>JAWZSL010000010.1:2050000-2130000 GCA_034769285.1 Lutjanus argentimaculatus | reverse complement strand
TAATTTTATGCAAATGAGGCCAATGACGTCATATATTCTAAAAATAAGTGTAAAATGTATTTTAATAAGTAGGAGTGAAGTTGACTAACAAGATGAAACATAGAATTTGGTGATAATTTTATGCTACATGCTTTATATCAGTCAAACAAAATCGGGTCTATATGACCCGCGAAGGCTGGCAGTGTTAGTATTTGCTGCCATTCAAAAATTTGAAAGGGTAAAAAAAAAATTTTTTGACTAAACTTTGACATATACCACCATGTAAAAATCCATCACTTTATATTCAAACTCAGAATTCATAATTCATAATTATTTATTATTTTTACTCAAAAAATGGGTATAATTTTATGCAAATGAGGCCAATGACGTCATATATTCTAAAAATAAGTGTAAAATGTATTTTAATAAGTAGGAGTGAAGTTGACTAACAAGATGAAACATAGAATTTGGTGATAATTTTATGCTACATGCTTTATATCAGTCAAACAAAATCGGGTCTATATGACCCGCGAAGGCTGGCAGTGTTAGTCCAAACGAAGACAGGATGAGGGTTAACAATAGTAACAGTTAAAAACACAAATCCAACATGATCAGCTGTTTATCAGATTCAGGATTGTTGTTGTTGTTTCTGTTTTCTTTCTGCTGCAGCGACTGATTTCACCCTGAAAACATCCGACTGTCCAGACTCCGAGTTTCCCGTCAGGATCGTCAACAGCGACCGAGGCTGCCTGTGGTACAAGAAGGACAACAAGTTCAAGATCCCCAAAGGTGAGTCCAGCTACCAGCCTGTGACCAGCAGAGTTTCTGCTACTCCTGGTGGTAACTACACATGTAACTAATTACAGTTACAATCACTGAAATTTAAAAGGGCTCATTACTTGTTACTTGAAGATGCTGAACAACAGGAGACGTAACAAGCAAACGCAGCCTGTTCCCCTGTTTTTCAGTTTATGATCTAATGTTACAGAGGAACAAGACAATTCAGGCGTTTTTCTCATATAATTCTATTTTTTTTATGATATATGTTTTTTTACTCAAAGATGCAGTAGTAATATAATGGTGTAACAACAGGGCTGCAAGTGACATATGCGTGGTTCTACATCTTCACACACTAACCGAGTCAAGTCAAGTCAATTTTATTTATATAGCACCAATTCACAACAAAGTTGTCTCAAGACACTTTACATATAGAGTAGGTCTAGAGCTAACCAGCGCCCCTTTCCCACCTTCATCTATCTGATCATGTGTAGAATTTATGAGTTACACTGGTAGTTTATATTAAAAAAAATACAAAAGTAGAAAAGGAAGAGCAAAATCAGTTAATACAAAAAAAAGAACTGTGGAAAAAAATTTAACAAAAACAAAAACAGCCAAACATGCAAAAAACAAACAAACAAACAAAGATTTAAAAAATAATTTTAATATAAACTTATGATATCACAACTAGTTCGTAGCCAATCCTGGTCCAGTATGAAACGCACACATGTGAAGTGAAAACTTGAGGCCTTGCTGAGAATAAACACTGAGAACTTTTCAGAATAAGGAGACATCATCTTGTGTCAGACTGTTAAACTTTTGAAACAAATAATATTTACAGATTCAGAGATTCTGGATTGTTTAATGAATGAGGAGGAGGTGTCGTTTTAACCAGTTTATAACCAGTTTATAACCAGTTTATAACCAGTTTATAACCTGGTCACAGAGTATTTTTGTCTTTAAACATGTCAGGACAGGATACAGAACACATGAATTTCAGATGCAGCCATCTTGAATTTCTCCTCCACTCTGAAAACCTTTCAGAAGCCCGTTGACGTCGTTGGTTTATTTATATTTTGTATCAATAATCTAAACTTGTTGCTGGGTTATATTATTATAGTTTACAGTGAGACACCCAGCAGTATATAAGTTTTTTAAATCACCTCCACCTTTACCTGCTGCAGAATCAAAGTTATGAACACAATAGTGTGCTAGTTATTAAGAAAAATATAAAAGAAAAATGTTACAATTGCCCCAGGTCTCCCCTATCTGAAAATAAAACTTTTTTTTTTTTTTAAAGTTGCTCATTATTTTAAAAGAAAAGGTCATTTTTTGAGATACTAACTCAGTATTTTTAAACATTAAAGTCATTATTTTAATTGTAGGGTCATTATTTCGATGGTCCGACTCTGCAGGTTAAACAGCTCCATCTAGTGGACAATCAAATCATTACTGCTAATAAAACTGACACTGAACACAAATTAAATCAAATCTGTTCAAGCGATCGATCTTCATTGGACCCAAACATTTTCAACAGTTGCACCTTTTCTTTGTGCAGTAAATGAATCTTTGGTTTTGGACTGTTGGTCAAAAGAAGCAATTTGAAGACGTCACTTTCGAATTTTTTCATGAGCATTTTTAACAATTTTTGAATTTTATAGTCTAATTGATTAATTGTTTATTGTGAAAATAATTTGCAGATTATTTGATAATGAAAATAACTGTTAGCTGCAGCTCTGTTTAAACATTTAACTTCAGTGAAAAGCTGGAACATTACTTGCAGGATTTCAAGATTTAAAGAAACCGGCTGCATTCATTTAGTCACAAAACAGCACAGAGATTTGATAGAGAAACTTCTGGAGGATCGTTTCTACCTGTGATATGAGAGAAAGTAAAATAATATAATAGTTATTCAGTAAGTGTGACTTGGTCTCGTGTTGTTTTCTGTCTTTCAGCTTATATTCGTTTCAACCTGATCTCCCCGATGATTCAGAAGAGTCCTGAGAGTAAGAGACCATCGATACACTTGATCACAGACTGTAAAAAATCAATAATCATTGATTTGTGATGATGAATTCATCTTGCTGCAGAGACTCGTTGTGTTTAACGTGTCGTTTTTCTTTCAGTCTGGTTCTGTTCGACCTCTTCGTGAACATCCTGGCTCACAACCTGGCAGAGCCGGCGTACGAGGCCGACGTGGCTCAGCTGGAGTACAAGCTGGTGGCTGGAGAGCACGGCCTGGTGATCCGACTGAAGGGCTTCAACCACAAACTGCCAGTGAGGACACACGGACACACACACACGGACACACACGGACACACACGACACACACACAGAGTGAACACAGCAGTCATAGTGAGTGTTTTTATACCAAATAAGTTGAAGTAAATGTTGCAGCTTGTGAGCTTTAATTACTTTACACTGTATTTGGAGAAGTCAGGATCATTTTCCCCGGTGCTGCAGATTCTTAAACAAGTGAGAGAGTTTAATTAGCATAGAAGTTGATAAGCAGAATTGAAAAAACATTCATTTCTTTATGACTCCCTAAGAATTGTGTTTTTGGAGCTGCTTCCACTTGAGAACCCATTTTCAACACCCAACCCCACTCACAGTCTGAGCCGTCAGCCATCTTCACCCTGGGCCTTTCAGAGTAGAGTCGGAGACATTCACGGTGCTCTGTCATGGAGGTGATGCGCCCAGCGAGGGCCAGCCAGCACCCAGATGAAGTCCAGATTCCACTGAGTTGAATCCGCAACAAAAATGCTTCCTTGTGAGGAAGCTTTTCCTCATGGATCCTGTTCTGTTCCCGTTTACGTGAGCTGGTTTTGGGACTAATTAAATACCACAGAGGAGCTCCACTTCTCTCTCTTCATCAGTCTTGTGCCTCCTTTTCGGTGCAGCAGATGTATTGTCTCCTTCCACTCTTCAAAACAAAAGCAAAAAAAAAACAAGCATTCAAATATTCATTTGGACTTATATTACCATGGCAACAGTAGAAGCTTTGAAGCGTTCGGGTCAGACCTACTTTAATACATGACATAAATGTACTTGTGGTGTTTCAGCTGCTGTTGAAGCTCATCGTGGATCATCTGGCAGAGTTCACCGCCGAGCCGGGCGTCTTCACCATGTTCTCAGAGCAGCTGAAGAAGACCTACTTCAACATCCTCATCAAACCTGAGAGACTCGGGAAGTAGGTCTCACACACTGCAAACACACACACACAGCAAACACACACACACACAGACACACACAGCAAACTAGGCCTGTCACGATAACTAGTTGTGATGCGGGTTATACAGTACTGTCTGAGAGATAACTGCACTAAACTGTGATTATATTAGCATACATATTAGCATAGTTTTTGTTTCCAAAGTGTTTCTGAGCCCATGTAGTATCCTTTATACAATGATGTGGCTTTTTAATGCAGTTTTTAATGCAGTGCTGCCTGAGGGGTCAAAGGTCACAGACATTCAGTGTTGGTTTTCAGCCTTGTTCCTTGCGTGCAGAGATTTCTCTGGATTCTCTGAATCCCCAAACGTTCTTTCTTTAGGGACATCCGTCTGTTGATCCTGGAGCACTGTCGCTGGTCGGTCATTCAGAAGTATCAGGCCGTCATGAAGGGTCTGACCGTCGACGACCTCCTGACCTTTGTCACCGGGCTGAAGGCGGAGCTTTACACTGAGGGGCTGGTGCAGGGAAACTTCAACAGCTCGGTGAGACACACTGACGTCTGTGATGTAGAAAAACAGAATCAGCTGCAAAAAAAGACATCAGTCTCTGATGTTTTGACTCTGGATGAATGAAGTTTAGTTTGTGCTGCTCACAGCTTTGAATGAGTAACTTCATCCAGTCTGTCTCACATCATTCAGTCATTCTTGAGGTTTGGGACAAAAATCTTTGCTATCCAACCGTGTAATGAACCAACCTAGTGTCTACATTTTTTTATTAAATGTAGACTTCGACTCAGTCAGATGGAAAATATAATCAGTTTGTCTCCCATTACTTTGGATTATCTACAGACCACGCTGCCTGCAGTTTGAGTGTGGATTATTTCTTTGGTAGAATTTAAAATGAGTTCTTAAATGCCATTTTTAGAAGCAGCTCCTCTCACAATCTGATGTTTTCTATCTTGTTCTAGTGAACATTTCCATTTTGAAAAGTTCAGGTGTGACCTCATGAACTTTGTTTTCACCAACAGGAGTCCAAAGAGTTTCTGCAGTACTTCATTGAGTGAGTATCTGCTTTTTATTCATTTATTTATTTATTGCATTTTTATAATTATCAAAGACCTCCAGAGGAGGTCCCTCCAGGATCTTTGGGATTGATGCAGCGTAAAATGCCTGATTTCACAGCAGCTTTTTAAAAAACTGATGTCTGTTTTAGTGTTTTTTGCATTGAAATTGTGGGACCAAGAGAAAATTGCAAAAAAAAGAAAAAAATCAAAGATGTCCCAGCGAGAAATAAAACCACACTCTGTTCTGAGTTTTCTCAGCAACCAAAAAGACTCGGAGTGACAAAACATTCTAACAAAATCAGCTTTATTTGTCAGTGAAGAACACAGATTTGCAGAAAAGTTGCATCTTTTGCAAGATGGTGCAGAATTCTCACAGATTGGTTGAAGACGTCACTCTGGATTTTTCACAACTCCCTGGGAGAACTTTTAAATGTGGTGTTAACAGTCCTGTGTGTGTTGTGTTGTGTCTGTGCAGTAAGCTGCAGTTCCAGCCTCTGTCAGCAGAGGTCCCCGTCTTGTTCCGAGTGGTGGAGATGCCTCAGAAACATCATCTCTGTAAAGTCAAATCTCTCAACAAAGGAGACGCCAACTCTGAGGTCACCGTCTATTACCAGGTAGGAAAACAGTGACACCGTCTCAACACACTGAACTTCAAATTACAGATTAAATATCTGGTAAAACAACCAGTACAGTATTTTTACAGTGTAGTATTAGTACTTTTACTTCAGTAAAGAATCTGAATACTTCCTGTGAATCTAAACCACTCCTGCTTCCTCTTGTTCTCCTGTAAAAAGTCACGTTTCTTGTCACTCTTTTCTCTTGTTGATGTGTTTGAATGTTGGTTCTGTGTGTTGCAGTCCGGGCTGAAGAACCTCAGAGAACACGCTCTGATGGAGCTCATGGTGGTGAGTTTAAACACATGAAGTAACTAACAGTGTAACTGCAGCTGCTGATGGAGGAGTCCTGTTGTTGATCTGACTTCTGTCCGTGTCCACAGATGCACATGGAGGAGCCATGCTTTGACTTCCTGAGGACGAAGGAGACACTGGGGTTAGTGTCGCTCATTTCTACTGAGTTTAGATGATTTTGTTTCCAGAATTGTTTCTTCAAACTGTGCATCATCTCACCATCATTTCCTCCAGGTACCAGGTGTACCCGACCTGCAGGAACACCTCAGGGGTGCTGGGATTCTCCGTCACTGTGGAAACACAGGCCACCAAGTTCAGGTGAGCGGACCTCTGCTGACCTTCCCGTATGTCTGCTTCTCCAGAGAGGATTTATTTTCCTCTTTAAACCCTCCTCTTCCTCGTCCCGTTCGTCCTCACAGCACAGAGTTCGTTGAGGCGAAGATCGAGGAGTTTCTGGTCAGCTTTGGCGAGCGTCTGTCGAGTCTGAGCGAGGAGGCCTTTAAGACCCAGGTGACGGCTCTCATCAAGCTGAAGGAGTGCGAGGACGCCCACCTGGGGGAGGAAGTGGACCGCAACTGGTTTGAGGTCGTCACGCAGCAGTACGTCTTCAAGAGACTCAACAAGGAGGTCAGACACACCTGTTTAAAACTGCAAATATTTTGGTTTGGTTGAAACTTTCCAGAGGGGTGAACTACGACGCGAGATTAATGTGTTAGTGAGCTATATTGAGTCTAAATCCAGGATTTTCAGTGTCACGAAGGTGTCTCTCTTTTAACCTGCTAGATCACCATGGTAACTTATGCTAAACTCATAACCTGGTCTGGAGCAGGTTATGTTCTGAGTTTCAGATTAAATTGTTTGTAAAAAGCGCCGCTCTTTATCTAATTATTGTCCTAATGAGGTTGTTAATGATCGATACAGATTATAAACTGAGGGAAGACATTAAAAATGAAAAGTAGCTGAGCTGTATGTTCGTAACATCACCGAACAAATCCGCATAATGTAGAAATCTAACATAGTGTCACAGCAGCATGAACTGTAGCATCTTGTTGTCATGGTAACCTCTGTTTGGTGATGCAGAGTCATTTTGCTTCAGGTCATATTAACACTTTAAATTTACATGGTATATAATCCACACACTTAAATAATGATGAATCAGCGAGAGACACTTTGAAGACTTTTGACTTATTGTCCGTGTTGCAGCTCAGAACACTGATCAGAAAATTGATCATCATTTATCACAGAAAATCTTAAATCAGTTATTTTACGTTGGTTTGGTCACAAACTTCAGTGATGTCCACGTCTCTGTCATCATGGGACAGTGTCAGACTGACAGCGTCATGTTTAAATCTGCTGTATGAAGTTTTATTCTTTAATGTGCAGTTTTCATGTTAGAAATAAACGGCAGCATTAAGATCACATTTAGTTGATCAGTCATTTTCTGACAGCATTCTTCTTCTCCTGCTTTATTTGCAGCATCCATGTTGCTTTTTGCTGTAACACATTTTGTATAATTTCCACAGCTCCTAATTATAACAACTTGATCAGTTTGACTGAAGTGTTCAGCTCGCAGTCGCTTCACTTTGTGTAGAAGAAGAGTCAGATGACGCAACAAACGCCCCTTTTTATGTGAGCGCGCACAGAGTCTGAAGAAGAGAGCCTGGGTTAACAAAGACAGTTGATAACCACCGTCGTGATACCCGTTATCTTTGACTGGGGTTTTAGGCTTTGTCGATCCAGATCATGTAAAGAAAGCCTGGCTATGTTGAGGTACACCCCTCTGGTTTTGCTGCTTTTCAATAACAAATCTGAAACAAAAGAATTTACAGGTACAGTTATTTAAATCCATGGACCTTTAAAAATGTTACAGCTGGTGGGGCTCAACAATAAGGACTGCGCAGGCCAGTAAAATACCACAGTGGGCTTATTAATCTTAAAGCAATATTCCATCCTTAGATAATAACCCACTCAGTATGTCCTCACCTCTATGCTGATGTGATGATGGGTGAAGATCTTCAGTTCACTAAACAATCCTGGAGTTTCAGCAGAAAACAGGGTTGCAGCCAAATCCAGTACAATGGCAGTGAATGGAGACCACGGATAAAATGTTAAAAAAAAACACAAAACAAACACATTTAACATTTTATCCGTGGTCTCATTCACTGCCATTGTACTGGATTTGGCTGCAACCCTGTTTTCTGCTGAAACTCCAGGATTGTTTAGTGAACTGAAGATCTTCACCATCCTCACATCAGCATAGAGGTGAGGACATACTGAGTGGGTTATCATGTAGTGGTGGAATATTGCTTTAAACTCACTTGCCTAATTGGGAAAGTGGTACAAAGAAGTAAACAAGTAGTTTTTTCCAGAGCTGATGAGTCATCTCATGTCCTCCTCATCTCTGTTGCACATGTGTAGCACTGATCAGACACTCACTGGAAAATGGAGGAGGGTAAAGACTAAATTCTTGAGTTGAAGCGTAAGTGAGCATTTCAGTTATCCTGGAGACAGGAGTTTAGTTTGGAGTCGTTAGAGGATGTGGAAGAAATTTCAACTGTGTTTCACAGTTTGCCACAAGTTAGAGAACAGGGCTGATAAAACGTTTGTAAAATCACACTAAGTTACCAAAAAATGTTGCTGCAGAGCCAAAACAAGCACAGACAGCATGTAGCTTGACTGCAGAGTGTAGAAGTGTATTATAGTGTAGAGTGTAGAATTATCTATTCTACATACAACAGTGAGTTTTGTGAGCCGTTGCACCAGTACAACAAGCACACTGGTTCACTGTGCACTCTGGTGTGACTGCTCATAAACAGAAGAACTGACCTGAGTACACAGAACCACACTGAAGCTGTTATTTGATGACCTTCTAATAATTAATAATAAATAAATTAAACCGTTAATACAGGGGAAAGTAAAAATGACTTTTTAGATTTGTGACCAAACAAAAGAAACATTCATGTTGAACCCAGGTGCTGTGGTGACTTCCTGTTTTCATACTTTAGTGTTTTGTGATTGGCTGAAGTTGCACAAATTTATAAAACTAATAATTTTCACATTATTTCTTTACATTAAAGTTTTTTTTTACCAGCTTCAGCATTTCTGAAGTTTGAAACTAGCAAGTTGTTTTAGACTTTAGACACAAACTTTATGTTTGGTCTCTGAATTACTGGCTGCTGATTAGATCATGGCAGAGTTTCCTAAGTTCACCTTTTCTGAAACTTTGGGGCCTTTTCTACAATAATAATGTATTATGTCATAATACAGAGAAGATCTTGTATTTATGATTTAACTTACAAACAGCTGGTGTGGCCGCAGGTCTCTGGTTCTTGTTCTGTTGTGTGGTTCTAAGCAGCCATGTTCTCTGCTGCAGATCGAGGCCCTGAAGCTCTTCAGTCAGGAGGAACTGGTCTCCTGGTTCCTGGAGCACAGAAACAACAGCAGCAGGAAGCTCAGTGTGCATGTAAGTGTAACTAAAAAAATGATTGGTTAGACAAGAAGTTAATGAACATCTACATGAAAATAAAGGAAAAAGAACTGATCCTGTCACAATCTTGTCAATTGAAAAATAGGTCCAAACATGTGAAAACATGTTTTCACATGTTTTCACGTTTGGACCTATTTTTCAACTAGTGATCAATCTGGCAATAATTTTTCCACTAATCGATCAGTTGCTTGGTCAATAAAATGTCAGAAAACACTGATTATTGCAAGGAGAAACATCTTCAACACGTTTGTTTTGTGCCTCAGGTTGTTGGTTTTGGCGTGGAGGAGAACGACCCCCCGGAGCAGAACGCCGTCTGCGGCCCAGAAAGCCCCGACAACCCCCCTCCTCAGCATACGGCGAAGTGAGCGAGCTGACCTTCCTGCCGGCCTCCTCGCCGTCGCTCCAGGAGTCACACTCATCACCGACATCCGGGCGTTCACCTCCTCCCTCCCCCTCCACCCCTACCACAAAATCCTCAGCTAGGTCTCTCTCGCTACAAACGGACGGGACGGAACCTGAACACCTCTCTCTCTCCCTCTCTCTCTGTCAGAGATAATAAAGTAACCATGGAAACGGCTAGTGTTGATGTTTGATGGAGGAAGACACTGATAGGACGCACAGAGACTGACGAACATTTCACGTGTGTGTTTAGTTGTTTTGTTTTATGGAAGTGGTTGTAAAAATGCTGCATTCACAGCCTGTGGGAAAAAGTGGAACTCTGAGCCCGTATTTATAAAGCATCCCATAATAATCACTCTGAGGAACTGGACTGCAGTTGTGATTTGCAATAATAAATAGAAAAATAAGAAATGCAGAAAATAGCGCACCGCTAACTACTTTAGGGCTGTAGGATTATTTTTGTTAGCGATTAATCCGTTGATTATTTTCTTGATTAACTGATCAGTTGATTGATCATTAACTGTCAGAAAAGGTTGAAAAATGTTCTCAAATGTCTTTATATTTCAAAAGATATTCAGTTCACGGTCATATCGGAGTAACAAAACAGAAAATATTCACATTTTAGAAGCTGAAATCAGAGAATTTTGACTTTTTTCTTTAAAAAAATGACTGAAACTGATCGACCTATCGGTGATCAAAAGGTAACAGTTTACAACTAATCGATTAATCATTGCAGTTTTAAAATACTTTATGTAGTGCAAAGGCTTCATGTTTACAGGTAAATAAAGAGTAGTTATCTGCTGTACTGTAGCTTACAGGATATATGCAAAAATATGATAATATGCTAAATAATACGACTGTTAGCAATGAGCCACCTGCAATCAGCTGAAGAACAACTTTACTGGCTTTAAAAAAAAGTATAATCAATTTAAACTAATCAGCCTGTCCAATCAGATTGTTCCACACTTCCTGCATTGTGAATATTGTGCAGTATTTTACACACGAACATACTGCGGGCACTTTAAACTATGTTTAATCTCTAATGTCACAAATACACAGTAACAATACCAACATATAGCTCCTGTAACAATAAATTTAAAACTAATTAGTGAAGCAGCGATTAGCAAAAGCAGCATGTTAGCACAGCAGCAGCTTCAGTCCTGATGCGTTCAGGCACAGCAGGGAGTGTAGGTCACCTGTGTTTCGGCAGCGCTCAGAGCCAAACACACGACCGCTGTAGTTACAAACGTGTAAAACCAAAGAAAATAGACCTCCTGTGAACTTTCTGACCCGACCCGAACCCGTCGGGTCAGGACGGGTTTGGGTACAGATCTGAAGCTCTAATACAGATTACGACAGCAAACATGGCATGAAGAAAGTTTGATTTATTACTGTAGAAACTGACGAATGTGTCAAAGCTACTTGTTCCCTGTTTGCACCTCAGTTTATGTGGAGAGACCACAGGCTTCATGCTGCATTTGTCATCATTTTGGTGCCTGAAAATTATTTGGTTTTAATTGAAAATACTACAATTTTAACATCATTCACTTTCACTTGAATGAATTTACTTTATCATCATTTTTAAATACAATTTTTCGGGGTTTCCAAAACTCATTTCCATATAATTTTTTGTCACAGGCCTCTGAGCGAAGCCTCTGAACATCAGCACAGTCTGGAGTCCAAATTATATCTAAATCCTGAAAGTCAGACCAAATTTAACTGGGTCAGGACTGATCAGCTGCTCTGAGACGCTCCATAAATACGGGCCCTGAGCTTCTTTCTCATACAACAGCGTCCATGATGATTAACACTGTTAGACCACAAAGTTCAGCTCAGATTTCAGTTTGTGACAAAGTCTGGAGATGAAGTAAAATAAGTGAGTGAGAGGACGGATTAACATGTTCATTGTTACTGTGAAAAATCTAAACTGGAGCCGTCAGAGGACAGAAATCTACGATCATGGCATCGTGATGGATTTAAATGAGCCTGAATGTTTCCTTTGTCCGATTATTCCCAGGTGAAGTGAATGCAGCGCGATGACTCAGGGCTCTGGTTTAAAATACAGTCTGTTACGAACAACAACAAAGAAGGGCAGAACTCATCGTCATGTCGCTTCAGCCAGTATCACTGAAAAACACACAACTTCTATGTTTTTATTTATGAGTTTACACAAACATGTTCATACTGTAATAATGGAGGATGTATATGAAGAATTAACTGTATAGACTAACAGTAACCGGTGGCCAGTGATACACAACTGTGACGTGTTTGAACTCAGAATGTACTGCAGTAGTTTGTGGAGGCTCGAGTGTGCCACCAAAATAATTTGAATTAACTCAACTAAATAATTATTACATGTTTCAGTTATGAGTTTGTTTGATTCTGTCTTTAAATAATAATAAAATAATTTTAAAAAAAGAATGCCTCAGATATTATTGTTATTCAGTTTATTAGAAGTGTTGGATGATGCAGAAGCTCCAAACCTTGTTTAACTTCTGACTGTGTTTACATGCAAACTAATTTTCCACTATTTTTCCAAACATGACAATATTCTGACTTTGATAAAGGTCCTGTAAACAGAATATTCTGTTTACATGGTCTGTATATTAGTTTGCAAGGCCAGAGTAGAGATGCATGCACAAAAAAAAGACCAGAAACAGTCCAGTCCTACTTTTAAACATATGAAAGACCTGGATATCAACAGGTTTTTAGATACAATATACAACTCTACTTCCAAAAAAGTTGGGACGTAGCATGAAACATAAATTAAAAACAGAATGCACTGATTTGCAAATATTTTTTTTAAGTTGTATTCAACTGAATTACAGCACAAAGACAAGATATTTAATGTTCAAACTGATTAACTTTATAGTTATTTTTGTAATTATGCACTCATTCTGAATCTGTCTGCAACATGACCCAAAGAGGAACAGGAGCAACAAAAGACTGAAAGTTGTGGAACGCAACAACAACAAAAAAAAAACCTGTTGGAACACTCCACAGGTGAACTGACCTTCGCTAAGCCCGCCCTCCTTAGCTACATCTGTCAAACTTTCCATTCTCGCACTGCATTTATGCAGTTTACAGTGATAACAGCAGCAGATGTACCATCAAAATTATGAGTAATTGTTGAAACAAGGTTTTTGATTCGTAAACAAAAGCAGATTCTCATTTCTAGCTGATGATGGTGGATTCTGTCACTAAAATAATGACTCACAAGCAGATTTCATAAGTGTAGCTGGTTGATGTAAGCTAATGCTAATGCTAACTTGACTTGAGTCAGCTGAGAGTCTCCAGCTGATGTTTTAATGTTTCCATCTGACACGTTTTAAAACAAGAACCCTGTGAAAGTGTTTATGTAAAGTTAGCTAACAGCTGCGTACATGATAACATTAATGCTAACAGACTGAGGCTAAAGCTAGCTTACATCTCAGCAAACATTGGTCAGATGGTGAAATACAGCAGGTATATCTACATGATAGATGACAGAAATACACTCATTAATGTGGGAAAAGGAAGCACAGGGACTCGATTAGTGCAGCGGACCTTGAGACGGGTCACCCAACCAGACCAGCCGGACCGAAGAGAGCCACAGGAAGAGAGCCGGGATAAGAGCTAAACTAACCAGGCTTAGACCTGAGACAGCGAGTCAGGGAGAGATGCATCGTCGTCAACGCAGTTTGATTCAACAAAAAAAGACGTCACTGTCCAGACTTGTGAAAATCTGAGTATCTCTCTCCTCAGAGCCTCCTGCACACCTTCAACATGGAGAGAAATGGAAAGCTTGACAAACCTAGTTATGGTTGCTAACCTATGATTGGACAGTCGGACAGCCTATTTGGAGGCGGGGCTTAGCAAAGGGTCAGTTGACAGGATCATGATTGGGTATTAAAGGGGCATCCTGGAAAGGCTCAGTGGTTCACCAGCATGGATGGGGTGAGGTTCACCACTTTGTGAAAAACTACAAACAGTCCAACAGTTTAAGAACGTTTGTCAACACAAAACTGCAGGAATGTATAGATTTCACCATCTACAATCTATAATATCATTAAAGATTCAGAGAATCCAGAGAAATCTCTGCACGTAAGGAACAAGACTGAAAACCAACACTGAATGTCTGTGACCTTTGACCCCTCAGGCAGCACTGCATTAAAAACTGCATTAAAAACCCACATCATTGTATAAAGGATACTACATGGGCTCAGGAACACTTTGGAAAACCGTTGTCAGTAAACACAGTTTGTCTCTGCAGCTACAAATACAAGTTAAGACTCGACCATGCAAAGAGAAAGACATATATCAACAACATCCAGAAACACTGCAGACTTCTCTGGGCCCGAGCTCATCTGAGATGGACTGACGCAAAGTGGAAAAGTGTGCTGTGGTCTGACGAGTCCACATTTCAGACTGTTTTCACTAATCATGGACGTCGTGTCCTCCGGGCTAAAGAGGAAAAGGACCATCCAGACTGTTACCAACACTAACTTCTAAAGACAGCAGCTGTGATGGTTTGGGGGGATTTGGAGCCACATATGCTGCCATCCCTGACGTCTGTCTCAGAGACGTCCCTGATTATTTCAGTGAGACGATGCTGAGACACATTGTGGACGTGTTCCAACAGTGTGTCTTTGTAGTAAAAGAGTTCAGGTACTAGACTGACCTGCCTGCAGTCCAGACCTGTCTCCCATTGAAAATGTGTGGTGCATTATGAAGCACAAAATACGACAACAGAGACCAAACAGGACTGTTGTGGGTCTCTGAGTGTTAAAAGAACAGCTGATGTATCACAGTGGTGAACATGCTGCTGTCACAACACAATGACTGAATATTTACAAAAAAACAATAAAGTTAAAGGTAGCATCAGCAGCATTTGTCCGAGCTGTTCATGAACGCACCAAAAAGATGCCAGGATGTCAAATACCAACATTTTTGGTTCGTGGAGCAGCAAAAGAAAGAAAATAAGGAAATACAGGCGGAGGGCTGCAGACACCACCACACACTGAGCGTGTCAGTGATGATTGAAAGGGATCATGTTTATAGTCTACACGTTAATTTTAGGAGAGTGTTGCCTGTTATATGCCTTTAATCAGTGAACATTAAATAACTGTCTTAAATATCTTTGTCTTCATTCTGTATTCAGGTGTATATCTTGTTAAAAATTTAAAAAATCAACACATTTTCTATTTAAAATGGTTAAACACGATCATTTAAAATAAAATGTTCAAAATATAGAGTAATTATCAACATTAAATTCTGCAGAACTTGTTTCCTGCATTTTTTTTTACATCCTGCATGTTTAAACTTCATAGTTTTTTTTTTTTATTGTATCAGTGTGATGATCAGTTGTGATTAAGTGACTCTGAGATCCTTGTTAAAGTGTGTGTGTGTGTGCAGGTCTGCAGGCTGTGCAGCTGAAGATTAACAGCAGCAGGTTGAATGACTGTTTGTGTTTTAAAGGTCAAAGCATGTGGACGTTAATGATCTACAGAAACATGATAAGTTTGATCAGAGCTTCAACTTCTAATGATTCTGTTTTGATCATCTGAAGGTATGTGATGTTTCCGACCTGTTGATTTAATATTAATTATGTTTTAACTAATAATGTGGAGTTATTATTAATCCTGGTTCCATGATATTTACTGTGTGTATCTGCAGGTGTTTCTGCTGAAATGGTTTTAAACAACGAACCAGAATCATCTTTACTGAACTCCTCAAAGACTGTGAACGGTATTTACATGATTCTTTTTTTTCCAGATTAGCAGCCATCTGAGCATTAGAAACTTATTTGCCGACATTTCTGCAAAAAAACCCAAGCTAATTATTCGCTGGTTTTAGCTTCTACAGTTTGAATATTTTGCTTTTTTCTTAAACTTCCAGGACAATAAACCGAATATTTGGGAGTTTTTGACATTTGGGCTCTGAGAACTTTTATTTTATACATCAAATTTTGATTGATGAAAATGATCAGAAGTTAAATTCATAATAAAAATTATCTTTTTTCCTTCTTGGCTTATTTCAGCTGCTGCACTGAAACAATTCATTTAGAGCTGCAACGATTAATGAATCATTTTTTTAGTCATTTTTGAAGAAAAAAGTCTAAATTCTCTGATTTCAGCTTCTTAAATGTGAATATTTTCTGCTTTCTTTCTCCTCTCTGACAGTAAACTGAAAATCTTTGAGTTATGGACAAAACAAGACATTTGAGACGTCATCTTGGACTCAGAGACATTTTCTGACATTTTTTTGGACCAAACAACTAACTGATTAATTGAGAAAATAATTGGTCCAGAAACATGTTCAGACCACTTTTAGGACCTAAAGATGACTGAAAATAATTGTTAGTTGCAGCTGTAATTTAATTTTCTTCTTTGTATACAGAAATGCACACAAACTTGTATTTTTAAAAGAGTTGGGAGTAGTTTTTATAGTGTCTAATATATCTTTGGTATTTATACGCAGACAGCTGTTACTTTCTTTTTCAACATTCACGCTGACATCAACATGTTGGTGATAATCTGATATGAAGGTTAAAGGTTCAACTTTATTGTCTTTATGTAACACAACCAGGATAACACAACAGTTTGTAGTTCTCTCCACAGAGAACATATTAATAATTTATTCTTAAGAACTGGGACAAAACTGTTTTTTTTAAGGGGATTTTTATTTTCAATTATGCTGGAAAATATATTTTAAAAGCTCAAACTCAACCCAACCTCCCTGTGATTACGTTTTTGATTAAATGCAGACGTCAAGATGGAAAATCTGACGGAGTCGACGTCTTACAGAGTCGACAAACTGTTCAGTGTTTTCATGTCACGGCGTCGTCGTAGTGAGCAGCCATTTTATTTTTTAAAGTGTCTCAGAGTCTCTTAAAGTTCATCAAAATACACATTTTTAAACCTTAATTCTTATTGATCTGTTGATTTAGAAGAACTACAGAGTCGACATGTTCTGGCTCAGACACATCTGATGGAAATATTACTGAATGAATTGTATCAAAATAGAACGTTTACAGTGTTTGAGCAGGATTCCCGCCTTTTTTTAAACCAGGAAGTGAGACAGGGGTCCTCAGGATATAGCTGACCCTTTTTATGCCTGATTAAATCATCTGGGACACAACTTTAAAGGGCCAATATTTTCATACAAATCTATTTTTATAGATAGCACATGTTTACACCTCTGTTTTCAGTCGGTATTATTAGTTTTAGATTTCAATTTTAACAGATTTTTAAATTGTTTGAAGTTGTGAATTTTTGTTGGACGAGGCTGTTTTCTGACACAGAGACAGTTCAGACATTAAAACAATTATATACATTCTATAAATGACAGATATTATATATATATATAAATCCATAAAGAATTAGATTAGAGTGTTGATTAGAGAGTTGGTATTAGCCTGATCATTTTCAGTTTGTTTTCATTGGTAGGACATGATTTAATAAATGCTCAGATCTTCTAAATTAGAATAGAATACAACGTTAAAACAGAACAAATAGATTGAAAAGGGAAAATCATAATTACAACATCAGCTGACTAACTGGTTGATATAATCCATAACCTATAAGGTTATATATTCTTTATGTAATATCACAGCAGCCCAATGATTCATCAGTGCAGATCAATCAACCTTCTGAAGAACAGAACACAATCAAGCACAACTGACGACAGCTGAAACCATGAGCCTTGTTCAACTGAATCAATTAGTCGATCGACAGAAAATCAATCTGCAACAACCCTGATAATCCATCCATAACGAAGCAGAATTCATAAAGAAATGTAAAAAGAAAATGCAGATATGAATACATTTGTGGAAATAAACAAAGGGAAAATATACCAGAAATAAAGGAATATTTAATTTATTTTTGAGTCATTTATTTATTTTGGCAGAAACATGAATCTCTAAAAAGTAGAACGAGACATAAACTGGTTGATATTATCAGTAAAGCTGTGATGATTAGTCGATTAGTTGTCAACTTTTAAATTAACTAGTTTAATAACTGATGAATCATTCTCAATCATTTCTTATGAAAAAATGTCAAACTGTTCTGATTCCAGCTTCAGTTCCAGCAGACAGTCTGCAGGAGGACTGTTGAGGTGTTTGGTGAGTTTAGTTACATTCAGTCACTGAGGACCTGCAGTCAGACTGAATTTAACCAACAACCTGCTGCAAACTGCACAGAGACAGAAATACACAGCGGGACAGAGACAGAGACAGAGCAGACAGAGACAAGAGAACAGAGACAAAGGACAGAGACAGAGAGACAAATACAGAGACAGAGACAGAAAATGACAGAGACAGAGACAGCAAAGAGACAGAGACAGAGACAAAGACAGAGACAGAGACGAGACGAGACAGCAAGAGAGACAGAGACAGAGACAGAGACAAAGAAAGACAAAAGAGACAGAGACAGAGACAGAGACAGAGAAGACGAGGTGTCGTCTATCAGACTCACTGATGAAGATGAAGTGGTCATGACAGTGAACTGATCAGTAAAAGTCTCGCTGCTGCAGCTGTCAGGTCTCCTCTCCTCCATCACTGCTCACAGAACAAACTGTGACCAGGTTCAACTCTCTCAGTCTGCAGCCTGCTGCAGTTACAGTCCGCAGCTTTTGTCTGTGTTCAGTTTAATGTGACACCGACCTGCTGCAGCCTCAACTTAACTTCACGTTCAGTCTCCACATCTGATTGGTTGATTCCGCTTCGCTAATCAAACGACGTTAACGTCACCTGGATGGATTTTTTTTTTTTCGAACTTTATTGGTTAAAAAAAAAAGAGTCCAGGACAGAAGTGGAAGTTCTCAATAATTTACTTCAGTAAAAATATCAGTTAAGGCTGAAACTAATTATTATTTTCATAGTTGGTTAATCTGTCGATTACTTTCTCGCTTTATTGATCAGTTATTAAGTCTATAAAATGTCAGAAAATGTTGATCAGTGTCTCCTAAAGGCCAAGAGTTCAGTTTACTGTCAGAGAGGAGTAAAGAAACCAGAAAATATTCACATTTAAGAAGCTGAAATCAGAGAACTTGGACTTTTTTTCTTTTAAAAATCACTTTAAAAAAATGATTAATCTCAAATAAATGTTGGAGAAATTGTGGCTCACAATCTGACAACCATACCCACATATTCTGGACGTGCACTGAATTAAAAACACTTTAGGAAAAGATTTTTGAGGCACTTAAAATAGTATTTCATCAAAATATTATAAAAGACTCGAGGATTATTGGGTTGAACACCGGTGGGCATTGATGGAAGAGGAAAAAAATACAGCAGCAATTAAATGCATCACAGTGAAGTGGTTAAATTCTGCCCAAGTGGCATCACATAAAGAAGCTGGAATTTAAAGGGTTCAATTCTGAAAATGAAGATTAATGTTTTTTTATGATCAAGACTTAAGTTTTTTTTAAGTTTTTTTGAACAACACACAACCACAAGATCAGGATCACAGCGTCTAGATTTTCAGTCACAGCCTCCTCCTGTTGGTCAAAGTAACGTTTTATTATCAAAGATGTGAAAGTGTTGAGAAATGCAAGTCAGGTTGCATATTTACGTATTTGCATTAGCATATATTACACCACCCAGAATGTTTTTATTATTTATTTATAATGTATTATTATTATTATTGCTGGATTTTTTTAAATGTCAAACACCAAACTGTTCTGTCACCAAACTACTATTTTAATTAAGACCTTCAGTAAAGTAAAGGCTCTGAGTGTCTCTCATTGACGTCCACCCGGTCTATGTGGCTGCAGTGCTGCCAGATGTAGGTCAGAAACATCTGTCTGGGGCTGTGAAGGATGATGCAACGAGGAACCTTGTGTTGTTCAGTAATATTATGTGGTTGTGTGTTAGCACAATGCAGGAGAGAATTATGTTGCATGCTCACTTTTATAAAACCCAATTTAAGCCAACTTGTGTTCCCAGTTCTTCTTTTAAGGGCAGGGTTGGATTACCAAATCTGTATTTTGTAGTATTAGGATCACATCCCCTGGTTTTAAAAATGCCCAGTTTTGAGGTTTAATCCTGTTGAGATCGTTCTGATCTAGATTAAAAATTTTGAAATACTGCCCCCTGGTGGGTTAATTTGTGATTTTCAACTCTCATTTTTTTCAACTCTTCTCATTCTGCATTTTATTTCCTTTAGTCGATCTAAAATGAGCCAGTCATCAATTGCGCCACAGCCTGAGATCGAATCATGGACCAAAGAAGACGTCCACCGCTGGCTGATGACAGAGGTCAAAGTTCATCAGAGCTGTGCAGACACATTCATTGAAGAGGAAGTGTCTGGAGAGGTTCTAGATGATATGGAAAAGAAAGATATATTAGATTTAGGAATAAAACATGGACCTGCTGTCAAAATCACCTCTTATCTAGAAAGACTCAAAGAAGGATCACAACCTGAGTCACAGTTCCCAGCTGATGTGGAGAACTGGACCAAGGAGCAGGTGATCCAGTGGTTGCAGCAGCGTGTGAAGATCGACAGCCAGAAGGCAGAAAGATTCCAAGAGGAAGACGTGTCTGGAGATTGCCTTGTTTGCTTTAAGAAGCAGGACTTTCTGGATCTGGAGCTGAAAAAAGGTCCTGCTGTAAAGATTATGAAAGAGCTCGATCGACTAAAAAATAAAGAGTCGACGCTGCATCCTGTCCTTCACAACATCCGCTGGTCCTTCAGGAAAAGAATAAAGCCAGAAAACAGTAAGACAAATCTGCCACTGCAGAAAACTCTGGAAAAGGACCCGCCGCCAACTTCACAGGAGAGGAAAGAAACTGCTGCGGTAAAAGTTCAGTGTTGTTTGTATAGTTCAGTGTACTGTTGTCACTGCATATTCAACAAATATGTAAACACAAGACTTGTGTTTTTCATGAGTTGAAGTCAAAGATCTCAGACATCTTTTGTGCACACAGAAGGTTTAGTTCACTCAAATTTTGTTCGCAAATGTGTTAAATTATTGCACAGGTGTGTCTTGGACTCACAATAAAAGGACACTAACATTTGTTCGGCACTGAACTGTGGCTATGGCTACAGATACCACACTTTGACCTGCCCTACTCTGCCTCTGATTGGTTTACCCTGATATTCTTACCCTAAATCTAACCAATCATGCTTAAATATAACCAACCCAACCAATGAAAGTGATGTGTACTAGCCAATGAGAGGCAGATTAGGGCGGGTTATGACTTTGCCCTTCTGGGGAAAAAAATGTAGTGTCTGTAGTCCTACACTGCAAACTATCTAGATATCTAGATTTTAAAAAATGACTGTTTGTAGGTTTTGCTCACAGCCAATCACTGCAAGCGGGCTTTACTGTAATGCAACATGTGATTGGCTCACTACAGGAGGACCTACAACCCACACACTGTGGGCCTCATTTACTGAAGGGTTGTATGTATAAAAATGTGTGTAAACTTGATATCACCTGCAAACAAATGTGCAGTGTACATGTACAGAGTGGATACAGGGTTGCTCCTTTCAGATGTGTAAGACAGCTCACACTGTCCATTTAATATGTTTCCTTAAATGAATATGCAGTATGGAGCGTTTCTACACTAGTGTACAAAATAATGGAAGGAGAAAACACAAATAGGTTAATTTAGCACACGCACTGCAATTTACCAAACCTGAAAATAATTTTGTCTGTGTTTGTATTGAATACGTTTGAAAGGAAGGTGCTAATCAGCCCAGCGGTGCACAGATGACTGCTGTTACTGTGGTGAGAAGGAGACACTCGATTTAAAGTCATTTCTCATGAGCTGTGTGGAGGATGCATTTATTTTTGTTTTCATTCAATAATCCCTAACACAGGAAAACATTGTGATTAAACTTTTTAAATTTACTGCAGCCTATCTGCAGTCAAACGAAACTGAACATTCACAGCCACTGTAGCCTAAAAACATTTCATAATTTACATATATTTCATATATTACAGAATACACTCTCAACAAAAAAAATGGAATTGCAGTCTGATATTAATGATAAAAAAATGTTAGGACATGATATTTTTTCTCAGTTTTCAAGAACAGGTGAAAAATGAGGTGTGAAGGTCAAACTCTGATGTTTTCTTAATTGAATCTCTTTTGCAGAATCCTGCCCCAGTAATCAAGAACACCCTGGATAAACTTGGTACAATTGATCTGAAGTCTTTTCATTTCCAACTACAACATTACACTGACTCAGAGTATAAACCTATTCCCCGGAGCAGACTGGAGGATAAGGACACCATTGACATCGCCACGGTAGTGACCGACTACTACGGATGTGAGAAGGCTTTATGTGTCACACGAGATATTCTCCTCAAAATAAATCAGCGTGAACTTGTGTTTCAACTGGAGAGTCACATGGGTAAGAAAACTAATGTATCTATCACTCTCTACACACACTTACTGCATATTTACACATATTCTAAATATCAGACGTGTGCAGAGTTTGATTCTGTTTTGCCTCGAATGACTTTAATGATGGATTTTATGGTTTTCTAACAGCAATTTATATTATTGTCTGTGCAGGTCAGGTGAAGCACGGTCATAAATGTCACAATGATAAGGACTCAGAGGACACAGTGAAGTCAGACTCATCGTCCTGTTCCAGATGTAAACACCAGAAGACAGAAGAAAAAAATGCATCTTGTTTCATGTTTAAAGTCAATGTAAATGTGCCAACATGCTTTAAGTAAATATCTTTACAGTGGCAGCAGGACATTGTAAAAAGCTCACAATTCTTTTGACTGATTTTCAATGAAAATACCAAAGAAGAATGGATTAAACTTGTCAGACGTGTTTGATTGTTCTCAAACACCAGAAACTCTCTAAAGTCGATCCCACTGATGTCCACATGGGGGCTGTATTGCACTATTTTGGTGTTTATTGAGTGAAAGAGGAGGAAGAAGATGAGATTTGCTTTCTTTCATGCTGTTTAAGGGTTTCAGTGAAGCGAGTGCATCTTCCAGAAATTCACCTGAAAACATCTGTAATGTAAAAACAGTCTAGTTTTTCCCTGAGTAAAAACAGAACACACAGAAGCAGAATTTTGATATTATGCAACACACACATGCACTGCTGCAGAAGTTCTTGCTGTACTTGCATCTTCTATTACTTTCTCTGTTTCCATCTTTTCATTCTTTTAACATTTTAATTTTTTACATTTTCTGTTTTAAATGTTTTGTAAATGTGTTTTGTTTTATGCAGGGAAGTAAATAATTACAAATACTTAAATGACTGTGATGAAGTTGGTTTTTTTTTGTTTTTTTTTGTTTTTTGGTTACTTGTACTTTTCGAATATATTTTCAAGTCTGTACTTTCACCTGTATTTAAGTACTCATTATGCTATGTAATCTACTTAGTTACTTTTAAAACGTAATTGAGTACTGAGTACAATTTGAATTAATGTCCCATGAAAACCATGACATATAGATGAAAAACACCTCTAAATGCTGTCACAGGCACAGGTCTGGCAACACGTTCTCATCCCAACTCGTCACATACTGACAGTTTGTCACCGCCCCTCAGAGTCTGATACAGAAGCACAAGCTACCCTTTAGTGACTATTTCTGACGTGGTCAGAAAGCCTTTTTAAAATGTGATTTAATGCTCTGAAATGGTCCCAGTTTGGTGAGGTTTAGGCACTAAAACACTTGTATCGGTTTAGTATAAGACCATGTTTGGAGTTAAAATAATTACATTATGTTATGTATATCATGGGACAACACTGAAGTGACCTGCAAAACAAAATTTATGTGACAAAAATCAGTCACAACACGAAAGTCCTGTGATGCATGTGAAGCGACCGGCAACACAAAAGCCACCTGTCAAAAGACGCACACAGCGTAATGTACCTTACAATTTGTAATAACATTCTGTCGTCATATGGGACATGAACTTCGGTCACCTGTGTGAAAGTCCTGTTGTTTGTTTGAGCCATCCATCCACCTCCTCTATGTGTGGACTTTGTCGTTCTTTACACAATGCCAGTGGCGTCTTACAAAGCCATTGCTTTCAGAACCAATCACCGGTACATGACAAGTTGGAAGAGGCCGGGCTGGTTTGTAGAGGTGAGCAGTGCAGGAGTTGGAAGTCATTTAGACTGAAGATTTGAAGAAACAGGAAACCCCTTTGACTGAATGTGATAATTAATAAACCATGACACATCAACAGTTAAAAAAAGAACTAATACTAGAGTAGTTTTTCAGAAGAATGCTTTGTACTTTTACTTAAGTATTTTTCCAAACAGACATTTTACTTGTAATTAAGTAATATAGAAACAGTACTTCTACTTGAGTACATTTTTTCAGTACTCTTTCCACCACTGGTCTTATGCAACTGTGCTAAATAAATAAACTTGTCTTGTTGTTGCCACTTAAATAGTTGCACTATGCTGTGCTTTATCAATGTTAAACTTTTCCTCATCAAAATTCAATATACCTTTATAAAGTAAAGAACATTTCCTGATTGTTACACATTTGATGTGATTCTGCCTTCTGAACAACTGCAGTCATTGTAAGGCTGTAGTAAGTCTAGAAACAAACTACTTTATACAGGTTTATAGCTTAACGAGCACACTGCCAGACAAGATTAATCATATAAATGAGGGTAAAGTGTCTCCTCGAAGACATTCATGGTGTTGCACTCGCATGAAAAGTGACAGAAGTAGTTATGTGAAGAGTGAACAAGACTGTGAGTCCATAGTAGTGACACTGTGAGGCTGCATTTAGACAAAGTGGTGCTTTGAGCTAAATGCAAATAAGCTCACAATTACAGTGCTACCATACTGATGTTAAACAGGTATAATGTTTTTCAGTGTTCACTACCTTAGTTTAGCCGATAAGCATGCTAACATTTGCTACTTAGCACAAAAAACACATGAGTTTAATGAGAATTTCATGAGCTTTAAATGTATTTGATCTGCAGTATTGTAAAATGTTGACCTAATAATCGTGTTAAATGAAAAACCAGAGGATCACCAAAGTTATTACAATCAATACTGAATGCCTAAACCACATTTCATTACAATCCATCCAATAGTTCACTCAAAACCACATATGTCAACCTCATGGTGGTGCTAGATGAAAAGACAGTGGTTCACCAGTGTCAGCATACATTTACGCCAGCTGTAAGTATCTACACCAAATTTCAAGGTACTCCATCAAATAGCTGTGAGATATTTCAGTCTTGACCAAAGGAGGAGGACCAACTGTCATCCATAGAATCATGCTAAGAAATAAAGCAGGGATCATTTCATCACAACATTGCTCTGTAGTGCAACTGGGCAAAAACTCTGCAGTGTACCTTTAAAGGTCCAGTTTATAGGATTTAGTGGAATCTAGCAATGAGGATGCAGATTGTAAAGAACTCATCTCACGCTCAACTTCCCAGCATGAAGGAGATCCTAGAATGGCTGTGAAACTTGCCCAATTCAGGAACGTCTATGTGTAGAGCCACATAGACTATGGGCTATTGTAGAAACATGGTGGTTCAACATGGCGGCCTTTGTGAAAGAGGACCCCCTCCCTCTGTGGATATGTGCGTGATTCCAAGGCAACGATCTGACACACTAGACCTTCGGGTGTTTCCATAAGCCACATAAATGGGAAACACTCAGCAAGGGCCATGAATTAGATTAAACTAAATAGGGTCTATCCTTCAATAAATTCTGTAGTAAATGGAAGGAAGCCATTATAAATGTTTTTAGTTACACAGGTTTTTTACAATGAAGAATAAAAATGTCTGCTGATAAAAAGGCTTACAGTCCTGATCAGCCTCGTCATTTATTTCCGTGGGTTCTATAAAAATTGTAATTCATTTAGGTTCAAGCAAGTTTTCTTCCCAAATCTTGACTGCTTTTATTTTTTTTATTTTTTTTGTTTGTTTTTATTGGTTTATTTAACAAAGGAACAGTTCACATTAATAAACATTGTAAATGTGTCAGAGTTTGAGGCTATTTTTCATCTGTATTCCCTGGACAGATGGTACAAAGTCACCCCAGTTTCTTAAGTAGAAGACATTCTAGCTGCTGTGGCTGTTCGTTTGCTACAGGCCTGATGGTTCAGACTCAAACTGTTAGGGTATGGTGTAAAGTCACAAAAAAAAATACAAAGGTGTTGGACCCAAAAATGCAGACTGAGGCACTGGAGCAGACTTAAAAAATTTAATCAAAAAAAACAGAAAGAAACATCAAACACAGGCTTACTTGAAACAAAGGGATCCAAAAACTGAAAATGGCAAAATCCAGGTAAATCCAGGAACCAAAAAAACACCAAAAAGGGAAAATAAATCCAACAGGAATATCAAGAAAACCAAATGGAACAGGAACACACAGGGAACACAGCAGGCAGACAGAAACACCAAAAAACAACACGACGAACTGACAACGACAAAGAGAAACACAGGGACTAAATAGGCAAGGAGGTAATCAGACACAGGTGGGAGAACAACAACAGGTGAAAGAAATCAGTAATCAAAAGAGCGGGAAAAGAACAAAGACAGGAAGTAAAGATAACAAGACACACAAGGGAAGCTCAAAGCTACAAAATAAAACAGGAAGTAAAGACAAGACATACGGAGGACCAAGACTACAGAATAAAACACGAAGTGACTAAGAAAACACAAACCAAGACAGTAAAAGACAGGAACAACAAAGACACACAAGGGGATAATGCTACAAAATAACCAACAAAACTCCAAACTATAACACAAACTCCATACAAAAGGATTGATCAGCCTCCTGCAGCACGAACTACTGTCAGAACAGTCCCACTTTTATTTTAGCAGCGGAGACTGTCTCCTGACAGCATGCAATCACATACAGAAACGTTTTATAGCTAACATTACTAGCTGTAGCACAAGAGACAAGATTTAAGACCTAAAGATTAAGCTGCTCAAATATATGTAAATTAGTTAAAATTACATATCAATTTATCAAAAAAAGTACTAATATACTGAGAGTCCATTCTGCTGTATATTCTTATTTTTGATACTTTAATCATGTTTTCCCAATAATACTTATGCATTTTTACAATGTGGTACCACTAAAGTGAAGGATCTGAATACTTCTTCCCCCACGTGTGTTATGAGTGTGTGTGTGTGTGTGGTGTGTGTGTGTGTGTGTGTGTGTGTGTGTGTGTGTGTGATCAATGAGCACAAATGTGCCCTTATGCAAACACAGGCAAAGACCGTGGAGGAGAGAACTATGAATACATACAACAAAGTAAGTTTCCACTCTGCTTACTTTACTCCCTTGTTTCTTTGTTACTCTGTACTTATTTTTGTAATTTAAAACCATAGTTCCCATTCAGAACAGGGTTTGGGGGGCATTGCTCAAAGACTTCAGTTACATTATGCAATATGTATGATTTATTTTATTTTTTTAACAGGCTCAGCGGTCTGTGGGTGGGTGTGACTGTGCTTTAAAACTGCCCTCACAGGAAGTGATGTAGCAGGGATGGGCTAAAGTTTTTTTTTTAGAGGTTAATGATCACTCAAGTGACGACAACATGGAAGGAAGAATTTTCACTGCGTAGTGCAGAATTAAACTCAGCAAAATCTCCAACAAATAGATGACTGTACAGTTAAATATCTGTTCAGTCACACCTCTAATGTTCTGGGAGAGATGATCGGAAGCTGAAATCTGGTCTGAGGAGCCTTACAGGACTTCAAGAAGGTGAGAAATTCATTGGCTGTTCATGCTTTTAAAGAGGCTTTTGTTTGCAAAAGCTGACCAATGACTTGACAATCTTAATTTTAAATTATAAATAGATGTGATGTGGTTATTATTTCACATTATTATTCACATTATTTGACAAAAGCTTTTGGCAGGAAATTGTTCAGTGTCAGTTTAAAAAAAAAGAAAAGAAAAAGAGAGGCCGTTGTTTATCCATTCCAGATGCAGAAATGACTGTGCAAAAATGAAAGTGTAGTATTCAGACCATATCCTGTTTGCCAGGCTGGGTGGTGGCTGACTAACACAGAGTGCAGACAGAAGATAATCATACATATGTTGATCTGTTTCATTTGGAGATTCTACAAGGTTGACTTTGAAACAATATTTCAATTATAATCACACATTAAACCACGATGGGATACAAATGGTGGTAATGTTGAATTTTTTAATAGAAATTGTGAAAAAAGGTTTATCTGTCTTGCCCTGAAAACTAAAAATAATTAGCCTTCACTATAGTAAGAAGTAAATAATAAGATTCAAAAAAGGTTAAAGCAAAACAAGTAACAAATCCTCTTCTCATGCTCCAATTTTTAATAATCATACTTTTGGACCGTCACTAACAGACTGTACATTCCATATTTGGTTTAACTTTAGCATAAAGAACATTGATCTTTATCGCAGTCTTGGAAAACCATAGATTTCCTGTGACTAGGAGTTAGGTTTTAGCAGTGTCTGCTGTGGCTGTGAAGTCCAAGAGACAGGCTCGGTTTCATTTTTTCCAAATTAGACATTTCGTACAAGGGCAGTTTCCTCACTTCCCCAATCGTCCCCCCAGGTCACCAATAAACCAATGTATAACAGCTTGTTGCATCTTTAACTTGTTCCTCTTTATGTTTCCTCTACACACAGTGAAATACAGAGCTTATTATGTCACTTTGTGGGTTTGATAAGTTGATCTGTGTATTATGTTAAGGTTATTGATGCAAATTTTTCAATTGGTTTCTTGTTGTGTTGAATGTTTTTGCTCTGGCTGTCGGGCTCATCCTGACCTAATATACAATGTATGTCTGTTACCTTGATGATGTTTATGTGTTGCCATAATAACCTACTGTTATGGCCCAACCAACAATCAACGTTTTATCAACAAAATGCAGGACTTAAAAGCTGCAAAGATCCAAATTTTCACTTTAGACAAGCCCCACTTTTTTATGGCCACTGAGACGTAACAAATGAGGGAAGCACATGTGAGGGATTAACTGAAACAAAAGAATTTATTTAACAAAGACAAATTTAAGTTAACAAATGAAAAAAGACCAAAAATGCAGACTCCTAACAGAAGAATTTTTATGGAGGTTTTATCTCCTTGATGACCTGAGACAATCAACCAGCAGCCAGCACATTGATAAATAAAGCAAAACACCACACAGCAACACACAGCAACAAAAATAGCAAGCCCTGACAAAGGTCCTGGGGTAGTTAACACCTAAAAAATGAGGTTTTGTAGTTTTAGTAGTTGTTATTGATTTTATTTCACGGTTAACGTTAATTTTATTTGCATCTAATGGAAAGGATATTGTCCTGGTGTCATCTATGAGAAATTTAATGTTTTCTGTATTTTCAAATGCTTTGCACAGTACAAAATATATATTACTACATATAAATATGGAAGAAACATGAATCTAAACCAAGCTTCCTGTAACTTTATCTTCCCCTTCAGTTAGAAATACATGGGACAGACAACTGGAAAATGTTCATTCAAGCAGCAGTATAGAATGGTAACCCTAACCCTTATCTCTACTTCAAACTACTAGTAGACCATACTTTTATCATTTGCAACGACATTATTAAACTCTTAACCTGGTTCCAGGTTTCTATTAGCAATTTGTTCAGTGATTCAAAAAGGTCTTTTCATATGATGAAGGTAAAAATCTGCTAGTCCCCTTGACTGGTCAGTCAAAAGGTAAATTTCACACACTTGATGCTATTCAATTTCAGCAAACTGACACTTAATTCCTACGGTCTACTTTGATTGAACCAATCAGAAAGCATACAATATGTAGGCAGAAGAGAACTACAAAGAACAAACATTACCTTACTGAGCTCCACTTGGAAAAAAATATACCTTTGTTTGACATTTGAGGTTGCTCTAAGGAACAGTAAGTCAGTGTGTGCTGGGTCAATTCTCCAATCAGTGTTCATGACTAAGATCTGGATTTAGACCTGGAATTGGTCCCTGGGTGCTGCACAGTGGCTCCCCACTGCTCCTGATACCAGAATGGGTGCAGAGACTGATCAGTCTATTGTATATGTCGCAATAAAGTTGACTTTAAAATGGCATTACATGTAGTGAAGAGTGCTTAATGACTTGTTTAGGACTCAAAACTCAAAGTTTAGGACTTTGGACTTCACTCAGGACCTTCCTGTCTTAACTTGGGACCTGACTTAAGACTTACAAAACATGATACAGTATTTTCATATTGTTCTTCTCATTATTTGGGTCATTCTTTAACTACGGCAATATTTGTGTCCTTGGCAGATATAAAAAAAACAAAAACACATTTCACATTTTTTCTTTTTGTCACACTAACTTGACACCAAAAGGAACCTACAAAAATGAAATGGTAAATCAGTCATTATTTTTATTATATAAAAAGTGGCTTTTTATGTCCCAAGGTCAGATTTTGGACATTCAAACCTACCAAATTTTAAAATTGAATATTGATCTAATACTAACTTTAAACATAAATGACACACAACTGCCCATTTTAATGAAATGTATGATGTGTTGCAAGAAATATTAGTATTTTATGCATTTTTACATAAAAAGAACACCTGTCCCTTGGAGTCACCATCATTTCCACCACACTGGGTAAAATGCATGTTCAGGGAAGTTTTTATAGGGTTTGTGTACATGGTGGCCACAGCATCAGTCATTTGACAGGAAGCACATGGTCAGAGGACAGAGTGAGCTCCATGGAGGAAACTGAAAATATATGAAATCAAGGTAAAGTTTTGTTAAAGCAAGAGTATGTTTATTATGTTTATTGGCTGTCATTTCCAAACAGCTCGTATTTCCCTTGAATGTAAAAATAATATGATAATTAACATCTCATATTATGTATTTTGTATATATTTAATGCAAACTCTAAAACAGACAATGGTATGCTAATATATCAGCAGATACAATTCCACTGTTTATACCCAAAAGTTGGTTTGACAATTTAAATAAAATGTTTTCTTCTTTCTTGTGGAAGGACAAAAAGCCTCGGATCAATCAGAGGAAACTGTCAATGCCGAGAGACAGAGGAGGTCTTGGAATCCCAGATATATACTTATATTATCTTGCTTTTAATGCCAGATATCCCCTAATTTGGGGCTATAGAAAAGACAGAGTTAAAGGCAGTTGGGACTGGTTGGAGGAGTATATTCTGAAGAATAAAGCAGTCTCATTATCATCACTATGGTATCATCCGGTTCCACCTACTAAATTAGATAATGGCATTATTAAGTTCTCTTGCAATATTATTAAAAAAGTTCAGACAAGAATGGGAATTGCTAGAACTGTGTTAGCATCTTGTCCAATATGGCACAATGCAATCTTTAAAGCTGAAGGGAACCCACTGTCTAACTACATATGGCAGCAACAGAACATCACAGAAATTTCACAAATTATTCAGAATGGGGAGATGCTGTCTTTTGAAGAACTCAGAAGGAGATATAATTTGAACACAAATGGCTTTTTACAGTATGCACAGTTAAAATCAATTTTCTCAAAACTCCCCAAAGAATATTTTGATTATGATCAGGAGACAGATAGACAATTTAAGTCTGCAGCATTAAATAGAGGTACTGTTTCAAGTTTGTATAAGATGCTGATCAACTCCTCCCCAAACCCCAACACCCAGACTCAGTCCCAGTGGGAACGAGATCTGGGGGCCTTCTTGACTCCCGAAGAGTGGCAAAAAAAATAGGAGGTATCCATTGGTGATTTCTAGGTCTGTTAGAGCCAGAGTTATACAATTAAAGATCCTCCATAGAAGTTACATTACACCTTCCAGAATTAAAAAAATAGATCCTAGCTCCTCTGATCTCTGCTGGCGTGGCTGTAGACATTTGGGAACTTTGATTCATGTGTTATGGCACTGCCCTGCAGTCAAATCCTTTGGGTGGAAGTGTGTCATTCGATTTCGGTAATAATGAACATAAATTTTTCCCCATGTCCTCTGGTTTGCTTGTTGAGAAGTAGGGTTGCACAACTTAAGTCTAGAGAAGATTGGAAAACAGTAGGCCTAGCCTTATTGGCTGCTAAAAGAATGATACTGTTGAATTAGAAAATTCGGAAGCCAGCATGTTTCTCAATAGAAACATGGTGGCTTGAGTTCTCCAATCTTCTTGGTATGGAAAGGATAGCTGATATGATCAGTGACACAATCTTTTGAGGTGGTACCAAATTTGGAATTGTGTTTCAACATGGTGTATTCGAAACTCTGTCAGACTGCCTCTGAGCAGCCCTATAGGAGATATTCCAGAATTTCTGGTTTTCCATATTCATGCTCCTTGAGATATATGAATTAAATTATTTATTATAGGGCATAGTACTGTATACCCCCTTTTATGTTACATGGTGTCACATAGTATGTTATTGTTTTATTTTATTCCTTTTGTTGTGGTGTTGGTTATTGTTGCTGTGATGGAAATGACAAAAACAGTGATATAAATGCATTTTATTTGGCTTATATGTTTAAAAATATTTTATGTTAAATTAAAAAGTTAAATAAAACACTTAATTAGCTCTGTTCTTGACCATGAAGGAAGGAAAGATAGCAAGAAAACCTCAGTCCACATGCAAGTTTGACAGATACAGAGTTCATGGGTCATGCAGCAATATACCAATATCAAAATACAGGTACAGCACCACCACTGAGCAAATAAGACAAAACAAAGGGCTGTTCCATTTAAAAATTTGATTTCATTTAGTTTCACATACTGTTTTAAAAAATAAATTTAAAATTCATCTTAGAATCCATTTTACCAAACTTTAATTTAAAACCTAAGAAGACAGGGGTTTCATTCTGAACTTAAAAACTTTAAAACTTTGTTGAAAAAAAAAGTGGTATCAATTTGATTTTATTTTGAATTTCAATTCATGGATCTTAATGTTAGTTTCAAATAGTTACCCTTTAAACACATGTAATTTAAAGTGGGATGCAACTAAGGATTATTTATTTTCTAACTGATCAGTTATAAAATTTTAGTAAATGGTGAAAAATATTGATCAGTGTTTCCCAGAACGCAGAATGATGTCCTCAAATGTCTTGTTTTGTCCCACAGCCCAAAGATATTCAGTTTAATGTCAGAAAGGAGGAAAGAAACCAGAAAATATTCATATTTAAGAAGCTGAAATCAGAGAATTTTGACTTATTCTCTTAAAAAATTACTTAACACGATTAATTGACGATCAAAATAGATGGCGATTAATTTCATAATTGATTACTCGATTAATAGTTGCAGCTATAATTTCCAGGTGTGTATATCTAAAAATGGCAAACTATCTTTGTTTTTTTTTTTTGATTGTTTTCTATTTTACTTGAAGTAAGTCCAGTCTATACAATTAGCTTGTATGTTTCAGCACATAAAGATGAATATTCTGCCACCTGATTTAATGTGCACAGTGGTTTAAGTTTAGATAACAGTTTAGTTTCAAAAATTCTATTATTTTCTGTCAGAAATAATAAAAGTGAACATTGTTCATCAATGTCGTTTTTCACAGTCATTTCCAACACGTGGTCTTTTCCACCACACAATGTCATCTCCTTCACAGCACATATTTTTAAGTAAAATTCATAAGAAATAATGAAATAGCTCTAAACTTTTTTGTGTTTTTTAAAATTGTGCAGCTATTATTACAATCTGACTACTAAAGTGGAAAAATCAAGATTGTGCTGCCAGAGAAATGATTGAAAGACTTAAGATAAACAGTTAAAAGCCGTTTTTCATCTTAACAATATTTCCTCTAAAACCCTGAAAATATATTCTTTTCATACATTTGGTCACATCTTTGTGTGAAATAAGACATGGTATTTTCATAATTTTTGTGGTGTGATGAACACTGAATGTGACCAAAAAAAAAAAAGGGCAAACATTGTATATTATTTAAATAATTTCAGCACAGCCACTGTCAGGAAGTGTCGCTACACAGGATAGAGAAATAAAATATTTAAATACATTTCTCTAAATAATGTTAGATTTTCTAAAACTTTCCTCCCAAATTTGACCATTGTTGAAGAATCACCCATTTACATCTTTTACTCAATTCTTTATTTTTTAGTTGATCCAAAATGAGACGCTCAACAACAAAGAAACCACCTCCAATTGAAAAATGGACCAAAGAGGACGTCCACCAATGGCTGATGACAGAAGTCAAAGTTCATGAGAGTTGTGCTGACAGATTCTCTGAGGGGGATGTGTCAGGAGACTGTTTAGTTGACTTTGAAAAGACAGACATATTGGACTTGGAAATAAAACATGGTCCTGCAGTCAAAATCACATCTTACCTAGAAAGACTGAAAGAGGGATCACAACACGAATCACAGTTCCCAGCATATGTGGAAAATTGGACAACGGAACAAGTAAACCAATGGTTACTGCAGCATGTAAACATATATAGCAAAAATGCAGAACGGCTCCAACAGGAAGATGTGTCTGGCGATTGCCTTGTTTGTTTCAAGAAGCAGGATTTTCTGGATCTGGAAGTGAAAAGTGGCCCTGCTGTAAAAATTCTGGCAGAACTCCGTAAGTTGAACAAGAAACCAGAGCCAACACTGCAACCCATCCTTTCCACAAGCACAGACCAAATAGCTGCAAAACCCACTAAACCTGAACCAAGCATGGCTCAGGCCACAGAAACCATCCAACCAGAGTCACATAACAAAACTGAACCAAAAATAGACAAAATGGTGGAAAATGAATCTGAAAAGAAACTGCAGCTGTTCAAGAAAGCTTCAGAGGAAATTCAGCAGCCAAAGCCACACAACTTGGGGGCCAGGAGAAAAGAAAATGATGCGGTAAATTTTTATGTTGTTTGATGCTTTATTGTATACGTATACCAAAATAATGGCAGTGATTCAAGTGTTAAGTTTACACTAAATATTTACTTCTTTCTCCTCTTCCAGACCACAGTCGCACCAGACCTACCCGAGATCACTGTGGAGATCCAGAGAACCCTGGACAATCTTTTAAAAGATGAGCTAAAAATGTTTCAGTTTTATTTAAAAGAATATAAAAAATCCAAGCATAAACCTATTTCTCGGAGTAGAGTGGAAGACAAAGACACCATGGATACCGCCAGGTTAATGACTGACCACTACGGAAGCAAGGAGGCTTTACAGGTCACAATGGAAATTCTAAAAGAAATCAATCAGTGTGATCTTCTTTGTAAACTGGAAAAGAAAATGGGTAAGACAACCAATGCAAAAATGTATTTAGATATTGAAGTTGCATTGTTGCCAAATCATTCTTTTTTGCAGTTAATATTTTGCTTGCTGACTCACATTTTATAAAATCTCTGAGATTACTACTATCAACAAACCCCAAAGACCAAGAGGTGTTTTATAAATTATATTTATTTATACATTATATATATATATGTGTGTGTGTGTGTGTGTGTATGAGCTGAGAGCCACAGACAGAAAGTCAGAGTATTGAGAGATCAGCTAACACATTGATTTTCTGACAATGACAAAAATATAGAATAACACTGGCCTTAGCATTTTAAGTTCAATAGGGAGGTGTTGCTGTGTATGTGTGTGGGTTTTTTTTTTTTAATAATAAACAGATTTATTTTACTGTTCATGCAGGTCAACAGGAGCAGCAGTTGCTTTCCAATGAAGCTTTGAAGAAAGAAGCCGACCAGGGTGACAAACTAAAGAATTTGTTAACTTGTGGTGGGAACTCACTGGACAACTATGACAGATTTGTTGTTGTTGTAAACAAGAGCAGTCCCGAACAAGTCCAGTATCTCCAGTTTTTGAATAAGCTGAAACTGTTCTGTGTGTTAGACTTTGACCCTAACTCTAATGTGTCAGGTGGACTGTGTCATTCATACAGAGAGTCAAGGGTGGCCAATATGCATACACCATCACAATATCAAGGACAGGCTGAGTCAGTGATAAAGAACCTAAACCTCTACAAACAGACCAGCTGGGTCTTCTGCAATGGTAGACATGACATTGATGGTGACTCGAACAGAGAGTTAGACTATAAGAACTGGCTGAGGAAATCTTGCAGAGATGTAGAGCAGTTGGTTTCATTCATTTGCAACCCTGAAGTTCTTCTCCGTGGAAGAAGTCTCATCATATTCCTCCTACTTTCACCTGTGCACACTGAGAAGGACCCAGTCTTTGACACCTACAGGTCTTTCATAAAACACACTGAAGAGGAAAACATCATCACCATTTGTGAATCTCAGACCACATATTTCAAATGGAAGGAGATGATAAAAGAAAAGTGTGACTTTAACATTGACTGTCTGTCCATAAATGAACTAACCCTAAGTGAGATTAATGGAACTATAATGGCACTGGGACCATTAAATCAGTCATCTGGAAGGTTGCTTCCCTCATCAGGTTCCGCCGCTGTTGTCCTGAAGCAGAAGGATGAAGATTTCATGACTGCTCTGGACATTTTGTGTCTGAATGAGTGTGAAAACATCTATGATGAAAACAGCCAAGAGTTTCATGATTTCAGGATCAAAGCTGAGGAGGAATTCTACAGAGGAGGCAAAGTCAAATGGTGGAACTTCTACTTCTGTGACAAAGACAAAGAGAAGCCATTTGTCAAGCGGGACAAGTATGAAAGTGTGAAGAGGATGATTCGGTCTCAGTTGAGGGATTCAAAAAACATGTGTGCTCTGCTAAATCTGTTTCACCATCCAGGCTGTGGTGGTACCACGTTAGCAATGCATGTGATGTGGGACCTCCGTAAAGAGTTCAGATGTGCTGTGCTGAAAGACAACGCACTGCCAAAGACAGAAGTCGCTATTCAAGTCAGAAGGCTTATGAAACTTGAAAGTGAGAAACCATCTCCAGTTTTGCTTTTAGTTGATGATTCAAAAGAAACCGAGAATCCACATGATCTTTTGAACTGGATACATAAAGCTGCAGTAGAGGATGGCTTAAACATAAATGAGGATGACACCACAAACTGCAAAGTCATCATCCTTAACTGTGTTCGTTCCCACAACCCACAGGACCAATACAGGAAGCACAATCAAAAACAAAGTCAATACATCACTGCTTCACTGACACCAGAAGAACAGAAGGAGTTTGAAAAGAAACTCAAAGAGCTCAAAGAAACTCATGAAAAACCAGAAAACTTTTACAGCTTCATGATCATGAAGAGCAATTTTGACAAAAAATACATTGATGATCTTGCTCGTAACACACTGGAGAACTTTGATTTCAGCTCAAAGAAGGACCAACTGTTTGCCTTTCTAGCATTACTTAACACCTATGTGGTAGAATCTGAGATCGCTCTCTCACTCTGTGAAGATTTTTTGGGGATGAAAATGATTCGCTGGCAAGAGGAAAGTGTAATGGAAAGAATGAAGCCATATTCAAACTTTCTCATCATAGACACAGTTGAAGAATGGGGATACAAAGGAATCCGAATCCTTCATCACTCCATAGCATCTGCGTGTCTGGAAGAGTTGGAGAAAAGATACCGCTTGAAAGTAAGTGATATCACCATGGAGATTCTTCACTGTGATCTGTTCTTCAGCGCTGGAGTTGTCAAACACAGATTCATGCTCTCAATTCAACGAATGTTGATTGAAAGGCAGCGCAAGAAAGACGGAGATGAAAGAGAACTATTTTCTTCTCTCATAGACAAAATCCACAACCACCAAGGCAGACAAACTGTGCAAGAAATATTTGTGAAAGCATCTTCAAGGTTTGAAACAAGTGCATCTATTCCTCAGGCACTGGCGAGATACTTGTACATCAATGAGCATGACTTCCCAGAGGCTCTGAAATGGGCTGAAAAGGCCAAAAACATAAAAAAAAACCCATACACATTTGACACAATCGGCCAGATTCACAAAAACAATTTAAAAACTAACAACCACAGAGAAAAACAAGAGACATGCTACAATCCAGAAGATTTAAACACAAACATTAAAATAGCGAATAATGCTATCACAGCATTTAAAAGAGCTCAAGAGCTGGCAAATACAGAGGATGAACCTGAGGAGGAAGCAGCTGACGATGAGTCAGATGACTACCCCAGAAAGTCATACAATGTTTTTGGCTATGTGGGTGTTCTGGAAATTGCTTTCCTGGTCTTTGAGATATTGACCAGATTGCCATTCTTTGAGAAGGGTGATCCAATGAAGAAGAAGTACTTGCAGGGTTTTCTGCAAAAAACAATCCCAATCACCAGCGTGTATAAGGAGGACAATGAGATCAACAACAGATACGTGGAGATCATCAGAGAACATGAACCGTTTCTCCTCAGTTTGAAAACTGAAGTAAAAGAAACATTTGACACTGTTGACTGGTACTACACGTATATAAAAGCGAACAATTCAGCATTTGATTCAAAGAATCACAGGACTGCCTGTGATCTTTATAAAAAGTATGTAACTCTATTTTGCACTTCACCTGAGGAAATGAAAAAAGAACGACAAAACAACCCTAATCTCACTTTGAAAATCAATATTGAAGAACGAAGATTGTATCTTGAAAAAAAACAAGCAGATACATTTGCAGGGATTCTTCAGCATTTGGACAAACCTGCCGAGGAGATTGAAGAGATCACAGAATGCTATGCGTTCTTGCAACAACAACAATTTATCAACAAAAAACAAAAGACAAAGGAAACAATCAATTACATTTTGTCAACCATAGTTCTTTATCTTATGAAACCAAAATCTAAACATGTAAAGAGTCACAGCCACCTCTCTGCTCTACTTTTGAAAACTCTGCAAGATGTAGGACTTCATCATCCCTTCCCAGACCCATACTACCTGGCTCTGCTGTTACTCTGGCCAAGTCCAAATGAGGAAAACACAGAAATTGGGACATATGTGAGAGCAATTCGAAACTCATCTCACAAGTGCCTGACTTCATTGTTTCGAAATAGGAGCACTGTTGCCCATCTGTACCTGGGGAAAGAGGAGGGACTCAAGAGGCTTGTTTCTAAAGCACAGCTAGATGAGAATTTTAACAGCATACGCCGTAACACCTTGGCACAACTTTGGCGGAATGGAGATATATTTAAAGAAAAGGCAATCATCAACCGCCTTCTTCGAGTCAGTGGAACCATTGAGCAAGGAGAAGTCTTTGCTAATTACAGAAAACTGAAAATCCCTGTGCGTCCAGCTCTTATTGCTGGTATAAGAAGTGGTTTCAGCACAGAAAAGGTTTCTTTCTACCTTGGTTTTGCTATTAATGGACCCCTTGCTTATGATATCCAGTATGAAAACTAGGGTAGTTTATTGTACAAACAAGTGCAACTCGAGAACTGAGACACAAACTGTACAGCATGAAAAATAGCTGTGACAGCCAATTACTCACTGTGATGGACTTTCAAACACATCTCATAAAAGACATGAGAAAATGATAAGTAAGACAGATTACACAGGTCAATTACAATCCTGTAGCTCTAGTTGTATATGTGTATATTTTTATATTCTTTTTATTTTATTTTGTTTTTTATGATTATTTTTTATCCATTTTCTGAGGGTTTTTTGTTGTTATCTTTTGCCGATGTGGAACAGTCACTAACCTGACTCCTATATACTTATCTGCAAGTGTAAATTTAATACAGTAGTTTAGCATAGTTAATTATAGGCTAGTTAATTATACAAACAAGAGCAACACAAGCACTCATGCACAAACTGGGCAAATAAACAGGGCAGCCATTGACTCTCTGTGATGAAACACACCTGATATCGAGAATTAAAATTAGGGTAATTAATTGTAAAAACAAGCACAACTTAATCACTGAGACATGAACTATACAGCCTGAAAAATAGGTGTGACAGCCAATGACTCTGATGGACTTTCAAACACACTCATGAACAACTTGACCAAATGATAAGAGACTGCAGGGTTAAATGCCAATCCTGTAGGTCTAGCTGTATATATGTATGTTTTTATTTGTTTTATTTCTAAACAATTTTGTCCACTTTCTGAGGGGTTTTTGTTGTTTATTGGGGATGTGGCATATTCACTAAACTGTGTTTAATTCATTACTGCAAGTGCAAATATCATGTAGTATGTAAGTATGTTTTCGTTTTTGTCACTTTTGTTTATTAATCTACATGTATCGATATAACACAGTAGTTAAGTTTAGGCTACTTAACTGTGAAAGTGCAACACAAACACTGAGACATGAACTGTCACTGATAACTGAGGCAGACTGCAGGGTTGAATGGCAATTCTGTACTTCTATCTGTGTATGTTTTTATATTTGTTTTTATACTTTTTAAATACAATTTCTTATTTTATAAACATTTGTTAGCCACTTTTTTTTCTTGTCTGATACAGATTTACCAAACTGTATCCTATGTATTTAACTATGAGTACAAAATATAACACAGTATTTAACAATGAAAATAAACTGTTGCTCATTTTCTACATGACAAGTAGAGTCCTGGAGCTCCAGAATCCCAATTGAGGACCATTGAATATTTTTGTATTTTTTGTTTGACTTTACATTTTATTATAACCTTTTCTGAACCAATAAGAGTAACAGTGAAATATGGGATAATTATCTGCTGTTCTTGTGTGAGAAATGTGATTGATTGTTGTGAATATCAAGTTTTCTTTAAGGACATGATTTTGCTGAAGCGCGTGGTTAGTCAGCTCAAGATATGTGTGTAACCATACATTGTAAAACAAGCAATAAAAAAATCCTATTTTGTGAATTTTCTTGTTTGTAGTATTTAATTATTGCAACCTTGAATTGATAGATATTTGTAGTATGAAATGTGAGACACTTTACAGCTGACTAAGGGTGTCTGTTGTCTGTCTATACTCTTCAACAAGTCCTATCCTAAATCAACACAGCACAAACAATCCTAGCTATCTTCTTAGCTTTGTGTAGTAAGTGGCTGAGTTCATGTCTTGTTTAATCCAGCATGTGCATCATGATGCTTTGATGCTTCTGGTTCAGTGTGGTGATTTGTTTAAGTATTATGAGCATCAAGGCCTAGATTGGTTTAATGTCATGTTTACATCAGAGGGTTCTTTATTTTGCTATTTTCTTATAATGGATATAATAGATAATGGAAATTTCTTGTATATTGTATTTATGGAGTAGCAAGGGCTAAATCTCCTCAACCTTTCCTAATGAAAGCATCAAGTTTAGAGTTTGTAGTTTGTTTTGCTCTTTTAAAAGAATTGCATCTGAACATTGTAAGTCTAAGCAGTTAATCTCATGTTGTATAGCATACGCTGTTGCTGCAGTTAGCTCCATTCACTGCTTCATTGTTTTGTCTTGAAAACAAAGTGACATGGAGATTTGAACATATGAAAAGGTGTTTCATATATACACAGATTATAAAATATACTGTAGAGATGTATGTTCTGCTTTTCTTTTTCTTTCTTTTTTTTTTTTTTTTTTAGGAGACTTAACTTCAGAAATGCTCAACATTATTAACCATTACTAACTGTTGTCCATGTCCTGTGATGTGAAACTATCACACTTCCTGACAGCGAAGCAATTAAGACGTGTTTGCCCTGGTTATAGTTCAGCAATAAAATCCTAACACACCACAGAGCATCACTCCTGATTGGCCACTGGCCACATTGGACACAGCAGCACAGGAAGTCGTACCAGTGTCCGATTCAAAAGTGATTTAACTTACTTTGCTAAGAGTCAGGCTGAAAGTATCAGGAAAACCAAGAGAAATTATGCTGCCCATTTCCATCTCAGTTAGTTTTGGTGTTAGTTAATTCTGAGAATTGGTTTAGAAAATGTCTGTCTACATTTCAGGTGCAATCATTAAATATAAAGTACTGACCTTTGACCTCCTTACCTTTGGCTTTAAGAGTACACTTCATTCTGTTGTCTTCATTGAGTCATGGATAAGAACATCAGCTATAATGTACCTGCATTTTAAAAAATAAACAAATTCTCCGATTGGACACAGAAATTCAAATTTTAGCTTTAAATTTAACCTTGGCAGTGGTTTAAGAATAATCCCTCAACAATAATGCACATATACTATTGACCAAGTGCTGAGGTAACTGTCTGAATATAGTAAAACAAGATACAGGAAGTTCTCTCTTTTAGTCAAGAATATGATTTTGTTAAGCATAACCCAATTCCTACATACAGCTAATGCTAGAAATCTAAATGTGAACCCTAAACAGTCCTAGAGCTTATCGGCTGCCTACTGTAACCTATGGTGCAGTGTTGTCGTAGCATTAGCACCACATGTTTAACAAAAAAAAACAAAAACAAAAAAAAACAATTAGCAAGTTAGTGGGTGCGTAGCAACAGGCCGACTACCCAATGCTCCGACTACCCATTTCTCCGACCGCCCATTACTCCGACTGCCCACTACTCCGACCATGGCTAAACAGAATAGAGCGATAGGCGCGGGTGGGTGGCAACGTCCACATCCCACCACTCCGACATGGGCCTCTAAATGTCTAAATGGCAACACTTAATGTTCTATCAAACGTCCTAACCCTAACCCTAACCGGATTTCCGAGCGGATATTTAAACCCTTTTCAGATCTATCAAACTGTGCATACGCACAACTCGCCGCAATTTCCCTCATATTTCGCCCTCTACACGGCCAAACCAACCACAACCATATATGGTCAATGCAAATCAGCACCTGTGCATATAAAGTAGCCATGTGCGCTCTGTGGAGTGACGTCAGTGGAAGACGGTGAAGACACGGACTGAGAGAAAGAGAAAGAAGGACTTTCTCTGAAAGCGAGATACATGGCAATAACGGACAATAAACCAGTCAGAAAAATTATTTTGCATTGAATTGGCGACAATAAAAACAAAAACTCCCAAAATCTGAATGAAAGGGAGTAGAAAGAAGCATAATTGTATTTAATCTGCCCCTTATCCCACAAAAACCTTTTTGTTTTTAACATGATGTCAAAAGTCACCAGTTATCATTACTTTGCCCCTTTCCACTAGACAGTTACACTCTTTTTTCTATCCTCTCCTCAGCTCCAAACACAGTCATCTACACCTGTTAACTCAGGTGACAGAAAAACAAGTGTCAGTAGATCAGTGTGCGCTGCTGCCAGTGTGTTTTTTAAACTTAGCGGGACGTCTCTAGAGTGTGCAAGAAAGAAAAAAAAAAAAAAAAAAAAAAACATAGCCCCCTGACTTTTTTTAAACAAACCATTAGCTGAAGTGAGATCATAAGTGCTTGTCTGATTTCTAAATGCGTTGTTTCAGCACCGCGGACAGTGCTTTATCCATCATGCGGTCACAATGTGTGTATGTGTGTGTGTGGCGTCGGAGTGTGTGATTAGGAGGTCCGACTAATGGACGCAAAATATAGAAATGTGTGGTCGGAGTATTGGGCAGTCGGAGTATTGGGTAGTCGGAGTTTTGGGCAGTCGGAGTATTGGGTAGTCGGAGTTTTGGGCAGTCGGAGTATTGGGCAGTCGGAGTATTGGGCAGTCGGAGTATTGGGTAGTCGGAGTATTGGGTAGTCGGAGTTTTGGGCAGTCGGAGTATTGGGTAGTCGGAGTTTTGGGCAGTCGGAGTATTGGGTAGTCGGAGTTTTGGGCAGTCGGAGTATTGCGACGTCCCCCAAGTTAGTATGGTCCAGGAGTTGCTAATTTAGTATCACTCAACATCCACGCAACAGAAACTGCTTAAAAACAGAAATACTTCAAGAAAATCTTTGAGGACGGAGGATGACAGTTATACGACTGTTTTTTGGGCCAGTGTGAATTGTGTGATGAACACAAGTTGAAATACAAACTTGGGGCTTGTACTGGTCCGACATAAACAGATTTTGACTTCTCAATTGCTCCTCATAAATGTTTGGGGAGAAATCCTGATAAGTATCACTGACCTTTGACCTCCTTAGCTTTAGCTTGTCTTCAGTCTGTTGTCTTCACTGAGTCATTGGTCAGAGAATCCGTTACAGACTAATGTACCTGCAATTCAAACTAATTCTCCAAATGGACAAAACAAAGACCGTCAAACAAATTTTGCAGCAGATTAACAAACCTCCATCAACAATAATAACTTGATTTTCCAATATGTTAACAGCCTTTACCTATTTTCTGTTACCTTCAGTTGTATTCACATGTAGACATAATGCAGTATTGACCAAGTGCTGAGATAACTCTGTCTGGTTATAGTAAAACAAGATACTGGAGTATCTCTCTTTTCATCAAGAATATGATTTTCATAGCAAGCAAGGCCCATTTACCAATGGGTAAAATCTAATATGCTTCAGAGGTGATACGAATGAGCGAACATCAGTCATTAGGCTATGACTAACCACTGTCTACTATAGCCTAGCATAAAGTTAGCATAACAGAGAACTTGACAGCGAGCAAACCAGGCTAATTAGCTTGCGTTAGCAGGTCTCAGAGTTAATATAGTATCAATCAACATACAGCCACAGAAAAACAACACTAACAAAGAAAATGTAGCTGAAATAAATATAGTAGCTACAAATAAAACCTCTACGAGAGTGGATGAGAGTGAATGTTTGTTTTTTTGCTGACTCACTGTGCCGTTCTGACAAAATGGTGGATGAAATGCCAGGCGTCACAGCAAGACCTGCGCCACAGAAACTGTGCAAATGAAAGTGAAAACTAGCTACTAGCTAGCTACTGGCTGTTTCAACCTAGCTAGTATTTGATCTCAAAGTTGATGGTCCATTTACCAAAAATTTGCAAAAACTACATGACTGAAATAACTTGAGTACTTACAAATTAATGCAAATTAATTTTGAATAAACTTTTGAGAAAACATATTTTAATTAAGCTAATATTTAGAGTTGACAAACCTTGTCTAGCTATCTCAAGCTAACTAATATCGCATCTGAGGACTATAAATAAATTATTGATAAACATACAAATAATGCAGCAAGAGTGTACGAAGTGGATAAAATCAGTACTTGTCACAGAGATTCAAAACAATGTACATGAAATGTGGTGCTGGAAGTCAAAAGGAGCAAAAAATACCAACAGTAATGTTAAAATGTTATTTTATTATATTTTATTATATGTTAGTTTTAGCTTGGTAACTCATTAGCTAAACTACTGTTTCAAAGTTATTCAATAGGCTAAATATCACTCAATACAGTATGTCCAAACAGCACTGACAAAACTCACAGAGCTGAATGATTTAATATTTACAGAAACTGCTGCAGTCAGAGTACGTAAAAAGAAGATCAAGATGGATGTTTGATTTTGCTGAGTCACTGTGCCGTCCGACAAAATGGTGGATGTGATGTACCAGGACTCACAACCAGACCTGCATGACAGAAGTTACTCATCACATCAGCACATGTCTGATGAACTCTTGTTATACTGTCACTGAAGCTAATGTTTAAACTAGACAAACTTACTCTGTCTATTATTTCATCCTAGCTTGTATCTGATCTCAAAATTAATAATTTAATAATCTTTAACACAGAGGACATTCACCAGAAATTCACAAAACATGCATAGCTGAGATTACTTGAGTACAAATAAATACAAACAAAGTTCGAATTAACTTAAAAATAATTTAACCAGTGCTTGTTTTTTTTCTAAGCTATGGAGGTATCAACAGTAACAGAACAGCAGACCTAAATTACATTGTCAAATACACTTACTACGTAAGTAAAAATTACTATGATAAAATACGAGCTACATTTTAAAACAACATCATTATACCTTCTGCTAATCATAGAAAATCTAATATTTACCTAAAATCAGACAGACAGCCAACAGTAATGTTAAACTGTTATTCTGTGCCTCAGCTAACTCTTGCTATGTCAACCTAACTTGCTAACTCGTTAGCTAGTGCAGTTTCACTGTTCTAAATTAAATATTGTTTATTACAGTACAAAAACAGCATTCACTAAGCTAACTCATTAACTAGTACAGTTCACAAAACTTACATGGCTTAATGAAGCAATACTTACAAATACTCACAACCAGAAATCATCAGCACATGAAGGTGAAAAAAGGGACTAACTACATTTTGATCTGATGTACTTACTGTAATATTATTAATCAGACTAAATTTTAAATTGGACAAACTACTCTCGCTATTTCAACCTGGCTAGTATCTGGTGTTAAAATTGATCATTTAATTGAATACAGGGCACATTAATCAGAAATTCACCTAACTTACACAGCTGAAATTACAGGAATACTTACAAATAAATACAAATAAATTATGAATTAACTTACAAATAATGAAATTAATGCTTGTTTTTTTTGCTCAGTCATGGAGCTATGAACAGTAACAGAACAGTGGATGTAAAATACATTGTTTGGGTGTGTGTTACTACATGAAAATAAAAATGATTTTGATGGTTTTTGATTGGTAGTAAAATACTTGCTAGATTAAAAAATAAATGAAGAAAGAAAGCAACATCACTATGCCTTCTGCTAATCATAGAAAATCTATCATTTACCCAGAAACCAGACAGACAGCCAACAGTCATGATGGTAATGTTATTTTGTGCGAGCAGCTAACTCTCTACATAAAGCTAGCTTGCTAACTCGTTAGCTAGGCCAGCTTCAAAGTTCAGTGCAACTGCAGAAAAACAACATTCACAAAACTTAGATCGCTGAATAATTTGATCTCACATATAATGTTTCAACCAGAGTGTCTGGACAGTGGGTGGACGCCAAATGTTTGTCTTTTGCTGAGTCACTGTGTCGTTGTGACAAAATGGTGGATGTGAAATGGCTCATGACGACCTGCACCACAGGAGTCACTCGTCACACATGAAAGTAAACTTATTGTTATACTGTTAATTAAGCTAATGTTTGAACTGGACAAACCTAAACGAGCTATTTCAACCTACCTGATCTGAAAGCGGATAAATAATAAATAAGAAATATAATTAAATATAATTTAACGCAGGGAACATGTACCAGAAATGTTACGAAGCTTAGAAATAATGGGTACTTTCAAATAAGTACTAATAAATTATAAATAAACTGAGAATAAAACATGAGCTACATAAAAAATATGATTTTATGTTTTCTAATATGCCTGTTTATCTGAGTGTTAACTGCTATTTTTCGCCTCAGCCAACTGCTGCTATTTCAACCCAGCTTGCTAACTCATTAGCTTGCTCATTAGCTTGCTTCAACCAGTGCATCCTGAAAGCAGATAAAGCTGAATGTTTGTTTTTGCTGAGTCATTAACAAAATGGCGGATGTAAAAAAGGCCATCGTGTGATAGTGAACAGAACCAAGAGTCTGATTACAACATTCTCAGTGAAAGTAACTGTGTGATATCAAAAAACAGATGAAGTTATTGCATTTGGTTTGTCATATAAAATATGTTGCAGAGCTCTCATTTAGCTAATGCTAAAACCAGACAGACGATGAAATGTTTGTTGTTCTTCAGCTAATTCTGGTTATTTTACTCATCAGGGGAAAGTGGATTCTTCTTCTTCTTCTTCTTCTTCTTCTTCTTCTTCTTCTTCTTCTTCTTCAGGCTTGGAGATAAATGGACCATGTCTTGTGTATTTAAGAAGCCGACATCATGATCACTGATATTTTCATGCTGTTTTTTATTTGTTCTGATATCAGGGGTTCACTTTACTGCTGGAATCAGAGCAGTCAGTGTTGTGAGAAGTATGTGTGGTGTTGTGCTGCCCCCTGCTGACCGACCCACAGCAGCTACACGCAGGCTGGTTTTATAAACATGGAAGTGGACCTTTGCTCCAGTAAGTGGACTCCTGACAGCCCACAGTGGTACACAGATCACCGGTGACACTTTATAATAAGGGCACAATGATTAAATGAATTAATTAATGCAGGATGTATGAACTTCTGCATGTTGCTCATCATAAACTAATAATCAACTTACTGTGACTTTATGTGATAGTTAACACAAAACAGTAAAGCTGCACAGAGACGTCATTATCTGTCTGTTCAACCAAGCTCTCCAAGGATCTCCTTTTTTTTGTTCTGTTTGGGTCCAGCAGCTGCTGTGGAGTAGTGACGAGCCACTTCTGAAGTCGCCACGAGCAGCTGTGTTTGGTTCACTGATGTCTCCTTCATTTTTAATTTAATGATTGTTCAGAATAGTCTTCTCCTGATCTGCACCTCTCTTTGTTAGAGTTCCCGGTTGGAGCCATGATTGCAGTGCTTTTCTGTTTTTATTCTCTTTATTTCACCTCTGCTCACCATCTTGCCATCACAGTTTATTGTGGATGATGTTTTAACGCTACGCACATGATCGTGACTCCGTAACAGGCTGATGTTGAAATAAAAATGTCAGGAAATACTGGAAACACTAACTTTGTTTAAATCAAATTTCAAGGATCTCATGTTTTATTTAGGGTGTTTGAAATTATGTGGTAATTTGTTTAATTCGTAAGATAAAAAACATGGTATCAATTATGTAAAAAAAAAAAAAAAACTTCATTCAGGTCATTAAAACTTGTTTTCTTTATAAGTATCAGAGAGGACATTCAGCTGAAACTGGTGCCATTTATCATGTCACAAGATTTAAATCACTTCATTGCAAAAAGCTGAATTTGAAGCTGGTGGTGAAAGAAGGATTCAGGTCCTTTTCTTGGGCAAAAGTTCTAATAAAATACTCTGTTACAAGTAAAAGTGCTGCATTGAAGATGCTTCTTAAATAAAAGATTATATTAATACTGTATATGTTATCAGGAAACATGTATGTTCATGTTTGAAGTGTGTTACTTGTCAGAAAATATTCATGAAAGTTTTAGACTTTCCAACTTTGCTTATATGACTTTCTCTTTCTGTAGGTGTTGCTTCGTTTGACACCTTCTCAAAAATAGATTGTGTGCATGTGTGCAAGTAGTTTACCGACCTTATTTCATCGTCCTACTGTCACTTCACTTTTGTCCCCTGTAAGATTTTATAGGGTGAAGTGACGCATTCGAAATTCGCCAATGAAGAGTTTTGATTTTAACGTATGTCTAATGTGTGAAATGCTGATTGGTTGAAAACATTGATCTCCTCCCTCGATCAGAGCTCTATAAAAGGTGTTTCAACAAGGAAAAAGGCAGAATGTGAGGGAGTTTTTTAATGAATTAATCTTTTTTGGATTTAACTTTGGTCCTTCTGACATCATGTGATTTTCTTTGTACTTTGGATCACTTCCTGTATCATCACTCCAAACAAAGCTTCTCCAACTATTTCACCGGTAAGGTCTGTTGTTTTCTAACTTTTCTCTCCAATCAATAACTTTTGCTCTAATTTTCTGCCCTCCTGAAGCACCTGGCACTTTTTTTTCAGCAGAACTTACAGAATATTTATCCACTTGTGTTTCAAATTATGACAAAGTTGTTATTTGTGGTGATTTTAACATCAATATCGATGTAATAGTTGTGTCCCTGATTATTTTAAAACTGTGTGTGTTCGCCCACTGCTATAAAAAAGACCTGGACTGGATCCATCCTCCCAGATAACTACAGACTGATTTCCAAGTTACTTTTAATATTAAAATATGAGAAAAACTAATGTTCAAGCGATTCCTGGAAAATAACAACATAATTGAAATGTTTCAATCTGGTTTCTGGAATGACACATTAAAATTTGTATTAATATCAGGCTCATAATCAATTAATCAATTATAACTGACCACTGAGTTTCTCTGTGAAATTCAGCAGCTACTGTTTGTGTTTTAAAGGTCAAATATCAGAATTATTTATGTGTAAAGGCCCCTGATACATCACAGTCAGAAAAACAGGCCTGTTTTCAGCTTTGTGACGATGCATTTTCCTGCTGATCCAACTGGATTTTTAACAAGTTTGTTCAGCGTAAAGGGAAAATTCAGCACTTTTCATGTGGATGTCAGTCAGTGTTGATGGTAAATGCAGTCAGCTGAGGTTATAAATTCCTCAGTGCTGCTATATTGACAGAAAAAGCTGAGCTCTCCAGCTCACAGAGCCCTGCAGCAGTCCTTAAACGTACCAGGATGCACTGCACACAAGCCCATGTTGCATGACCCCCGCTACCCAGAGGCGGAGATTAGAAATCCAAGCTGAAAGAAAAGTTCCTCCTGGACAGACAGAAAAGGGCACTGCCGGACAATTTAACCATCAGAGGTGGCAGAGAGGACAAAAAGAACTCCTGAGCTCATCTGTGTTTTCTTCAGGAAGGTGAACTGATCAATAAAGTTCCACTGCTGCAGCTGTGAGGTCTCCTCCCTCCATCACTGCTCATATTTATTAGCATTAGCATCTACAGACAAAATTTAAAGTACGTGGTTTATTAGTTGAGACCAAAGTGCTGCTGCTTCAACTTAACTTCACACTTCTGACCATTAACAGTCTGATTGGTTGATTCTGTTTCCCTAATCAAACAGAGATGAACGGCCGCCGCAGGATGTGGTGACAAAAAGCCAGGTCACGTCACATCGGACAGTTCCCAGCAGCCTTCAGAGAGTACACAGGAAGTGACAGAAACATTGGCATCCTGTTAGAACCATCTGTAGGCTACCTCAATCACGTTCAGATAGTTGAAGAAATAAAAGCACGCACTGTTTATCGCACTTTGTGATCCCTCGTTTTTATAAGTGACATAAATAACCTTAATTATTATTATTATTAACCACAGAGTATGTACTTGTTAACTTAGTAAACCTACATTGCACTGCATAAGACTAATATATCTAGTGTTAAATATTATAGTTACGCAGTAAATTACAATTTCTCTGCAACACATGGTGTTTCTTGTCAAATTTAAGAGCCAATCCAAGCCTCCCAGCTCACTGAGTGGTGACCATCAAACGTTTGCAGTTGCTGAAGAGCAACTGTGGCACCTGACTCTAAAAATTGCAGCCCTGATCTCATGCAGTTATCATTGCCCACGTGTACACGATGTCAGATCAAGTCAGGATCAAGTTGGACACAAATCTGACCAGCATGCATTGTTGACGGTCACCTCCAGGCCTGACTCATCTTGAACAAGCTAAGACACATTGTGGACGTGTTCCAACAGCGTGTCTTCATAGTAAAAGAGTTCAGGTACTTGACTGACCTGCCTGCAGTCCAGATGGGAGACTGGTCTGGACGAGTCTCATCTTGTCTTTGTACTGCATTCAGTTGAATATACTTTGAAAAGTTTTTGCAAATCATTGTATTCTGTTTTTATTTACATACACATACATGTCCCAAGTTTTTTAGAATTGGGGTTTTAGTTAAAATGTACTTTCCAGTAGATTAGTTGCCCAGTCTTCTGCCAAAACCACATTTAATGCTACCATCTGTTGGTTCTTACAGGATGTCAATGTTTCTGTCACTTCCTGTGTACACTCTGAAGGCTGCTGGAAACTGTCCGACGTGACTGAGGCTTTTCTGTCACCACATCCTGCTACAGCCACCTGATCTAGTCTATTTTCAAGTCATAGGAGCAGTTCATCAACAGCCTGTTTGTTTAAAAAACAGAATCAGCCAATCAGATTGTGAATGGTCAGAAGTGTGAAGTTAAGTTTAGGCAACAGCATTTTGGTCTCAACCAAAGTGATGATAGAAAATAAACCATGTACTTATTAAACAGCTGCAACAGTAAACTGGTTTTCTGGCAATGCTAATGCTAATATATATTGTTGTTTAGTGAGCAGCAGCTGTGATGGAGGGAGGAGAACTCAAGCTTGTTGTCTTGCTGAAATAAGCAGGGACATCTCTGAAAAAGACATGGTCTGGATGGCAGCATGTTGCGCCAAAACCTTGTATGTGCCTTTCAGGATTAATGGGGCCTTCACAGATGTGACAGTTACCCATGATGCCATGGGCACTAACAGACCCCCAAACCATCACAGCTGCTGTCTTTAGAAGTTAGTGCTGGTAACAGTCTGGATGGTCCTTTTCCTCTTTAGCCCGGAGGACACGACGTCCATGATTTGTGAAAACAATCTGAAATGTGGACTCGTCAGACCACAGCACACTTTTCCACTTTGCGTCAGTCCATCTCAGAAGAGCTCGGGCCCAGAGAAGTCTGCAGTGTTTCTGGATGTTGTTGATATATGTCTTTCTCTTTGCATGGTCGAGTCTTAACTTGTATTTGTAGCTGCAGAGACAAACTGTGTTTACTGACAACGGTTTTCCAAAGTGTTCCTGAGCCCATTTAGTATCCTTTATACAATGATGTGGGTTTTTAATGCAGTTTTTAATGCAGTGCTGCCTGAGGGGTCAAAGGTCACAGACACTCAATGTTGGTTTTTAGCCTTGTGCCTTACGTGCAGAGATTTATCTTGAGGTCTATCCACAGCATCACCAGGTCACCACTGTTCTTGTTGGCTTCTCTGTGAAGCTGTGTGACCACGCCTGTGTTCTCTAAACAGCTTGGTACTCCAGGGATGCCACCTTTCTGCACTTAAGTGTCAATGCATCCATTCTTAAGGGAAAAACAAGCCAGTCGCTCGGCAACAAAGCTGAAGAAAATCTTTCCCTCAACCCTGAGCAAAGAGATAACTCTGAACTGGCCGATGTTCTTGGAGTCCTCTTCTTGGTGATCCTCCACAGCTGTTGAAGCAGCTCAGGGCAGTGCTCGTAGACCTTGTAGGACGTTCTGCTTCATCCTGATGCTGACCTCGACCTTACGTTCCTCACCTAAACCCAATACGCTTTCTCTTTCTGTGGCCCTAAACTGTGGAACACCCTCTCTTTAGGTCTTATTTGTTTGTCTTGTCTGATTTATATTGACAATTTCTCACTGAAATTTTTTAATCTATTATTATTGGGTCTTTTTTATTTATAATTTGGTGATTTGTGAGGCACTTTGGGCTACATCTTTACATGAAATGAAAACAAAAGTCAGCTGTTGGGTTACCTGTGGTTTCTAACTCGTCCATTTTGTTGAGCTTTTATCATACTGCATTTTTTTTTTTTTTCTTTTTAGTTGATCCGAAATGAGCCAGTCATCAACTGTGCCACCACCTGATATTAAATCATGGACCAAAGAAGACGTCCACCGCTGGCTGATGACAGAGGTCAAAGTTCATCAGAGTTGTGCAGGCATTTTTATTGAAGAGGAAGTGTCTGGAGAGGTTCTAGATGACTTTGAAAAGAAAGATATATTAGAGTTAGGAATAAAATATGGCCCTGCTGTCAAAATCACATCTTATCTAGAAAGACTTAAAGAGGGATCACAACCTGAGACACAGTTCCCAGGGAATGTGGAGAACTGGACCAAGGAGCAGGTGCGCCTGTGGTTACAGCAGTGTGTGAAGATCGACAGCAAAAAGGCAAAACGATTCCAGAAGGAAGACGTGTCTGGAGATTGCCTTGTTTGCTTTAAGAAGCAGGACTTTCTGGATCTGAAGCTGAAAAAGGGTCCCGCTGTAAAGATTCTGAAAGAGCTCGATCGACTGAAAAATAGCATGTCGCTCAGTGAAAGCATCAGGTCGTCCTTTACTTCCGAATTCCGAAAACAAGACGTTAAGACGTTAAGTTTGCCACCGGAGAAAACTCTGGAAAATGACCCGCTACCAACTTCACAGGAAAGGAAAGAAACTGCTGCGGTAAAAGTTCAGAGTATATCACTATATTGCTGTCATTGTAATTTTAGTTGAAGCAAAAGCATAAAAATGAGATTAAATTCAGATAAAAATGTGAGGTATTAGGTCAAACTTTAATGATGTTTTCTTGATTTAATCCCCTTTTGCAGAATCCGCCCTGTTAATCAAGAACATCCTGGATAAACTTGGCACAGCTGATCTTAAAGAATTTATTTTCAGACTAAGACATTACACTGACTCCAAGTATGAACCATTCCTTGGGGCAGACTGGAACATAAGGACACCATTGACATCGCAACATTAGTGACCAACCACTATGAATGTGAGAAGGCTTTACGTGTCACACGACATATTCTCCTCAATATAAATCAGCGTGAACTTGTTGCTCAACTGGAGAGTCACATGGGTAAGAAAACTAACGCATCTCTCACTTGCAGCAGTTTGTACATTTATTGCTTTACCCATTTGCTTATATAATTCTCCATGCAGGTCAAGTGAAGCTCAGACGTGACATGATGAGGAGGAGGAACAGAGACACAGAGGACACAGTGAAGTCAGAGTCATCGTCCTGTTCCAGACGTAAACACCAGAAGAGAAGGAGAAGAAAATTCCTTTGTTTCATCAATGTCAAAACATGCTGTAAAGGTTAAGCGTGCAAGATTTGGGAGGATTTCTTGGCAGAAATGGAATATAATATTTATGTGTGTTTTCATTAGTGTATAATCACCTGAAGAATCGTACGAACGAGACGTTTTTATCTACATAAACTGCAGCTCCTCTTCCAAGATGTCCACCATGTTGCACCGTCGTGTTTATACAGGAGCCCAGACCGGACAAACCAAATATTGGCTCTGAAGACGCACTTTCACATTTTTCATGGCCACCATAGATTCTGTAATGTCTGGTTCCACACATGCAGATTCTGGTATACAGAAAAAAAGCCCTGCCTTGTTTGCATTTCTTTAAACCAATCACAAATGTCTTTGGGCGGAGCTAAGCCCAGGATGCAGCAACAGTGCAGCTGCAAAATAGTGTCAAAGGGGAACTTGTTTTGGTGGAACATTTGCACGTTGGAGGACAAGCTGCTCTGGTATTGAAATGACTTCATCACTGCAAAAGAAAAGCTAACAGCTAGCTTGATTATGTTCGTACTATTAGTGTCCCAGGCGCTAATTTGCCATTTTCGGCGGGTAGGTTGCAGGGGGACTGCAGATAGCAGACACCACGATACTGCGGCCAGTGGCAGGACTTATACCCACAGTGTGCATCCAATGAGCCAACCCTAACCCTAACCCTAACGACCCCCCCCCCCCCCCGCCCCCCCCCCCCCAGATTATATGCATGATTTTCATACAATTCAGAGTTGTGGTGAAAAGATGAGAGAGATGTCTTTTACTCTGCAGCAATCTGTGTGTGCGTACAAATTTAAGTTGTCACTTTCAGCTCCATCGAGTGCAGTCCCATCAGAGGTGTGGGCCAAACTGGGAAACTGAACATGTTTGTCATCATAGAAACAGATGATTATCTATCTTTCTTAACTTCTACACACAGATCTGCTCAGCTCACTGGAGCAGATCTGTGTCTCTCAACCATAATCCCACAATCTTTTCTTTTTTTTGTTGATCAGTAAAATGATCTGATCCATGACTCAAAACCATGATACAATCTGAAACTGTGACTTTTGGGATCTGTTGCACCCTTAATTTTAATATTCATTATCTTAAATCTCTGTGCCTGGTTGCATAAACCACCTTAACCCTTAACCTAAGTTTGACCCTTCAGAAAATATTTCCCTAATAAAAAGGTTTTCATTTAGGAGCGTTGCATAAAGCCTCTTAGTTTGATTTCTTACCTCAGTGTTTAGACTGGCGCATGTAAAGTGGTGAAAATATTCTAAATATAGCGTACACTTAAAACATGTGTTGCTGCTGAATCTGTCCTGCATCGAAAATTTTCTTTTCTCCATCCGTGTGTTACGTTGAACAAGTGAAATGCTAAAAATTCCAAAAGCAGAACACTTGCTTGTGAAGGTGGGGGGATAAGGGAGAACAGGGACAGGGTGGCAGGCGAGGTGAGAGCTTCAAGCACTGAGCAGTGTCTCCAGTGCAGGAACACTAGCGTTAGTTGCAGGCAAAGCAAGAGATAACCTTGGTATGTACAATACTGTTGGCTTAGAGAGCTAAATACCAAACTGACTGAAGCAACAATCTGTCAGCAAGTGGATGAGAAACCAGGGCTGAAATACTGCTGGAGTGATGAGCTGAGGAGAGTCAGGTGTGCAGACAATCAGGCTGGTGTGCAGCTGATTGGCTGCTGAGAGGGGGGGGGGGCACACCCACAGACAGGGGACGACAGGAGACACAAGAGAAGGAGGGAAAAACAGGGACTTTGTAAAGTAACTAAAGCTGCCAGGTGCAGTGCTTCCCTCCAAAATGTAGTGTAGTAGATATAGAAAGTGGGATGAAAAGAAAATATGGTATGTACATGTACCTCAAATTTGTACTCAAGTAAATGTACTTAGTTACATTCCACTTCAAACAGATCTAAATTTACAGACTCATATCTCAGTTTGTGCAGCAGTCTTTATTATGACAAAAATATGAGAACTAATGTACAGAGCAGCATCATTAAATATGATTTGAACGGTGTTCACAGAGGTCTGGTAGCAGTAAATATACACTCACTGTCTCTCAGTGAGTGTGAGCCGGCGATGAACAGATGAACGTGTGTTGAGTTTCGGGGGAGCAGCTCGTAGAAATCCAGCTTCTGGGGTTTTCAACCAGCACGCAGTCTGAGCCCTCGTCGGACTCGCCGCGGCCCGCCGGCGCCCCCCTCAGTCTGGAGAAGGACACCGACCGACCGTCGGCCCACATCCAGCGACCCGGACCTCCAGACAGACCTGACACACATGAAGAGGAATTACTGCTGATGAAGATCCAGGTCGAGGTTTGATGCTCAGTTTTTACAGACAGAGGGAACATTTTCATTAGAGGTGGAACAGATTGTTGTAATTCTCACGTTCATGCTGCTTAAAACAAATCTGTTTGTACGAGTTCTTCTTTATTGAGTCCTATGACAGTAAAAATGTGTTTTTTTTTTGTGGAGAAGTTTTTCAGGGTGTTGCATGTTGGATCTGTGACTCAGGTGTTCAGCCTGTTGTGATGAAAGCCGTCACTCACCGATCCAAAATGGCTTCCTCCCTGCAAACTTCCACAGCCAGGTCATGTCTCTCCTGGAGCGCACGCTGGTCAGGCTGCTGTTAAACCTGTCGCACAGATGTTAGCATGAGAGTCACACAAACACACATCTGGAGCTTTTATGATATTATAATGTAGGCCACAGTGACCAGATTAATATTTACCCCCGTTATGTTTCTGTTATTTGATAAGGTGGGTAAAAGTAGGTCAAGTCAGTTTGTGTCATGTAAGTTTATTCAAATCAGACTGAAACTTTTGTTCATGTTTAAGGTATTATATTATATTAAATATTAATATTTAAATTGGTGAGTAAAATGTTTTAATAACTAATAGAAATGATGGACAAACTACATAAAATTAGTTGCAGAAACATGAGTTTCCTTTAAGTTAAGGGACAAAGTCAAAGTAAAATATTAAAAGTGTTTTCTTGTTCTTTACAGCAGCGAGCAGGTCCTCTCTGCGCTGGCCCAGCTGGCCACAGATGAGCTGAGGATGTAACAGCGTCTCCTGTAGTGAGTCCAACCGTCCGCACAGGAGCTGCTCACTGACTTTCCTGTCTGAGGAGACAAAGAGACAAATATCACGACAGAAACAACCAGCTGTCCAAAACGCCACCGCCTTGATCGTCTCTTAGCGATTTATAAATTGTGCGGACTGTTTCTCAGAGTGTTTTCTGATCTGCAGACTGGTTGATGAGTCTAAATTAAATTAACCAGAACTTGTGTGTGTGTGTGTGTGTGGTGTATATATACCTTGCGTTGGCGGAACTCTGGCTGGTGTCTGGGCTCTGGATAGTCCATCTGAGGAGGATCTCCGACTGGGAGCTCCTGCAGGAGGCGACTGTGAGACGAGCTGCTCCACCCGACATCACCCGGCTTCAGCTCCTCCAGTTCGGAGAGGAGTCAGACTGTGGAACTGATGGGGAACCAGGAAAACGTTAACACTGTGTGTGTGTGTTTATGTTTATGTAACTGTGGACGTAGTAACAGTGAGTCTCACCGTCCAGACCTTCTCCTCTGACCTCCTCTCTCCTGACAGATGGACCTGAACATCAGCAGAACGTCAAACAGTAAAATATCATCTCTGTATTTTAGATTCATACTGAAAAAAATCACACATTTAAGTAAATTTAAAGAATTCAGCAGAAACAGTATAGTGTATGTTTTCTTGCATAGATGCAATAAAGTGTTTATGTCTGGTACAGTAAGTGATAATTTCACAGTTTTGTATTTGAAAAGAGGTTCATATAACCCCAGGGTCTGCAGCCTTTAAGATCAAAAGAGACATTTTTGACCAAAAAACAAGGAAAAAAAAAATCTGTCTGGAGCCACAACTATTAAATTCTGTCTTTTTACTCAAGATTTTCTTCTTTTGTTTGTTTGTTTTTTTCATTTTCGCATCCATATCTAGCTTATGGAGACTCTGCCAAGAAAACCCTGTAGATGTAGGCTGTGACACATTTCACTTGAAAAAATATTAAAACTTTTTGTAAAATTTGCTGTTCAGGCAAAATATTTTTGCAGTTGGAGAATCACTTTACACCGTAAGAGAAGATAAAACAACTCAAGATTTCAAGGCAACATACTGAAAAAATGGTTTCAATTGAAAATCTGAAAATTAATTTGACATCATTCACTCGCACTTGAAGGTGTGAACTCAGTCATCCTTTAAAGACAATTTTTTTAGTTTCTAAAACTCAAACTTTGCCTTGAAGTTTTGATTTTTTTTTTTTTTTTACAGTCAAACACCTACAACAAAGACAAATGAGAATTAAAATGTTAAAAAAAAAAGAAAGAAAAAGTTTGGGCACAGCTGCTTATTTAGTACAACAAACACTCACCTTCAGTCCTCCATGTCTGACCCTGTGTCCAGTGCTCCCACTGCTCCCAGTGCTCCCAGTGCCTGCCTGCCTGCTGTGGTGGTGGATGTGGGTATAGCTGGGGGCTGCCTGGTCCTGTGGCTCCCCGTCTCCGTAGTCCAGGTAGGGCCGGCGGTTTGGGACGTCCCCTCTGGGAGGGTGAGGCTGATTCTCCCACAGCAGCTCCGCTTCGATGTCCGTCACGGGGTCCTCCTCCTCCGACCTGGGGGGGTCAGGGAGGCGAGGAGGAGGAGGAGGAGCTGGAAGTCGCTTCTCGTCCTCCTCCACCCTCAAGTCGTCCGGATCACACCTCCCTGACAGACAGCACACAGGAGAATTTGTTTTTCTCTGCAATTTATTTTTTATTAGCAAAATTACCACAAAAAAGGTGCTTGATGCAAAAAACATCTGCAAACATCTGTGACAGAAAACTCAGATCAAACTACAGCTGAATGATTTAGAAAAAATATATAAATGCGATTTGATTTGTGATATTAGAAGGAATGCTAATTTTTACATCATTATTCTCATTTTCATTTAAAACATGTCATCATAGTGCGATTTTTGCAACAATATTCATCTTTAAATGGTGTCTTGACACACATTTTGCACTTTGCACCTCCTGTGATTTAAGAAGTGATATGGGCCATATTGTGATTTTGATAAAACTTCGATTAATTAACAGCCCTGAATCAAACATGAGGCAGAAGAGCACCGCCTGTGTCCTCCAGCTGATTTTGTAATTTTTATTTTATTTCCTTCTTTTGCTCTGATAATTCTTTGATTTTGAACATGATGATTGTTGTTATGTAACGTCTTAAATATTATTGACAGTATTGACTGTGTAATTTAATCTTTGTTTGTGCAATTCAGTCTTAGAATAACATACATACAGATTATATTTATCACATCCTGTCTCTCAGCTGACGACTGCAGTGTTCTCCCTGAATACTCGACCAGTTTCAAACACTGTGGTCCACATTCATCACTTGAAAACATGGAAAATAAAGTCCAGGTAGAAAAACACTGAAGTGTGGTTTTTGCCTTTTTGGTAAAGTGTACACAGACAGCTGTGCAGAAATGTTCAGATCATCATTTTACCTCCTCTGGGGTCGATGATCTCGACACTAGCAGAGGTCCTCTGTCCCAGGACGGCGTTTTTGGGGTTTTTCAGGGTGACAGTGAAGGTCTCGTGGTTTTCCTCCAGGCCGTCGTCTATCAGGTAAATGTTCCAGGTTTTCACACTGACTCCTGAACAAAAGTCAGAGAGACGGGAGGGAAAAAATTAGAACCAGGCTGCTTTTTGTTTAGCAGGAGAATCCAGAGCCTTAACATCAAAACGTCATCAATCAATATAATCAATAATAACAATCACATACTGATCAATGCTGCAACAAGCACTTCTGGGAGCCGAGCCATTATCCTGCTGTGAACGAGCACGATACTGGTTCATCCGAAATACAACAGTTGATTCAAATTTGCTGAATTAAAGGGATAGTTCATATTATCTCTCGAAAACCAAACTCCGTTGACAAAAACAATAATTTTACCTCACAGAACACAGGAGCTGCTGATCTATTGCTGCTTCGATCTGTCAGTTAGCTCATGTTATTGTCGGTGAATCCAAACTATTCTTTTAAAACTCATAAGTCACACAGGAACAAAACACATTCACACATCGAGGCAGCGGGAGACCAACATGAACTGGTGAAGTAAAATGACTCGTTTTGTCAGTGGAGTTTGGTTGGTTTGTGGAGAGTGATATTTGTTTTATGTAACGGTGTTTTCTGAGGAAACTCTGTCTAACAGCAGGGTAAAGTGGTGAAAATATTCTAAATATAAGATACACTTAAACTGATATTGATATTTTCAGCTGTCTTAGGGTGTTTTCTACCTTGTTTGGTCCAGACTTAGGGACTTTTTAGTGTGAAAACATTTTGTGGACGGTTCAGGCTTTAGGACCAGTTACAGGGAATGAAGACAGGATGAGACCTTTGACTTTAGCTTAATGAAGCAGAATTTTCTCTTGTTGTTGTTTCTTCAACACGGAGACATTCATGTCCATCACAGTTTTAAAAAGAGTCGCCCTGACAGTGTTTGCATTAAATAAATCAGAATAAACCTGAACAGAGTCCAGTAGAGTCACACCTGGGTCAAACTGGATAAGGCTGGCGGTGCTGTGAGTGAAATCTCTGCCATGTTTGGCCGATCCTTCCTCCACCTGCACACACATGAAACAAACACTGAGCGCCGGCTCGTGATAAACTTCAGGAGAGAACAGCGGAGGACGGCGTCACCGTTGTACCTGGATGCCAACGTACGCCGGGTCCACGCTCTTCCCGCTGCGCTGGATCTGGATCTGAAGGGTCCCCGCCGTCTCACAGGTTCTGTAGCAGGTCGCAGACAGCTCCACCCGAGACCAGGACAGCTCCAGTCTGCAGGAGACACGGATCAGTCCTGAACACAACACCACCACCAATGCAGTGCTTCACTCAAATACTAAGGGACTGTCTGTGTGACTAGAAGAGTCTCAGTCAGCTGAGGGGTCTGTGACTGATTCAAATCTGTGACTATCGGGGGGCTCTACTCAGTTTACAGACACAGTGAGGGGATTAAAGTACCAAAACCAAGTAGAGTCGAGTCAAGTTGTAGCATGTAGGGGAAATACATCTTAATGGGACCAGACACTGGACGGAGGTGTCCACATAGATTTGGTCATATTGTGTAACGTCACAGTCAACATGGAAACAAATATGTTTCCATCAATTAAATATTAGTGTTATAATCCTCACTGACTGGACCAGGTCACAGGTCTGGTTCCTGTATCAGTCCATCTTTCTACAAACCTACATCTCAGGCAGCGCCGTGTTTCCTGCCGGGTCGATCAAGGCGGAACTGGAAACTGTCGGCCGTCACCTCCATGTCAGCGGGGAGGACAAACAGCACGGCCCGCTGGTCCACGTCCCGCTGCGTGAAACGACCTTTGATGTACGCTCCTGGCAGGACAGAGTCAGTACAACTGAACATATATACCTTTTGTTTTTCTATAAATCCAGTGATACATCAGTTACCAGCAGCCAGCCCACCTGTGAGCGCGTTCTCCAGGTAACCGAAGTGTGGCGGCCTGCTGATGGAGAACTCCAGCTCCTCTGCGGGGCTGTCGGGGTCGGAGGCCTGCAGGTGTTTGGAGGTGATGAAGATGCCGTAGCGGCTGCCGCCCAGATCCACCACGGTGCTGGGACTGCGCCTGGTGGTCAGACTGGGAGGTGTCCGGTCCACCTGATCCACCTGAACGCAGCAGGAGAGAGTCAGTAAAAAACAGTCAGTGCAGGAAGAACAGAGGAGATGTGGAGGGAGGAAACAGGGCGAGGCCAACGAAAATCAGGAGTCTCCTGGAAAAATCAGGGTTGGTGAGTTTAACTATTTACTGTTCACTGCTGTGACACAAAATGATGATTGATAAGTGTGTGACAATCACTGCTCACTATTGATTATCTGTTACATAAGAAGAAGTGAATGATGGAGAGATTTCAGTTCATGATAAAAGTGCAAATCTCAGGTTGCATGTAAAATTGACCTGTAAAGTAACAAGTGTCTCCAGCTGTCAGATATTTCTTTCATATTTCTCTAATATTTCCTTCTGAATTGTTAAAAACAGAAAGTCTCAAAACATATAAAAACATTTCTCAGGTGTCCACCAGCTGCACTGCAGACAGACAGAGACTGGAGACAGATAAATGGAACGCTCCCCTCTGCTGGATGTTTGGTGGCAAAAGTCAAGATCACTTTGAGAGTCACAGAGGTGCAGTTCTGTCATTTGTCCACTGGGTGTCGCTGCTGTCGTGTGTAATAATCAACAAAAACTGAACATCACAACTATTTAACCTGATATTTACATGTGATTTAAGTTTCTATCTTCTCTTTTCCCTCTTATTTTTTTGGGTGAAGTTGATTTTCAGCAGCTTTTTGGTTTAGAACAATTTCCCTTTTTTTTCCAGATTCCTGTTCATTTTTTTCCTACTAACTATTCTACTACTAATTATTATTATTCTACTACTCTTCTGCTTTTTCTGATTCTGCTTCATTTCTTGTGGCTTGTTTGCTGAAACATTAAGTTATTTGTTAAGCAAAAATGCCAGAAAGTTTCTGATTCCAAATGTAAAAATAAACTAATTTATAATATCTCAGGAAACTGGATCTTTTTGGGTTTTGGGCTGGTGGTCGGCCCAAAAAACAAAAAAAAAACAAAGAAACAAAAAGAAACAAACAAGATAAAAAAATAGGAAACCCCCAAACAGAACAAAATAAACAAGCAAACAAAAAAAAATAAACAAGACAAACCCCTCTAAAACATAAAACACAAGATAGAAAACCAAAAACAAAACAAAACACAACAACAACAAACAAAACAAGAAACAAAACAAAACTCCCAAAACAAAATACAAAACAAAACAAAAAACAACACACAACAAAAAATAACAAAAGAACCAATAAAATCTCAAACAACAAACATTTGAAGATGACTCTATTTCTGCTATTTTCTATCATTTTATGAATTTTTTGGATTACTGCACAAATATTCAAACACCCTCTGAAGAAAACTTTGCACTTGCTGCACAGAGCTGAACAGCTCATTTAAACGACACATTAATATTTTTCTAGATTTTGTTTCAGTATTCTGTATCTTGACTTGCAGTATTTGCTTTTATCTTTCTTGGATTTTTTCAGCTTTCTCTGTTTATTAACCTACTTGACAAAAAAAAAAAAAAAAAAACCCTGATCCTGATTCTGATGAAATAATCACAGTTGAGCCAGAAATTAAAATTAGTTAAATAATAACAGAAGTTCAATGTTGTATGACAGAAACACAAATAATACTTAATTTTTAGAAACTGTATTTACAAAAAATAAATATATTCAACAGAATTTATCCCTTTGTGACTCTTTTTTCTTTTTTAACACCTACAGTAGTTTTATGTGTTTACAGACAGAAATAACTTTTTTTTTTCTTCTGAGATTTAGTGACTTTAAAAAGCAGTTTGATCCCCAGAAAGATGAACTGTCAACTGTCAAATATTCATGAAGCCTTCAAACACTCACACACACATTTAAACTAAAATAAAACACACACACACACACACACACACTCTCACACTCTCAGAGGCTCGGGACAGTCGGTCCGGCCAGCGTGTTAGCCACCTGGCTGCCTCTGTGTGTGTGTGTGTGTGTGTGTGTGTGTGTCAGAGCAGGTAGCGTGCGATGGGGGGGTGGAGGTGGTGTTCAGGGGGGTTTGGTCTCAGCTCACCTGCTGCTCTCTGCTTCAAATATTTATCCTGAGAGCTTCAGTCGTCCACCTGAGAGTCGACAGCAGCTCCAACAAACACTCGACTGACACGACTGACGTCAGCAACATGATCTAAACCTGCAGCCGCTCATTTACCAGCAGAATGTCAACTGAATTTATTTAAATATTATCTGACAACACTACGAAAGGATCCCTACAGACATAAACCTTGTTAAAGAGTGAGATCGTTTTTGTTCAACCAGAAACAGATGATTTATTGCTCTGCTCAGAGACACCAGACTCCATTTTTGGCCTGTCCCTGATTTTTTCAGGTGAGTTAAATTTGACCGTTCAAAGATTCATTCTTTTTTTTTTTTCAGTTCACTGTGCTAATACCTATATCAGGCTACCTGAGTATGTTTTACCAGTAAGACTCATGTTTAACGCCTTCCTTCATCATCTGTGATGTGAAAATATCAGATTTTCACACAGTCAGAGGATTTAAACATCCTATAGTCCAAGTATATAATCAGCACACCTGCAATAGAAAGATGAACCGAGATGTTTTTGGTGAGTTTTCTGTTTGAATGAATGTGATGATGATGATGTTAAAATTACAATTTTTCAAAGGGAGTTTGGTGATTTGTCTGGTAACTGTTTCTGGTGAAACCAAACGTCTCTTCCTCTTTAAAAAAAAGCTCTCTGACTGTAGTGATCTTTTCCATAATGTTGTCAGACACTAACAAGAACAATCTGAGCCTGTCAGCTGCCCTGCACGCTCCGCAGTGCGCTCCGCTGAAGTGTCTGACAGCGCGTCAGCTTCACGCTCTGCGGTGCGCTCCGCTGAAGTGTCTGACAGCGCGTCAGCTGCCCTGCGTGCTCCATGGTGCGCTCTGGTGAAGAGTCTGACAGCGGTGCGCTCTGGTGAAGTGTCTGACAGCGGTGCGCTCTGGTGAAGAGTCTGACAGCGGTGCGCTCTGGTGAAGTGTCTGACAGCGGTGCGCTCTGGTGAAGTGTCTGACAGCGGTGCGCTCTGGTCAAGTGTCTGACAGCGCGTCACCTTCGCGCTCCGCGGTGCGCTCTGGTGAAGTGTCTGACAGCGCGTCAGCTGTCCTGCACGCTCCGCAGTGCGCTCTGGTGAAGTCTCTGACAGCGCGTCAGCTGTCCTGCGCGCTCCGCAGTGCGCTCTGTTGAAGTGTCTGACAGCGCGTCACCTTCGCGCTCCGCGGTGCGCTCTGGTGAAGTCTCTGACAGCGCGTCAGCTGTTCTGCGCGCTCCGCAGTGCGCTCTGTTGAAGTGTCTGACAGCGCGTCACCTTCGCGCTCCGCGGTGCGCTCTGGTGAAGTGTCTGACAGCGCGTCAGCTGCCCTGTGTGCTCTGCGGTGCGCTCTGGTGAAGTGTCTGACGGCGCGTCAGCTGCGCTCCGTTTCTATCACTCTTCTCTGCTTCCATCACAGTTAGTTTTGTGGTTTGTGGTGATTTAGAGACTCGGTTTGTAAAGTTTACTGTGTGTTACCTGCTGTCTGTGCTGCTCACCTGTATGTTGAAGACAGCAGGCTCCTCCCTCAGCTGTCCAAACTCCAGGTATCCTCTGTTGTTCCCGTCACTCGGCAGGAAGTAGAACCTGTCGATCTCTGCCGGGCTGCCCGGGTCGTGCTGGTAAGCCAGGTTTAGCTCATCGATGTCCGTCTGCGTGAAGCTCAGCGGCGGCGACAGCAGGACTCCCCTCAGCAGCAGTTTACCGTAGCGCGGCGGCTGCATGATAATGAAGCTCAGGTTGGCAGCAGCGGTGTCAGGGTCGATGAGCTGCAGCTGGTCAGCGGTGACAGTTACCGTGGAGCCGTCCTGCAGCCGCAGCCCCATGTTGTGGTGGAGGGTCGGTGGGATGCGGTCGCCGTGCTCGATGGTGAAGTGGAGGGAGCCGCTGCGGGACGAGTCGCCATTAGTGACGACAAAACTGTGAATGAGAAAGTTAGGAACAGATCAGAGATCGAACCAGCTGTTTAATAATCTGTCTGTAGGTTTGTATGTAAAGCCTCTGAAGTTGACAGGAAATCACATGATCTTCTTTGTGTTCTGCCTTCTGTCCTTTGGTCCAACCATGTTCACTGAGAAGCTGCTGAGCCTGGTTCTGTTGACCGCCTGCCAGCCTCTGGTTCTGGTCACAAATCTGGCACCACTCACCTGACAACCTCCTCCTCAGTGGTCCAAAGCTCCAACACCAACACTCTCCCGGTGCTCTGAGCTCCCTGTCCAGGCAGAGTCAGCTGCTAATGGCAGCTACAGTTAGCAGCAGCTAGGTTACTTTAGCAACAAGTAAAGCTATCTGTTCATCAGGAAACTCTGTAATTCACTGAGATTTGAGGCAGAGCAGCAGGAGGACATCAGAGGGAAAAACAACAAACATTTTCTTCATCAAAAGGATCCAGTTTCTCCAAAATAAGTTCTATGTTTATGTTTTTGTGCAGTCATCACTGAGGCCTTCTAGCTGTTTCCACCACAACTGAATTATGCACATGCACAATGCAGATGTTTACACAGAAACTACACAAAGAAGATCAACTTCTGCTGCTCAGATCATGTGATCTCCATTTCTGCAACCAGGCAGGCATTGTCACATTTTAAGAAGTTATTAGTGATTGTATGAGTTACAGATCTGCTTCCTGTGTGTTATAAACTGAAGGTGAGGAGTTTGAAATACGTGTCTGTTAACCAGGCAGGGAGGCTGTAATGAAAGACACATCCAGGTAAATTAAGGCTGAACAATTAATCAAAATTTTACTGAAATCACAATATGATCTACTGCAATTTTCAAATCACAGGAAGTAGACTGAGTGCTGCAGAGACGTGTTGCCTACACATCAGATTCTGCAGGCTGAAGATAACATCTTTGTAGGGCTGCAACTCAATGATTATTTTCATTATCAATTAATTTGTCAGTCATTTTTATGATCAATCAATCAGTTGTTTGGTCCATAAAATGTCAGAAAATGTTGATCAGAGTCCAAGATGACGTCCTCAAATGTCTCGTTTTGTCCACAACTCAAAGATATTCAGTTTCCTGTCAGAGAGGAGTAAAGAAACCAGAAAATATTCACATTTAAGAAGCTGAAATCAGAGAATTTGGACAGTTTTCTTTAACTACAAAATCAATTGCGATATCAGTTTTTCGAAATTGTTCCGCCCGGACTTTTGGCTGTTGGACCAAAAGTCAGAATATCTGCACTTTTACTGCACAGATTTAAACTTTTGTTGGTTTAATTTGTCTCTTGTGAGTCTCAGATTCTTTTGGAGTCATTATTGTGAGTTTGGATAAGTGATATCATATATATGTATATAACGTAAAGGAGGGACATTCTCTTGTTTAAGTCTGTGGCTTCCTGACATCTCCTGACACATTTATTTATTTTTTTCTTTCATTATTGTATTTTATTGCAGTTTTATATGTCTGTAAATAAAAAAAAAAAATAAAAAAAAATAATAATAAATGTCTTCATGTGCGGTTTGATTCTGAAATGTTTAATTAATCTGATGAGTTTCTCTTGAGTAAAACTGACGACAGCTTCAGTCATCAATCACTCACAGAATGACCTCTTTTTTTATTCAGTGCCACACACACGCGTGCACACACACACACACACACACACACACACACACACACACACACACACACACACACACACACTCTACAGTGACAATTGACAGCGCAGTGGACCTGAGAAATGAGCTGTGTGTGTGTGTGAGTGTGTGTGTGTGTGTTTTGTCGTCCTCTCAGCTCTCTGCCAACACAATCTGCCTCTCAGCCCTGCAGCCCTGCAGCTGACAAACTGCCCCGGGCCTCCGCACACCGGCCACCACACACACACACTCACATTCACCACACACACACACACACACACACACACACATGCACACACTCAGAGGCAGGTCCTGGTGTAACATCTGGCTCCGATGTCGGCCATATTTGCCCAGGGACGGCCGTCTGTGGCCGGCTCTCTGGCCGCCATCACCGTGCCAACGCTGTTGTTATTCTCATAATAATGCCCATTCATCATCCGCTGTCACGGCAACACAAAACACACACACACACACAGATGATGCACAGTTGTGTGTTCTTCAGATGAGGTCCTGATACAACACACACAACACACACACACACACACACACACACACACACACACACACACATCAAATGATTTTATCTTTTCTCTCATTTAAAACTAAGATTTACAGACACGATGATCTGACCTCGAACGCACCGCCAGTCACTCAAACTCATCATTCAAAACTTAGTTTTTTTTCGTTTTCCAAGAACCATAAAAAGCTAAAAATCATCACCTCTGCTGGAGTTCAGAGACTCCATGTTGTTCAGTTTCCTCTCTCGTTGTTAATGTGTACATTAAAGTTAAATATTGTTTATGTTTATCTGAATTTATTCAGCTCTGATGTCCTCGTTTTTATCTGTTTGTCCTGTAAATCTGTCTTGGGACTCTTCATAAATAAGAATTTGTTCTTAATGACTCGCCTGGTTAAATAAAGATAAATGAAAATAGATTAAATAAAAAAAGTAACAATGAGCCTCATTCACAAACGTACTGTTTGTACTGTTTGTTTAAGAGCCGCCTCAGACTGACGAGTCCACACAAATGATGAAGACCTGACTGTCTTAGAAAATGTTGAAACACATCTTTTAATTAACTGCACTGAATATTAAAACTGCATTCATTAAAAAAAAGGTTGATTAAGTGTTTAAAGTGTTTTATTCTGCTGTTTCAATTCACTTTTATTTTATTCTATTTAAGTGTCATGTGCTTTTTTGTGTTTCACACTTTGTGTTTGTGTGTGAAAGGTTTCACCCAGAACCTTCTGAGAGAGGTTCTAAAGGAGAACCCCTCTATGGTACAATGGTTCCACCCAGAACTTCTCTGAGGGTTCTATCGAGAACTTTTCCACCCTCTGAGGGTGTGAACAAGAATCTACACACAGGGTTCTACTGCAAACCTTTTTATATTCCAATGGTTTTATCTAGAACTCACCCAGGATGTTTTGCCAAGAACCTTCTTATATTCCAAAGGTTTTATTTAGAACCCAACCAGGGTATTTCTACCGAGAATCTTTTTATATTTTAAGGGTTTTATTTAAAAACCATCCAAGAGGTTCTACCAAGAACCCTTTTACATTATGATACAAAGAAACCTTGACAAAAGATAAGAGTTCTTCAGGATTTCAACAATCCTTGAAGAACTCTGGATGAAAAACATCCTTAATTGAATGCTTAGTCTAACAAAGAACCCTTGACAAACCATTTCTTCAAAAAATTGTTCTTTAGAAGCAAATGGTTCTGAGTAGAACCTCATCCTTTCACAAAGAACCCTTATTTCTTAGAGTGCAGTGAAGAGCTGAAAGCATGAAGGATGACGAGGCTGTGACCTGAAAACTGACAGAAATGTCTCGTTTGACTGGAGCTCCTTTAATGACGTCTGTCTACCTGTCTCTCTCTCTCAGTCTGTCTGTCTGTCTGTCTACCTGTCTCTCAGTCTGTCTGTCTGTCTGCCTGTCTGTCTGTCAGTATATCGGTCTGTCTGTCAGTCTGTTGGCTGCGATCTGACCGTTCTCTGAGAGCCAGATAGCCAGCCGGTCGGGGCAGCAGAGGTCTGGGTGACAAACCCGGGGTCTGCACACACTCCAGGTCACACACACCCCAACACTCCCCTCCCCCTCCTCCTCTTCCCCCTCCTTCTCCCCCTCCTCCCCCTCCTCCCCTCTTTAAAACCCTGCCGCTGCCAAATTGGCTGGAAAAGCAGATAAACACACTGCAGCAGAGAAAGCCTCTCGTCTTCCGACGCTTTTTTCTCTCTCGTCTCTGTGCCCAGTTTTTCTTTCGTCGGCCAAATGTTGTGTGTGATAGTTTTTTGGGGCGCGTTTGCTGACAGAAATATCCTCCGCTCACAATATGTAGGCAGATAATTTGCCATTTATTCTCCTGATGTGTGCAGAATTTCATGCTGCGCTGCAAAATAGCTTCACTTAACTGAGAGGGCCAAAGTCAAAGAGCACAGCTGCTCGACATGTTTGGTTCTCACATGCTGGATTTGCTCAAATCAAACTGTTAAATGTGCTTAAATGGTTATTTTCTTTTCAGTTATTTATTTTTTCTATTTTCTATTTCATCCAGGATGCTCTCTTATAAATCTCAGTATATTATGATTATTTCATGTAAATATTATCGTGTGTCCTGACCTGAAGGAGTCGGTGTCTTCGTGGTGGCTGTTGTCGTGTGTGTAACACACTCGATGCGCAGCCACGTCCAGCTGCGTGAAGGTGGTCAGCGGGACTCCGGGCTGATGGATGGCGTGGATGAGGCCGTGTCGGGGCGGGACCGACACTGTGTAGACCAGCTCCTCGGGACGACCGGCCGAGTCCGACGCCAGCAGGATGTCGGTGTTCAGGACGACCCGCTGGCCCTCCGTCAGACGCACGGCCTTACTCAGCAGCATTAGGTCACCTGGAGGAAGTGAAGAGGGAGACGGTCACGACACTGCAGCCAGGAGGGAACATTTATGGTTTATAAAGAGATGAAGTAGCTTTAGCTGCTAATTTATGCACATTTTTGGTGATCGTTTAAAAGAAATCTGCTAATTTTATTGTTATTTTCCATTTTCCTATTTCTGAAACAACTTTGTGAACTGCTAACGTTAGCTACACAGCCCAACTGCTAACATTAGCTTCACGGAACAACTGCTAACATTAGCTTCATGGAACACTGCTAAATTAGCTTACGGAACAACTGCTAACATTAGCTTCACGGAACAACTGCTAACGTTAGCTACACAGCCCAACTGCTAACTTTAGCTTCATGGAACAACTGCTAACATTAGCTTCACGGAACAACTGCTAACATTAGCTCACGGAACAACTGCTAACATTAGCTGCACATGCTGTACTTCTACTACTGGTACATTTAAATGTTCACATTTACTGTTATTGATCTACATGTACATTCACACATAACAAATAAAGGAACAGCTGGACAAGCAATTAATTAACTAACAATGAACGTAAAAAATATATTATGCTAAACAATTTAAGCATATCAAAGTCTCTTTATTGTCAATACCACATATGTACAAGACACACATAGGATTGAAATTACGTTACTCTCAGACCTGAAACAGAGTAAACATAAATCTAAATCTGTACATTATGATACAAGTGTAAAAAAATATATATAAAAATAAATTGAAATAAGGTAGAAATATAATAAAAGACAAGTACAGGTAATGACAGAGACATAAGGCACTGACAGGTAAAAGTCTTTGGGGCAATGTAGTGCAAAAAAGAGTCAGTGTAAAAAAGTGACTAGTGCAAAAACAGAAGTAGCTTATATAACATATAAGCTACAATATTATATAATATATAATATATAATATAATATAATATTTGGTATTGAGGTAATCCAAAAGTAACGGAAAGTACTCAAGTAACATTACTTTGATATTGTGATACTTGGATTAGGTTACTGACCACATTCGTAATTATATCAGAATACAACTGAAACTGATTTTATGGAGGTTTGGCATTTATGGCATTTCATGATTATTTTCTCAACATTAAACTGGTTCTGCAGGACAGTTGTCTTGACAAAAATGCCTAAAAAGTGAAATCATTTAAATACATCAGCGTTTTACGTGAGCTGCCACCACAGTGACAAGTTTCTTTCATCTACAACTCGGATTCGTCTTTACAGCAGTCAGACTGTGTGAATGTCCCTTTAAAGGGATAACTGTAATAATTAACCCTCAATAAATGAAGATCAAATCTCACTTGCCAGTTTAAACTAAAAGTATGTTTTTTATCCTGTAAATGACTTTGATGACTCCCAAAAGTTTTTTTCCTCTTTTCTGATGGAATTTAAGTTTAAGTTTAATTTGACAAGCTGAAAAAATAATAATACAATAGTTCAACAGAACAGGTCTCAGTTTTTTTTTGGAGTGTTGTTGGAGGAGACGCAGGAGGAGAACCCAGAGGAGACGAGCCAACGCCCCTCCACAGCTGCTCCACCTCCCCTCCGTTAATTATTCACCGGCTGAGGAGGTCGGTCGTTTCTCACCTCGGCTCCTCCAGGATCACAGGGCCCGGAGCCAGAAGGGCCGAGGCCTCGTCGCACCGTGTTCACCCGACTGGCAAAGCTGGCACGGCAGAGAGGGGGACGGAGAGGTGGGGGGCGCTCAATAATACATGAACCACGACCGGCCAGAGGGACCAGAGAGGGACCGGAGAGGGACCGGAGAGTGTGTGAAGGTCCACAGTCAGAGTGTGTCTCAGTGTGTGTGAGAACATCCTTCTTATTGCCACTGAAACTTCAGTCTGAGGTTCCATTTTTGGTTCTGTTGTTGGGAAGTAACTAAGTACAAATAGTTACTGTAGGTGCAGGCGTCTTTACTTTACTTTAGTTGACATTTATTTTTTAGACACCGTTTTACTTTTACTCCCTACATTTGATCACAAATATCTGTACTTTCTACTCTTTACGTTTTCAAAACAGTCTTTAGTTTTAATTCAGTTGAGAGAAAAGATAAATTATTTTTATTTTGCATCACTACATGCCTGCTTCCTAATATCAGACTGAACACAGAGGAAAGATGATTCCTTGTGTATCCGTCAGTACATTTCACACACGACAGACAAAACGAGACGAAAAAACTATGTGAAAAACAACATAACAAGATGAAAAACGTCCTAAAAGATATAACAAGACGAAAAAGACGTAACAAGGATAAAAAATTACATAACAAGTGCTGTGGACCTTGAGATGGTCACCCAGCCAGACCAGCTGGACCTCCATCGCTCCCCGAAGAGAGCCGAGATAAGAGCTAAGCTAACCCAGCTTAGCATCGTCGTAAACTTTGATTCTGCATCAGCCCACATCCTCCTCCTCAAACCCCCACAGAACAAAAACAGATGCAGTGGGATCGAACAAGTTTGTCTGCAGCTAATAAGCTAACATTAGTTAGCAGGACGAGCTAACGTTTGCAGCTTACGTTGGAGCAGAAAAAGGCAAAGTTTAATCCATGATTTTGAAAGACGACAAAAGAGACGCCACCCTCTGTGGTGCCCTAGTTACAGTTGCTAAGCTATGATTGGACAGTTGCTGTTTGGAGACGGGGTCAATTAGAGTGTCAGTCTAATAAATTCCAGTAGCTGTGACCTCTGACCTTTCTGTACGGTGTGGACCGAGATGAAGAAGCTCTGAGGCGGCGTCTCGTTGTCCAGGTCGCTCAGGGTGAAGCGGAAGCTGTCGTGTCCTTTGAACCCGGCAGCGTTGGCGGCAGCGGTGTGCGCGTACCACAGACGGTTCATCTCCACGTCTTCCTGAGTGAAGTTCTGACCGGCCGACAGCTCTGTCCAACCCGACTCCGTCTGCAGACCAGTGACACCAGTCAGAACCAGTACAACAACACAGAGTGGTGTACTGGTGAGAGTCAGAACGCCACCAACAGCGTCCAGACAAACAAACACAAAGGTTAAGGAAAATGTCTGCGTCGTCACCTTCAGCTGCAGTTTTCCGAAGCGCGGTTCGGCATTGAGGAAGTAGAACACCTGGTCTGGGGGTGTGTCCAAGTCCTCGGCCTCCAGAACCACGCTGGAGATCACCCTGCGCTCACCAGACTTCAAATCCAGCCCGGCGTTCCTGACACAACAACGAAGAAAAAACAATGCTCACAGTATGTTCTCTGTAAACTTAGAACTGGGTTGAAATTCAGAAGAGTTGACTTCATTTGAGTCACTTTTCTCTTGAGTTAAACGAGCAAATAAACCTGAACAACAAGTCAAGTCTGCTGCAGAAGTACTGTCAGCTGATCGGCTGTTTATAACTCCGTCAGGTTTCTGTCGGTGTAAAATTCAGTGTGCTATCCTAAGAGCAAAGGCCCACTGCTCTGAAAATACACACTGTCTCACTGCTGCCAAACTCCATTAACATTTTGCTCAATTTAACCGTTGTAACCATCTACTCCGTCTAAAAGATTATTAATGATTTATGATGACTCATAAACAGACACTAACTCATTCAGGGAACATTTGGCATTAATTTGAAACGGGCAAACAAAAACAGTTATCCCAGCCTGGAATAGAAATTTCAAAGGGGGCCACCAAAACTGGAGCATTGTTGTCAGAGAAGCCAATATTTCAACTATATTACAGATTGCTCCTTTAATATTATAGACTGCATTGGTGTCAGTGTTAACGAGCTTTCTCGTCCCAGTAAGAAGCAACTGCAAAATCCCCAGACTTCCATTAAAAATTGTGCAGTTTTGTGAGATGTGGAGTGAAGAGAAACTTTATAAACTTTGTGAAACACTGTCTACGACAAATTCCTCATTATTTGGACCTTCTTTTAAATTCGGCAAATGTCTTACATCAAGTTACTTCTTCCTTTGTGTAAAAAAACTGTCTGTTTGTCCCAAACTGTGCTGATGTAGCTACATATTTATTTGCAGAACAGGGAAGTGAGATCCAGTCAGAAGTGGTCACTTGAGACACATGTTACTACCAGGTGTAAACGGGCTTCTAATCTCTTTTATTTTGTTATTTTATTTTCTTCTTCTGTTCTTCTTTTCTTCTTTGTTTGTTCATTAGTGATATTTAGTGATTATTCTACTCATTTATACAGTTTTCCAGTGATATATGTACAATACGTGTGTATAAATGTGTAATGAAGAACAAAAGTAGAAGAATAAGAGCCTGTGAATGAGGGGGACAGTTTAACGTGATGAACACTTTGATACAAACAGGGAGAAGTTGAAAGTTTGTGTGAGAGCAGGTTTTTCCAGTGGGATTGTGGAGATGTGAGGTGGTGTTGGGTGGTGTTGGGTGGTGGCGGTGGTGGGGATGAACATCAGAAACCGTCTGGCTGCTTCCTCACTCGTAACTAAAATCCACGCAGGAGGAGAAGCTGCCACGTCCATCCTGCAGGAACGCAAAAACAAGGAGGCCGGCATCTGCCAAGTCTCTGCGTTACTTCTGCCTCGGTGGTCTTTACAGCACCAGCTCGGCCTGTGCCAAAGCACCCACCTACCCACCCACCAACAACAACAACTGGGCTGGGGACAGGGCACGGGAGTGAGGGATGGGGGGAGGTGATGGGACAGCACGGGGAGCCCAGTGAAGGATGCAAACTCCCAATCACTCGTTCGAATGAAAATATGAAGGAGGGGGTCACAGATTTTTGCCCACTGAAGCAAAGCGACCTGCCACATGTGCACACACAGGTTACATCCCCCAGCATCTCCTCCCCCATCTCCTCCACCCCTCTGGCCCACGTTGACCCCCCTGACCTCGTCCCCTCCTGCTGAGCTTCACAGTGTGTCACTGCAGCAGCAGGAAATAAACATTTGTGATAATAATTACACTAAATTATCAAATTAAAATCTAAAACAAGACATTTCATATTATTTATGAAGCCCTGAATGGAAACTTGAGGTGCGTTCAAATGGGCTTGTGTTTACCGTGTTAGTTACCCTCAGTGTTCAAGAATCATGAATCAGGCTCCCAGACGCTTTAAAAAATAGCAGAAGTCATCACAGTTTCTCAGAAAAATAGGTGATTGTTGAGCCTCATTCCCAGGATGTCAAATACTGATGTTTTGAGTTGGTAAAATGTTCTGAGCAGCAAAATAATGAGAAAATAATGAAGGTACGGGCGAAGGTCAGGCTGATTGAGAGGGAGTATTTTTGTATGACTCCACTGCTTTTTGGGAAATCCTGTGTAGTCGCCTTGAAGTAAGTTTTTGCAGGACTTTTACTCATTAACAGAGTATTTATACACTGTGGTATTAGTACTTTTACTGAAGTCAATGATCTGAGTGATCTGAGTAAATGTAACGGGACGAATGTGCACATGTTCACAGAGAAAAAAAAAAGTTAAATAGATCAGTCTCAAGACCTGTCATTCAACAAAAAAATATTTTCTATTTTTCCAGTCAGTGTGTAAACGGGCGTGCACAAAGTAGAAATGTCTGCATCCGTGTCAGGGCCTTCAAAAACCTCTGACCTAAAACCTCACACAGTCACATTTCCAAAAATCTCATATTAACAAGCATTAAACATTCAATCCTCATATCAGCTCTGAAAACCACATCTGTGTGTGTGTGTGTGTGTGTGTGTGTGTGTGTGTGTGTGTGTGTGTGTACTTGACAGGGTGGTTCTCGTGTTGACGGCAGCACGGTGACCTGAGCCGTCCCTGGACTGTGTGGACGCCATCTGTCAGCCGCAGAGCCACGGCGTCCTTCAGGGTTTCTGTGTCATCGTGCATGTACACGATCTTCATGCCTGCAGAGGGAGGAAGAGGAGGAGGAGAGGAGAGGAGGAGGAGGAGGTTTCTGTGTGGAGGGATGAAGAGCCAGGGAGGAGGAGAGCAGGTGAAAGAGAGGACAGGGAGGAGGAGGAGGAGCAGAACGGGGGGGAGGAAGATGTAATTAGTTATAAATACCGTGCTGCTGTTTATCTGCCAACTTTAATTTTTTTTTTTTTTTTTTTACGTTCTTTTTAATGATCCGCACATTAAAAGTATAAGAGTTTAAACATCATTTACACTCATAATAAATATACATGTGCACGCTCGCTGGTCATAAACATACAAGACACAGTTCAGATGAGGCAGAGCAGAGAAAAAAAAAGCATCAGTGCAGGAAAGACAAGTTACAAAATGCCTTTAAATCCTCAGTTTATTTTTAGGGCTGTACTGAATGTCTTTTTTTTTTAAATTCAAATGTCTGTTGTTATATTTAATGATGTTTTCACCCAAAAACAAACAACAATTAAATCCTCAAACAAAATCCTTAATTCAAAAGTGATGCATCAGATTAAATGAACATAACTCATCAGTTTTGTCGACATAAATATAATTTATGGAACTGAAGAACGTCCCGTTAATACAACTGCACACAAACAGCTCTGACTTCAGTTAAAATAACGAGTAACCAGTAACTGTAACTGTGTTATTAATTTCAGAAGAGTAACTAGTTACATGTCTAGTGACTGCCAAACAGGCTTATGGAGTAATGGATTACATGTAATGGATTACATAATCTGTATTCCAGTGCAGTTACAGATATAAAAGATGTAATCAGATTACAGATCCATTTAGTAAAAATGGGGATTATTAGTAAGATTATAATTTTAAAATAAATATCGATACTCAACCATGCACTGTGCATAAACGGCTGCTAATTCACTGGAAATTTCACCATTTTCTGTCTTTAAATCAATCAGTCAATCAATAAATTGCACACATCAAAAGAAGAAACAGCTGGACAAACTAACCAACCTAACAACAAACATGAAATTAAATATAAAAAGGGCCAAACTCTGTGATTTCAGCTTCTTAAATGTGAATATTTTCTGGTTTCTGACAGTAAACTGAATATCTTTGGGTTGTGGACAAAACAAGACATTTGAGGACGTCATCTTGGACTTTGGGAAACACTGAGCAACATTTTTCACCATTTTCTGACATTTCCTGGACCAAACAACTAATTGATTAATTAAGAAAATAATCAACCCATTAATTGATGATGAAAATAATCATTAGTTGCAGCTCTACAAACACTATTCAGGCTAAACAATTTCACCATATTTTATACTGAGGTAATCCAAAAGTAACAGAGAGTAATCAGTTACATTACCTTAATATTGTGATACTTGGATTATGTTACTGACTACATTTTTAACAGGTAATTAGTAACTGTATCAGAATATATTTTAACCCTGCTGCCAAAAGTAGAATTAAAGGAAGAAGTTTTAGTTTTTTTCAGTTCTCTTTAGTTTTCTTAGGAATGAGCAGTGGTGGGAATGTTCCTCATGTCCCCTCAGGCCTTTCATACCTTTAACTAATATGGGATTTACAGATCTGTGTTTTACTCTAATACTTCAGTACTCCAGAGAATTTAAATTTAATTTGTGAGTGACAGATCGACCTGTTGGAGTCTCTCACCCTGACGGAGCTCCTGCAGGGTGAAGGAGGTGACGGGGAGGCTCCTCTGCAGGAGATCTGCTCCCATGTCCTTGTAGCGGCTCATCTCGGTGCCGTAGATGCCATTGATCAGGCTGCCGTGAGCCGGCGGCTGCACCACAGTGAAGGTCAGGACGTCCAGAGGGGCGTCCAGGTCAAAGCCGTTCAGGATGGGCGGCGTCAGCTCCCTCATCCCGCCCTCCTTCACCTGCAGGAGGTGGAGGACAGGAACAACTTAAAACCACGTCAGCATCAGGAATCTCAGCTAAAATGTTGAGGCAGTTTTGTTGCTCGCAGAGCTACGTTGGCAGGGAGACGTACAGTGAAGTTGGCGAGCAGCAGTGACGGCATCTCATCATTGGTTGGATTGATGATGATGTAGAAGGGGATGGGGGCGGAGCGGTGCAGCCCGTCGCTCACACTGATGGACAACTGGTCAACAGTTGGCTCCACCCCTTTGCTCTCTGATTGGACGTAGTTGATGAAACCGGAGGTCAGGTGGATGAGGCTGAAGGATTCTGGGAAAAGAAAAACTTCAGTGTCAAGTCAGGTGTATATGTCAGGTGTATATTTAACACACACAGATGCACACACACACACACACACACACACACACACACACACACACACACTGACCAACTCGGACTCCGGCATTGCTCTTCTCGGAGCCGGGCGGCGGCAGCGTGTTCTCCAGAAAGCCGTGCAGAGGTGGAGTCTCCAGGTGAAAGGTCAGCCGGTCGGGGGGGCTGTCTGGGTCCGAGGCTCCCAGGACCCCCCCACACAGACAGGCTGAGGAGCCCTCGTCCACCACAAACATGGACTCACCTACACAGAGACAAGAGAGACATGAAGACAACAGTCCACTGCTGGACAATCAAGGCCTTTTCACACAGGACTGATGTTGATTGCATCTGTTTTGCCACAGTGCAATTTAATTTTCAGAAGTTTAAATAATTTATTTGTAAAATTGTGCTGACGCTTGATGTGAATAATCAGGCAGGTCGAAATCTCACCAACTGGAAAAATGAGACCAAAGATCATTTCATTTACACACAAAAACTATGAGGTGGTCAACAACAAAAAAGAATTGCAGTATGAGAAATGTGCAGGTAGAAAATTACAGATGAAGTCGCAATAACTGCCTGCTACAAAGAACGGTGAGTCGAGGCTCTGTGTTTGTAAGGACATTACATTTGATGAAGAGTGAATTAAGACTTGAAAGTCAAAGTTTAGGACTTGGGACTGGTCAATCTTGAATTTGGAAAAGACTTGAGACTTATTTTTGATTTGCAAAATGACTTGGTTGCACCTGTGACCCTCACCCAGAACCAACTAACCAACCAACCAACTGAATGAAACCCAGCCAAACAAACCAAACCAAACCCAACCAAATGCACCCAACCGACCAACCAACCAACGAAACGAAACGCAACCAACCAAACCAAACGCAGCCCAACCAACCAACCAAACAATGAAACAAAACCAACCAGCCAACCAAACCAAAACAACCAAACCAAACACAACCCAACCCAACCCAACCAACCAATGAAATGAAACGTAAACAACCAAACCAAACCAAACGCAACCCAACCAAACCCAAACAACCAAACCCAAACAACCAACCAAACCCAACCAACGAACTAACCAACCAAACTAAACCCAATCAACCAATCAACCAAACCCAACCGACCAACCAACCAACCAACCAACTGAATGAAACCCAACCAAACAAACCAAACCCAACCCAACCAAATGAACTCAACCAACCAACCAAGCAACCAACCAACCAACGAAACGAAACGAAACACAACCAACCAAACCAAACGCAGCCCAACCAACCAACCAACCAATGAAACGAAACGCAACCAACCAAACCAAATGCAACCCAACCCAACCCAACCAACCAAACCCAAACAAAACACAACCAACGAACTAACCAACCAAACTAAACCTAATCAACCAATCAGCCAAACCAAACCAAACCCAACCAATCAAACCCATCCAAACAAACAAAACCATAACCAAGAACAATGCATCCTTGGTTCAAGACTCTTTCTTATCAGTGTACTGCTGCAGACAATAATGCAAAGACATTACAACACTCCCTCAAATGAGAAAAGGTAAAAGAGAACATTACAAAAAAAGAATATAGAAACATAAAGGCATAAAATAAATAAATTAGCAAAGATGGCGGCATACACTGGCACAGCAGCTTAGTGCTCCCTGAAAGGCTTCTGATTATTGTTTGTTTTGCTCTTATTAGTGTTTTTCTACACTGTTGAGACACATTTAGTCGACGACCATCATGACCTCCTCAGAACTGGACTAAATGCAAACATCTCATGTTTGACTGGAGGCAGATACCAGCTGAGATCATCAGACCATCAGGGTCAGTTTGGGCTACGTCCTGGAAGGAAGACACCAGCTGGCTAAAAGCTGAGCTAAAGGCTACGCTGTACAAGCTACCACTCCAGACCCTGCAAATGTATGATCCCTTTCCAACAAGATGCACAAACTATGTTGAACTATGACTGACAGT
>JAWZSL010000010.1:1775000-2047500 GCA_034769285.1 Lutjanus argentimaculatus | reverse complement strand
CACACACACACACACACACACACACACACAGTATTTATTCTCTGCCGTTCTCCCATTGGATTCTTATTAAGACATTTTGTGTGAAATGTGGCTGCAGCTGAGCTGGAAAATATTTTTCTTAAAGAAAAATTCTGTCAGTCACAGCTGAGAACAGTTTTATCATAACCAGCAGAAATAAAAGCCCAAACTGTGAAAATGTCAACAAATAAAATGTTCAACTCTTTTGGTCATTTTTTAAAGGAGACTACATTTTTTCTCAGGAGGTAAACTGTTCCTCATATATTTGACCTGAGGAAAGAGACGTCTCACCCAGAGTGACGGCGGGGACTTGGTTGTTGACGGGAAGAACGGTGATGTTCAGGTCGTACACAGGAAGTGTGCCGTGCAGAGGTACAGGTGGAGGCGGGGCATCTCCGTGACAACAGCCCTCCATCCCTCCAGCCTCTCCGTCAGAGATGATGAGGGTGACGGTGTCAAACACAGGCTCAGGTCCGATCTCTCCTCCTGAAGACAGACACAGAAAACTTTGTTGCTAACAGCAGCAGGATTCATTTCTCCGGAGACAGAAAACATGTTGCGTTGCCATGACGACAGTGAGCCGTCACAATATCAGCTGTGTATTTAGACGGGTTTTAATATGGTGATTTTAGTATTCTCTTCAGTGCTGATATGTTTAAAATACAGCTAGTATATATGAAGGTTTCCAGTGGGGGTGTAATGACCTACTAATCTGGACTGATGTATCAATACAATGATTAACAATCCAGATACACATTTATTTTGAAATCCCACAGCACATCTGTGTCATCATTTCTGTCACCTGCTTCCAAAACATTCTTTCCAAACTAGCCTGAAATGATGGAACAGCAGTTTGTCTCCTCACCCGTGTGGACGTAGTAGATGTGTCCCTGCAGCAGGTCCTGCTGGGAGAACTTGTCCACGGTCAGTCCGGCTCTCTGCAGCTCCCCTCGGCCCGGACTGCGGGCCAGCATGTAGGTCAGTCTGGAGTCGTCGCTGTCCCGGTCCGTGGCCGACAGGTAGTCCACCGTCACCTGGACCCGCCCCCCCTCCTCGCAGCTCAGCTCCCCCTGCAGACCCCCACCCAGCTGGGGGGGTTCGTCGTTCATCGGCAGGACCTGTGGAGAGGAGGGGGAGGCAGTGGGGTCCCATCACTCAGCACAACACTTTTTGGGTGTTTTTTCACATTAAATGGGAATAAAAGGTTTTTTCTGCCACTAAAGTAAATAAAGAACCAACAAAACGTTGTGGTAGTTGTGTGTCTAGTTTCTCATGTTTGTTCGTGTCCCTCTCTCAGGATGCTGATTGATGATGTTCTGTCTGTTCTGACAGGAACCTCACCTGTATCAGCAGAACGACATCAGCTGAGTTCAGACCGTCTGTCACCTTCAGACTGACTTCATCCTCAGTGGTCTCTGAGTCATCATGGATGTACCTGCAACACAAAGAGGTATCACAGAATTATCATCATCAGCACACAGTCACAACACAAAGGTGACAGTCAAAAATAATTGTTCTGCAGAAATGCAAATTCAACATTTTTTGAATAACTAATTTGAAGGTAGTACACTGAAAAATAACAAGAAAACCAAACTCAGGCACTTTCAAAAATCCCAGTTTACAGGAAGCACTTTCCTGAAATAATGACTTAGTATCAGAAAACAATGAGTTGCAGTGGTACTTGTGTGAGTACTGGAGCTCACCTATGATGCATGTGCATGTGTGCACACACACAGTTATGTAAAAACCCTCAGCTAAGAAATTCAACCTAAAGTGAGAAAAGTTGAGGTGTTTTGTACAACCAGCTGCAGGTCTTAATTAAAGGGATATTTAGAGCTGATTTTTCAGGTTTGTTGCAGTGAACTGAGGCTGCAGATGACAGAAGTTTCAGAAGATGAACTACACACAGACACTAATCACACGCCTCCATTAAAACTCCCACAGGTCTGACTGAGTGTGTTGTTTCCTGCTGAGGTTTCAGTTTATGTTCCTGTGGGTTCTGCTGCTGATCAGTGTGCGTGGTGACGGTCAAAAAGGTGCAGACCAACAGTTTACAGAGGAATCAAACACATGTGGGTCAGCAGTTTACATGTCTGTGGTGTGTGATCTTATGGAAGCATCTCATTACTGTTCTCTCTCTGTAATATCCACACAGCTTTGATCAGGTCTCCGTGTTCCTGCAGTCAGTGATCCAGAAAACCACCAGAACAACAACATCCGTTCTGCATCACATCACTCTGCTGCTGGAGACTCAACTCTTCACTTCTGGATCTTATTTTCAGTTTTTCTCTGCTGTCTGAGGGACACTGAAGAGGACTGAACCAGGCCCTGTTTGATCCCAACATCTAAAGCAGTGACGTGGAGGAGAAAACCACGAAGACCAGAACCGAAACCCCCCGCCCCCCTCGTTGTGTCTGACCTGAGCCGGAGTCCTCTCAGGTCCAGCAGGGTGAATCTGTCTCCCTGCCGCAGCGTCCGTCCCTGCAGCTCCAGCCGGCCGTGACGAGGCATCCTCTGAACCTCCACCCTCAGCGCCTCCTCCCGGCTGTCCCTGTCCTGGACCAGGAGGTGCTCCTCGGTCACAAAGGCTCCTCCACCCTCCTCCACCCGCAGCAGGTTGGTGAAGGCCTGACGACCAAACACAGGATCAACCAACACAAGTCAAACATCTGGATCAGTTTATCAATTTCACATTTAAAACCATATTCAGTCCCACTAAATCATTCATCAGTCGTCGGTCTGTGTTTGACCTCTGACCTCTGGCGCCTGGTCGTCCACGGGGGTGACGGTGATGTTGAAGACGAGGCCGGAGACGGTGCCGCCGTGGTGATCGCTGACGGAGAAGACGAACTGGATGAAGAGCGGCTCCGGGCCGATGTCCTCCACAGGAGGCATGAAGGCCACCTTCATGTGGTTCACTGCATGCTGGCAGAGCACAGGACACAGTAACTAAGTACTTTTACTCGAGTACTTTTCTGCAAAACTGGTTTAAGCTACAGAAGATTGACTTCACTTTTTACTGAAAACCACCTAGTGAAGCTGAACTGAAACATCAGCAAGTACATTTTGCTGATAATAGCGATGCTGAATAAATGGAGCTGGAAGTGAGACCGTTTGTTTTTTTATTTAGAAATATACAATAATCTTCATGCTGCATGTGTTTCAGGATGCAGTAAATCTGTGTGTATGTATTTCAAACCTGTGTGAAGGACTTTAACACTGGCACCATGTGGTCTTTCTTCATGGCGTTGGTGCTGTCGGTGTAGAAGAGACGTCCTGAGTCCATCAGCCTGAAAATTAAAACAGTAACAATGATTTTCGGTTTCATGCAAAAGGTACGACTTGTCTCTTCCTCATTTTCTTGCTTTTGATTGAGTCATGTCAGCAGTTCCCCTGCTTCTAGTCCTGGTGCTACGCTAGGCTAAACATGTCCTGCATCGGCTTTGTGCCTGAAGACAGCAGAGGGAGTTCTGGACAGATTATTGAACAGGCCCAAAGTGTCAGAGACACAGAACTACCACAAAGAAACACAACATTACAACAGAGTACAACAAAAAACAGAAAAGTACTAGTAAGGGGCAAAAAGGGCCAAAACAACCACAAAAATGCAAAGACACAAAAGTAGCACAAAGATACACAAAACTACCACAAATGGAGACAGAATTTTCACAAAGAGATGCAAAACTACGACAACAGGCACAAACTTATTACAAAAACACAAAAGCACTACAAAGAAACACAAAAAGTACCATAAAATACAAAAAAAAACTACCACAAAGAGACACAAAATGACTACAGAGACAAAGCAAGTACTACAAACATGAAAGTACTAGAAGGGGACAAAAAGTACCACAAAAACACACAAAACAACCATAAAGAGAGATACAAAACTACCACAAAAGATATAAAACTGCCACAAAAGATGCAGAATTACTGCAAACAATCATAACACTAACAGAGGGAGACACAAAACTACCACGAAAAGGCACAAAAAGTACAATAAAATACACAAAACTAAAAACACAAAATGACTACAGAGACAAAACAAACACTACAAAACAGAAAAGTACTAAAAAAGGGGAACAAGTGCCACAAAGACACAAAACTACCACCACACAAAATGACTCCAGAGACAAAACATGGTACTAAACAGGCATAAAAGTACCACAGAGACACAATATGACAACAAAGGCACACAAAGATATCACAAACAGACAAAATGGCTACACAGAGACACTGTGTCTCCTCCCATAACAGAGGACTGGGGGCCTTTTACATGTCTGTGCCCAGCAGCCTGCTGTCTCATGATCCGTCCATGGTCCCGTCCCGTCCTTACCCAGGATGCAGTGGGCTGTAGCAGGGCTGTGTGATGACGTAGGTCAGGTCTGTGTCTGGATGCTCTCTGTCAGTGAAGTGGAGCTCAGCCTGAGTGACGTAAACCACCTCTGTCTCCTTCACCGTCAGAGACCGAACGCTGCCAGAAACCTCCACCGGCAGCTGGTCCTTCACCGGGAAAACCTGGACCACCACCGTCTGGACGCACAGGGAGGAGACGGGTCAGAGGGACAGGACGGTTTGGACCGAGACGAGAGGACGGTGTGGCATTCTGTTTGGACTCACGTATGTCTGGGAGAGGTTCGGCGGCTGGTGGCTGTCGGACAGCGTGATGTCAAACGAGTCTTCAAACTGCTCCTCTCCTGAGTGCTGGTAGTAGATCTGACCCTGGATCAGATCTCTCTGCAGGAAACTGTCCACCGGAGCTCCTGCACGGACGGATCAGATCAGAATATTTACAACCTGCAGCTGCATCGTACAGCACAGAATCTACCTGCTGACCTGCTGGAACTGTGCAGCCTCCAGGTGAAAATCTGCAGAGTTCAGGGGATTCAAAATCATCTGAATTTCAGTTTGTTGCAGAAAATTACCTGAAAATCAAAATATGTGAACAAGAAGTGATCTGATTCTACTGTGTTCTGAAAAATGAGGCTGAGAGAGTTGACATTTTTTACTGACTGATGGGTCAATATTTTGTGATGTAATGTTTTCTATGTTTTGTATTTATTGTAATTTAGATTTTAAGCTGTAAAAAGATGAAACAAACCTCACATACCAGCCTGATTGGTTTGGGTTAGGTACGAAATCTGCTGGTTAGGTTTAAAGGATAAGTTCGGTTTTTGACACCTGGACCTTATTGTTAGGATTAAATACGCTCGTAGACTCACCCAGACAATTTTGGTGGAGCTCGGAGCCGTTTTCGAGCAATTTAGATCCACCGACGGCGTTTTTTCTCATGCCATAGTAGCGGACGGGGCCAGAAATCGAAGCCCCTAAATTAGACATTATCTGCTGCGAAACTCGCTCATTTCACCTACATGTTATAAATGAATGGCCAGTGTTATCACCATGTCAGCTCAACTTCGTTGTTATGGTCATCCGGGGCTTTACAAGGATGCGTAACTTTTGGTGACGTCATAGACGTGCGCCGCAGGACCGCAGCTGAGTAGAGACGCTGTTGTTGCTAGGCTACACGGCTACACGGCTATTTTTGTGCAGCATGGCGGAATATTTATCCGATGTAGAAGTGTCTGACGACGACTTTGAGTATAATGGATGCCCGTATCGTTTTGAGCCAGAATACACCGACGAGGAGCTATTTGAAAGGAGGATGCAGAGGGAAAGAGCCGAACAGCTGGCCAGAGAACAAGCAACCACTGCACGTCCACGAATGGGGGCTAACTGGTGGTGTTGTTGTGGACATCGCATGAGTTTCGCAGCAGATAATTCTAATTTAGGGGCTTCGATTTCTGGCCCCGTCCGCTATCTATGGCATGAGAAAAAACGCCGTCGGATGGATCTAAATTAGTTATAAGTTATATTAAGTTATATTAGTGATAATTTCGGAACAATGGGCGTTTGGATGTTTTTGGGATAATGGTGACAGAACAGTGACGTGGCTCCCTGGACACGCCCCGCCCTCACCTGTCTCGTGGGCGGAGGTCTTCCTGACCAGCTGCCCCGCCCGGGGGCTGGAGACGACCTGGTAGAGGATGTAGTCGTCACTGGAGTCCAGGTCGGAGGCTAACAGCATGTACTCCTCCAGCCTGACAGCCCCGCCCTCCTGCACCTCCACCGCCACGTTGTTGATGAGGAACGGCGGAGAGTCGTCTTTGGGCAGGATGTTGATGGGGAACTTGTGACGGATGCTGTGACGGCCGTCGCTGATGCGGAAGACGATGTGGTCGCGGGTGGTGTCGCTGTCGGAGTGATGGTAGATGACCACGCCCTCCCTCAGGTCACGGACACGAAACATGAACGCTTTCCCGCCTGAAAACAGGAAACATCTGAGACTCAACGCAGACTGTAAATTTTCATATTTTAGTTAAAAATAAAAAATACAGGAGCAACTTTTGGTCTGAGCAGTAACAAAACATCATGACCGGAAAAAAAATCTTCTTATTATTGTAATATTGATTTTTCAACCATATCACAGAGCCCTCATATTTCAATCAAAGAGGCAGCTTAAAACTACATTTATGTCATTTTTTATCTAAATAAAAGTATAAATAAGTAAATAAAATTGTGGAAATATGAAGAGAAATAGATAAACAATAAATAAATAAATGTGGAAACATTAAGAATAACAAAATAACATCACCCGGCCCTAATGTTCCAATCAGGAAGGTAGGTAAGTAAGTCTTTGTCTAAATAAAAGATTAAATATGTAAATTTCAAAAATTGTGAAAATACACTGAAAAATAAAATAAAGAATTTAAAAAGTGTGGAAATATTGAAACAAATAACAAAATATACCAGAATAATTATGAGCATTTTCATTTATTTTCACATTTAATTCTGTATATAAATAAATTTTATTTTTCCATATAAATTACTCTATTTTTCTGTATATACATCTCTTAAAATCATTTATTTAGTTTTATACAATGTCATTTATTTTTATTTCTTTTCCCACTCTGCTTTTCATGCATGCAGAAATAGATAATATATGTACATATTTTTTTAAATACATAGAGAAAATTGGAGTAATTTATCTGCAAAATATAACATAAATGTAAAATATATACAATAATGTTTCCACATTTATTTTGTTTCCTTTTGTATATTTTTCTTTATATTTCTATTTTTAAGGCACTACTGTGGCTCCATATTTTGTAGAAGAAATATCTGGACAAATAACATCTGAAATATTTATGATTTAAGTTGACAATTATAAAATATATGCACTTTTTTTGTAGTTTCTAGTGTCACAGATTTTTTTGATATTAATAAGTTGTATTGTAAACAGCTGATTTTTGCTCCAAACACAAACTGTGCGTCAGAGCTGCAGAGTTTGGACTGAACATGAGAAACTTGTCTGTCCTACATTAATGAAATGTAGGCCGTGTCCATCTGTCGGCTCTCTGCTGCTGGCTGGCCTCCCTCACACCGTACATCATGCTAACGCTAACCACAGAGCGTCACATGACTGGCGGCCTACTGGCGGACATGTGTTGTTGTCAGAGGACGGCTCAGTTTCCAGCCAAAGCTTCGCACTTTGATTCAATTACCGTCTCCAACACATGCACTGTGTTTTTTTTTCTCCCATTGTCGCTTGGAAATAACAAGTTTCTCTTAGCGCCTGAAGGCACCGCGCGGTGCTGGCTGGGGTTTGTGCTGTGAACACCGGTGGGGTAAAACGTGGCGTCCTTCCCGGTGGCCGCCCGGTTGCCAGGATGGGGGCTTCCTGTCTCCCTGCGCGTGCCAGAGAGACAGAAGGGCAAGGTCAGCAGACAGATTGAGAGACGAACGGTCGCGAGCCCGAACCTCATTAGCAACTTTACCGAGGGAAAGCGGCTACTGGTCCAACTGATGGAAACAACTTGGTAATTGGGCCCAAAGGTGGCGTTGGGCAACAGGCCCATAAAAGAAAAGATGGGATGGGAGTGTGTGTGTGTGTGTGTGTGTGTGTGTGTGTGTGCAGCAGGACAGGCAGCCATCCATTTGGCTGAAGGCGTTGGACGGAGCCTGCAGTGACTGTCCCCACGCTGCAGCGCCGTCGCCCCCGAGTCGCAGCATGGAGGGTCAGCGGCGCTCTCCTCAGAGACTCGCCTCCACCAGAGGCTCGCTGCCTCCTACAGGCCCCACACACACTCACACACACACACACGAGGAGCGCAGAGCCAAACTTTTGTCAGCTTTGTTCCCACTTAACAAGAGCGACAGATAAACAAGAGTCCAAACTGAGGCGATGAAGTGATGCTGCAGCAGGTGCTGCTGTCCAACACGGTGGAAACCTGCCCAGTGGGACGAAAGTTCCTACAACCATCCAACTACTGAGCTGCACCGTCAGACAAGGTCTGTGTGGACAGATTCTGACGCTGGTGGAGGAAAGAGAGACATGGAAAAGAGACGATATGAGACGCAGGAAATGAAGAAAATAAAGATTAGGGCTGCACGATTAATCACAATATTATCGAAATCACAACATGGCTTAGTGCAATATCTAAATGTGTGACAGACAGCATTAGACTGAGGTACTGTAGAGCTGCAGAGATGTTCGGACCTACAAATCTCGTTCTCCAGATGAGAGAAAACGTGTGTTTGGTTCAGACTTTAATTTTTTAATAGTTTTTTTCAGTGAAAAGGAAAATTGTGATGCAAAATTCATTCCAACTAAAATGCAAATCAAAATTTCAGTCAAAATAATCACAATATGACTTTTTGATCATATCGTGCAGCCCAAGAGAGGAAAGAAGACAGAGAAAGTCATTGCACCATAAAAGAAGAACTCATTTGGGTTCATTTTTTTATTCAGTAGATTCACCCAAACACAACACAAGCCCCCTTAACAGCTGCTTTAACTTACAGGGAAACATGTAAAATACTAATGTCAATACATTCAATCTGAGAACAGTGTGCATCTGGCTTGTTTGTATTTCTTTAAAATAATCACAGTTGTCTTGAGTAGAGCTGAACTCACGATGCAGCGATGGTGCTGCTGCAAAATAGTGATGGAGGGGAACTTGTTAGCAAGTCAGGAGGTGAACCCAGCAAAAGGTAACAGCTGTTAGCTTGTTTACATTCGTACTGTTAGCAACCAAGGTGCCAATCTGACATTTTCAGTGTGTAGGTTGCAGCTCGGAGTCTCTGAAATCATAGATAGTGGAGGCTGTGATGCCGCAGTGAGTCAGACTAACTGTTCTGTCAGAGTTTCCTGGTTGAACAACATGTTTCCTTAAAGCAGTGTGAAACATTTTGAGGTTTTTGAGGTTTCCTCTCATTTAGTGGGTGTGTCAGAGGTGTTATCAAATCAGTGATGATGTGTAAATAAACCCAACTTTATTAGAAAGCCAGTATGGACAGCGGGGTGTTAAATGCACCACACTGTAAAAACAAAAAAGAAAATTTCAAGGCAACAGACTGCAATAGATTTTTGAGTTTTGAGTCCAACTCAAATTCTTAAATTTTGAAAAAATTTAACCAACTACTGATCTGTAGTTAAGATAATTTACATTTCTTCTTTAGATAAACTTAAACGTAAAACTTTAAAAAAAAATGGCACTAAAAAAGACAAATCAGGTTCAGAGCTCACTACTTTTTTTAGTTTCTGAAACTAAAAATTCAAGTTTATCTGAAGAAGAAAAGTAAATTATCTCAAATAAAGTCTCAAATTTAAAGCTTAGACTTTGAGTTGGGCTCAAAACTGAAAAATCTATTGCGTACACTGCCTGAAATCCTGTTTGATGAAATGCTTTCCTGCATTTTCACGCTGCAGGGTTGGTGACTGATCAGGGGTCCCTGATGATCCCCTCACAAGGACGAAGGTTTCAGGAACAACTACAATGCACACGGGAAGTAAAACTTTTGTCACTTGCCTCTATAGTCCAGTAAAATCCAATGAGGCTAGTGATGTGGAGGTTGCTGTCAACACGGTGGAACTGAAGACAACATTCCTACATACCCCAACTACTAGCTGCACTGTCAGAAGTCTTTACAATTCTGACGGCGGTGAAAAGGTGAGCTGTAGCAAAAGAGACCAGTATAACCAGGTATAAAATAGTTGCATACAAACCACGAATTTATAAATCACAAATGTGTTAGTCAATATTAAATTAAGACAGCATTAGATCTGAGGTACTGTAGAACTGCATGATGTTCGGCTCTAAATTTCGTTCTAAACAAAATAAATTGTTAGTCAAAGACTAATTAAATATCAGAAAAAGGAAATTTAAAAATTTCATTCCCAATATCAAATCAAATTTCAGTCAATTCTGCATTGGAATTTTTGATCATATGGAGCTCAAAAGATAAACTGAAGAGTCATGCAGGGCCAATGAAGAACAAATTATCTTGTGTTCATATATTGACATCTCAGTAGTCACTCAAAACAACCAGCACGCATTACAGTGCTTAATGGAAAAAAATACTAATCAACACACATGAGAACGTTGTTTTTTTTAAAACAGTGCTACAACTCAGATGCAGAGGCTGCTGAATAAGGGACTGTAGCTAAACGGTCAGTTTAGCTGTTTACATTACGTTTAGCAACAAGGAGAAAAGTTTGGACTGAAGACAGTTGTGTGTTTGCTCTCATCCGAGTGTCTTCAGATTCTGAATTAATCTCTGAACACCGAGTTCATCCCTGAAAACCCACTGCGAGCAGCTTCAGCAGGTCACGATTGTGATTATTTGTGACTGTGTGTAAATTAGACAGAGATCACATGTTAAATATCAGCTCGTCATGCCACAAATTTGATGAAATGAGCCAGAGAATCAGTTCAAAACACACCTCCCTCTGTTTCTGCATGTCTAAAGCAGCCATGAAAGGTTAACCCCCTGCCTGAACCCCTTGGGGCGTCCCGCACTCCCGCCACCTCACCCCCCTCCGCTGCTCCTCCTAGCTGGTAGCATGAAAACCTGTTTGGGGACAGTGCATCTGCTCCCTGTGCACGACGGCATGAAATGGCATAAGTCCCTCCAATCTGCTCGGTCCCGCTCCCCCGTTCGAGACAAAGAGGCCGTCTCCCAGCGCGCTGGGCTGGAAGGGACAGACGTGGACGAGAGAGGGAGGCGGCAGCGGCAGCCTCGGCGCTGCCGCGGCCCCTGGCAAAGTGGCCACGGCCCCATTTTACACCTGATTAGGAAACACATGCAGGGCCACTAGACATATGCTTCCCCAGCCACACCGCGGTCCCTGGCGGATGGGCAACACATGGAGGAAAAAGGGCGGAAAAGGCCAGACGACGTTCTCTGGGAATTCCCAGGGCAGTGTTGTGTGTCGGAATACCAGCACGGGATTAAAGGAGCGAGGTGTACGCACGGAGGATCAGTTTAAGGACAAACTCTTCTTTAAAGTAACAGGACTCCGTCAGTATACTGCAGTGAGTTAATGGACAAATGTCCATTTTACTGCCCGACATCATCAGGCTGCACACAGAGCTGCATCCAATCAGGAATGTGTTCAGTGATTTGTCTTGTTGCTGTTTTGGGCTTCAAAACCACATTTTTACCAAAGCAAACAAGAGGATTGACCTGATTGCACATTACTTATGATCAGAGGTGGGAGGTAATAGAGTAAAATACTTTACTGGAGTATTTAGGTTTGTCAGTGATCACTCTGGCAATAATTTTTCCACTGATCGAGTAGTTGTTTGTTCATAAAACGTCGATCTGTGTTTCAAAAACTCTAACAGATTATGCAGCCGATGTGTGAAGTCATTCAGAGGTAAAAATGCTGAAGCTGGCAAAGATACCCTGCAACCTTTAACCTCACCTCTGACACTGAGGCGTCCATGAAGAGGTCCGTCCACAGCCACCAGGTACACAGCATCTATGTTGTCGCTGTCGACTATCTGCAGCTCCTCCCACGTGATTGGTCGGGACTGACCCTCCAACAGGTCCAAACCTGAGACGTCAGATACATGAAAATTAGCCTGAGATCTTTAAAGTGTTGGTTAAACAGTATGTTTTTAGACTATAACAATTATTTTTTATAGATAAAACCATGTCAATTGACAGTGGGACATTTTGCAGCGATGTCTTTACATACCCATGTTCCAGGAGACTCTGGGTGCGTTTGTTTCAGCTGCCCTGATGGAGATGTGGACCATGATGGGTGGGCTGGTCATAAAGGAACCATCTATAGCCTGGAACTCCACCTTAGATTGGGTAGATTAATAGAATATTACAATATAAATGACTGGAAATGACAAAATAACATATTTGACATATTATTCTTGACTCCTGTTGATAATAGTTTGCAGCAGCAGAGAAAAAGCAGATTTTCATTTCTCCAGACAATAACTGTATGACATGTATGTTTTGTATGTTTTATGTTAACCTCCAGTACCTCATAGTTCCTGCGATGTGATTGGCTGCTGTTGGGTGGCTGATAGGCCACCTTCATCTCGTGGAGGTCCAGCCAGGTGAAGGACATGATGGGCTTTGTGTGGTCGTCCAGGTGGGTGATGTATCCTTCAGCGGGTGGGGCGGTCACGTTGAAGACCAGCCTCTCCTGCGGCGTCTCGTGGTCCTTGGCGTCCAGGGCGGCAGTGGTCAGTGGGGTGAGGATGAACTGGTCCACCTCCAGGATGAAGGAGGCCATGAAGGCGGCCTGTGGCGGCTGGTTCTGCATCGCACCGTGGATCAGAACTGGTAACCACACTGACTCTGTCTGGGAGCGGAGGAAAGAGACGGCAGAGGGGAAGTAATGAAGTACAAATACTTTATTACTTTATTACTGTACTTCAGTAGAGTTTTTAAGTAGCTGTACTTGAGTATATGTAAATGATGTAACAAGACATAAAAGACATAAAAGACATAACAGATGTAAAAGTTGTAACAAGATGTAAACAAAATGATAACAAGTAACAAGATGAAAAATATGTAAGAAGACAATAAACATAACAAGACAAAAAAGACACAACAAGATGTAACAAGATAAAATGACATGGCAAGACAAATAAAATATAAAAAGACAAAAAAAATAACAAAACAAACATACAAAACTAGATGTAAATGTATAAACAAGTCAAAAAAAATGTAACTAGGCAGAAATTATATTACGAAACAAAAAAGATGTAAAAGACGCAACATTACATAAAAGACAATAAAGACATAAGATGTAACGTGACTTAAAAAAGAACATGTGGACTTATGCCTCCTCTGACAGACAGGAAGTGAAGGTAAAAGATAAAGTTGCAATGATTTTCCCAAAGAGTACCACTTGGTTCGACATGTTTTACACCTTAACATTTGTCTTTTTGTCTTTTGGTTTCAATCTGCATCTTTTCTGGGACACACATGTTTCTATGTTTCAAGACAACATACAGTGCAGCACGTAGAAATCAACACATGGTGTAAAAAACTTTGCCGTTGTATGTGGTGCTACACAGTAAACAATGCCCCAGAATAGACAATCAGATGTGTTAGAAATGACAGGTCATAAAGTGTCATAAAGACACGCTGTTTAAGTGCTAACAAGGAGGGAAAAGATGGTTTTAACGTTTAGGATTTCTGAGGATTTTAAAACCCCTGCAGAAACTTCCAGCTCCACATCCTTCCACATCCACAGAGCTGAGAAATCAAAGTGGGATGTCACCTTCTGACTGCCAATAAACCTCTCAACATCTCAGATGCTAATTTCATTTGGAAAACGTCCACATCCGACTTGAATATGACTGAATCTGCACTTCATCAACTTTGTTCAATTAAAGCACTTTGGAGTGGCGTTACTACACCTTCTTCTCTAGAAGTTGTTTTCCTCCAGCTCATTATTTCCTTTTCTTTCTCTTTTGTTTTATTTCTTCCACATTAATGTCTGGATAATACCTCCAGCAGGGCCCTGGAGGCCTGCTCCCTCAGCTCCACCCTGATGGGGATGTAGTCGATCTCTGGTGATGGAGGGCTCAGGTGTTGGTACTTCAGGCCGGAGCTCAGGAAGTCCTGGCAGCTGGTTTTGAGGAAACGAACCTCCTTGGTGTCGTGAGGACAGGGTTTGTTCCCGGGACAGAGCGCCGCCGTCTCTCTGCCTGAAGGAGGACGACAAACAGACGTCCTTAAATTCAATGAGCATTTACAGAGATTATTTTATCCAGAGATGTGAAATCTGTCACAAAATCCTCTACAATTGAAACATTTATATGATCATTTGTGTATCTGCATGTCATTCATGTGGTTCTGAACTTTCTCTGTTCTGACAGATGCTACATGGATCATACGAGGGGCCGGGCCAGCTGGGGTTAATGTTACTGTACAAAAGCACATTATATTTTTATTCACTGATTTTGGTGAAAACAGATCATATTTTATGATCCATGCTTTGTAGTTTTCCCTCTGATGTCCTCTGGCTGCTCAGCTTCAACTCTGGGTCAGAGTTCCTGCTAACTTAGCTGCTGTTAGCGACCAACAGAACCGTGGCTCAGAAGCCTCACAGTGAACACGGCCGGGCCGGGACTGAACACAACCTCAGAGCCCCGCGGGGGTACTGTGTTTGCTGATGCTTTCCTGAGCATCCTGATAGCTTTACTTGTTGCTAAAGTAGCTAATCGCTAACTGCTGTTAGCTTGGTCTGTAGCTGTTGGCTACAGTGCTGCTAAAAGTAGTAACAAGACATAAAAGACATAACTACATGTAAAAAAACATAATAACACAAAAAAGATGTAACAAGATGTAAAAAATGTAACAAGACAAAAAAAGAGACAAAAATGTGAAACTAGATGTAAATAACTTAACAAGACAAAAAAAAAAGACGTAAAAGACATAATTAGACAGAAATGTTTTTGTATTTCTGTGATGTACCCTTCCTCTGCGTGGAGTCCTCCTCCCTCACCAGCTGACCCAGAGCAGGGACGCTGGTGTCGGCGGTCATCAGTCTGATGGTGCAGACCAGCTCGGCCGTGGTCCGGATGTTCAGGACGGAGCCGTCGATGGCGTTGGACAAACCGTAGAACTGAGGAACCACCAGCGGGGCGCTGCCCAGTTCCACCACACCGGACCCAGAGTCCACCACCCGCACCGGCAGAACCACCGTCTCCACCAGCGTGTCGGAGGACGTGAACCTCCACGCAGATACAACACAGTCACATTTTCACATCTGACATCACAAACACTTAAAGGTAACTAATCAGATTACAGATTGTAATGCATACTTAAGTATGAGTAAAAGCACAGACTTGAAAATCTACCCATAAAAGTAAAAGTACCCTAAAAATGACAGTAATTGAGTATTTTTAATTAGTTACTTCCACCCTGCATTTCACTGTTGTAACTGACCTGTAGACTCTGAGCATCACTGTGTCCTCGTCCAGCTGAGGACTGCCATTGTGGACGTACTTCACTTCGTCCTCCAGGAAGCTGCAGTCAAACACCTGCAAACATCAAAACACCAGTAACACCAGCGTGCCGCTTCACTTCTGGGTCACTTTAACTCTACAGCAGGTGTGTCCTCACCTGTGGAGTCAGCCTTCCCACCCTCTGAGTGACGGGTTCGTTCATCACCACCTCCACCTTACAGTCCGCCTCTGGATCCACGCTGATCTTCAGCTCCTTCTCTGTGACGAACACCGATCGACCTCTGCTGACCTCCACGCCCGAGTTCACCACCACCAGACGCCCGCCGCAGACGGCCGTCACCGCCAGCAGCAACAGCGCACTGATGGCAGCCATCTTGGATCTTGCTGCACAGGTTCAGGTGGAGAGTTTTATTCTGAAGTGAAGTTGTGAACCACAGCTGATGGAGGATGAAGGCCTCAGTGTTTTAGTGTTTTGTAGGATTTCCATTCAGTCGTCCACCACCCACATCCTTTCCTTTGTTCTGGTGTCACGACAACCTGCAGAGGACAGAAGAGTTTAAATGAGTGTGTTAACAGAGGAGGTAAAAGTCCACACATTCTCTACAGAAGTAAAAAGTCGTCCTCTGAAGGACATTTTCACCTTGTTATGACTTTTACATCATTTTTGTCTTGCTGTGTCTTTTAAGTCATTTTCGTCCTGTCGTTTTATATTTATCTGTTGCATCCTTTATTTGTCTTGTTACATATTGTTACGTTGTTTTTCTTGTGTTACATAATTTTCATGTTATTTCGTGTCTTTTATGTCGTTTTTGTCTTGTTATATATTGTTACATTGTTTTCATCTTGTTACGTCTTTTTGTGTTGGCAAAAGCAAAAATAATTGATACTTCCCCACAAACACGTTAAAACTAAGGTAACAAGCCTGTTTTGAAAATGTGAGGAGTAGAAAGTACAGATATTTGTGTTCAAAGAGGAAAAGTTGTCAGAAAAAGAAATACTCATGTAAAATGCAGAAACCTGAAAAAACTACTTAAAATACAGTAATGAAGTATTAGTACTTAGTTACTTCCCACCTCTGGAAATCACATACTGCATTTACGTTAAAACAAAGAGGCAAATTTCTCCATCTCCAAATCACATTTGATGCATTCAGAAGCTAACAAACACGGCTGTAAATCTGACCTTTGACCTCTTCTAACACCCAAACTTCTTCCCTGAATCTGATGTTTAAAATACTTACAACACAAACTCCTGAACGGCTCCAAATCTTCTCCAGTGTCACATCTACTCTTTCAAACTGCTAAAACTGATCAGCTGCTCAGCTCTAAATCTCTATGACTGCGCTTAGCCAGCACCAAAACTCCTCTAAATCCTCCAAACCCTTAAAAAAAACTCCCAGCATGCAGCTGGCCAGCCGGCCGGCCTTCTTCTTCCCCCCGCTGCTCCACGCTCCCAGCCGGAAAACGCTTTCACCCTCCATTTCACTTCAAGCTGAAGCCCACTGCAGGAAACAAGGGGTTAATCTGTGTGACCCCGCAGAGGTGCTGGAAATGGCCTGGGACGGTGAGGGGGGAGGACAGGGGGGAGGGGAGGAGGCGGGGGTGTTTTCAGGATCAAAGGAGGGCACCAACTAGAGCCGGCGTGTCACTTCCCATCCAGCCAGACGAGCGTTGGTTCGTTAGTCTGAGGTTTGAGCTGGTGTGTGTGGTGTGTGTGTTTTGTGTGTGTGTGTGTGATGTGACGCTCAGCTGCAGCTCTGTGGAAACATGCTGCTGACTCATACAAAAAAAGTTTCTGAAAACTGTGAATCTGCTGTTCAGAGTTTCTGTTTTTAAAAAAAAAAAAGTTTGTTACATCATTTTTTTGATCTGCAGTGCCAGTCTGAACCAGCTGGGGGGGCCGACCTCGTTAGCTGTTGCTTAACCCATTTCTGTGACCTCAGCACCCCCGACGTTAACCCACGACTCCTTTCTCAGTTTTGACAGTTTAATTAATCACTTACATAAATGTCTCCACATTTAGCTCCGCCCAGTTTCAACACTTTTCATAACTCGGCTTCACCAAACTGCCACAAACAACCGAAGTACAGAACCAGTCAAAAGTTTGGACACATTCACTGTTTATTCTTTATTTTTCATAAGAAATGTTCAGATTAAACCAAGAGTGTGCAAAGCTGTCATGACAGTAAACGTTAGCTACTTTGAAACTCTAAAATGTTAAAGAGCAAAAAACTTCTGCACACTCTCGTTTTTCCGTGAGACTCACGTTTTCTCCAGTTTCCTCCCGAGGTCACAATTCTCCCGTATTTCTCCTGACTTTATGACAGCTTTCAGCTACTTTTTTCAAACCTTTTTGTTATCAGAATCTGTTTGTGGCACTTACAGCCGGTATAAGTCATGTAACTCTATTATAATTCCTTAAAAGACACCAGAATGCAGGAGACAAAGGATACCTGGACCTCCTATGTCACATGTCCTCCTTATGTCTGAGGACTCAAGGTTGGTAAGTATGTCAACAGGTGTGTATGAGAAGACAATAAAAAGAGAAAAAAAGACTCTCAAACACTGTTTTCTGCACTTGAAATCAAAGATTTAATAACTACAATGTTTTTAATATAAATTATTAATATTGATTATAATAATAATCATCAATTTTGCCTTGTTTTCACATTTTTTCTTACTACATAATTCCATATTTCACAGTTTTATATCTGCAGTTTTAATCTAAAAAATAAAGAAAAACACTGAATGAGAAAATGTGTCCAAACTTTTGACAGAAACTGTAAATCAGAAGGAAAAGGCAGGATTAGATGCTGTAAAACTTACTTTGCACACAGAGTGCTTTAATTCATTTATTAACGAGAACAGTGTACCACGTGCTATGTTAGCACGCTAGCATGCTTCTAGACGCAGACAGTTTTGGCCTCCATGTTGTCACTTGAGTACCAGGCATATCATGTACACAACTTTCATACATTGATTATCTGTAACTGTTTATCCTTGAAGGGTCGCAGGAGGACTGGAGCTTATCCCAGCTGAGATTAGGCGAGAGGCGAGGTTCACCCTGGACAAGTCGCCTGTTCATCACAGGGCTGACAAACAACTATCCACACTCACATGGACAATTAATTAACCTGTTAACCTCGCAGGGGCACCCAGAGAGAACCCACACAGACACGGGGAGAACATGCAAACAATTTCAACTTGTGTTGCCCATAAACACGATTTCCCGAAAGTAACCAAAAGTTCCATTTGAAGGCCACACTAGCCTCAGAACAAACTACACAGGTTTGGTGACAAAAACTCCAAAGATGGCTTCACTCAATATGGCTTCAATTATTTCAATTTTCACACTCAGTCCAAACTAAAGTATCTCTACGTCTGTTTGATGGAAACTTTTGTACAAACATACATGATCACGTGAAGATGAATCCTACTAACTCTGGTGATACTAACATTTAGCATTTTGCCCAAAGCACCACTGTGCTGAAGTACAGCCTCACAGAGCCGCTGGCGTGGCTCTTAAGGGCTGAATATTTCCCCAAATGAATGTGCACATGGACAGTTGTGGACACAACGGACATGTAGAGGTCTTCTTTATACAAGTTTCTGTAGTTCACTTGGAGGACGCGACCACACGTGCACAGACAGTATTCTGTAGCTTGTTGTAGCCTGGCAACTTCGCCAACAATCCGTGGACAACAGGAGGTACATGGATGTCCACGCAGAGCCGACACATGCACCCTCTGATAACAACATTTACATCATGCACACTCAGAAAGTACAATTTCATCTTTTTCAAATTTTACATAAAACAATGAATGTTTTGTGAGCTTTAGTTTTCGATTATAGTCTCATTCAACACCGTGTTCACACTGTTTAGTTTATGATGGTAAAGTTTGGTTAAAACCTCGTCTACAGAAGTTTTGCAAACTGAAAAATGTCTTTTGTAGAGTAACAAAGCAGATAAGAGAGAAATGCTTCCACTCCAGAGTCAACTGACTTCTCCTCCCTGCCTTCTCTCTAAGAGGAATGTATTTTACCTGCACAGCCGGCGGATCGGTGTCTTGTCTCTGCAGAAATGAGTGTTGGACGGGACAGATCCAAACAGCAGGACTGAGGCAGGACGTCTGTTAAATGATCCACCAGCTGCTGTGATGGCTGGAAGTGACTCACTGCTGCTGCTGAATGGGAAACAGCTCTGAGGTGAACTGACACGGTTCTGAATGAAACAACGATAATTAACTACAGATCTGACGCAGTCAGACCCACACAGGCCTTTGAACACTGAGGCTGACTGTAGCTGTAACTGTGCCCACAGTCAAAACCTTTAAATTGGATTATTTTCATTCCAAACATACCAAGTGTTTAGTTTTTCCTTCACATTTTCATGTTTTAAACACTGAAGCAGCAAAAGACACTTAAACTTTCTTATGTTTAAAACACAGAATACTAATAATAGTTCTGCTACAACTACGTCCGCAAACAGGCTGTGACTGCACAAATGCTAACAAAGCTACAACTACTGCTAATGCTACTGCCTCTACGTTACCGACCACTGTTAGTTCTACTATAGCTAACAGCAACAACAGATACGACTTCTGCTGCTACTTCTAACAGTAAACAATCACCAACTAAATAATGGTCATGAACGTCAGTGCGCTTCCTTAAAATGACTTTTATTGCCTCATCTGGACCAATAAACTTATTTTACTTAGCTAAACTTGCTGTATTAATGGTGTCAGTGGTGGACGTTCATTGTTCTGAAATCTGAGAAGCCAGAAAAATGTCCAATTGGACTGAAAGCCTTTTGTCCAACAGCCTGTTCTCCTATAAACAAAGACCCACTGCTCCAAAACTAAAGACTATCCCTGCAGTTGTTAGGTTGGTTAGAGGTTATATTTTCAGAGTAATGGGTGTTTGTGTTCAGGCAGTTAGGGTTTTGGAATAATGGCCCATCAAGAATGATGACATGGCAGTGTCGATGTTACTGCTGAATACAGTCCCCTCTATTTTAAGCTAACTGTCCCTGTTTATCTGAACAGTGAGGTTTATAGGCTCAGATATAGTTCCTACATGTGTCTGCATGTGTATCGTGGCTTCCTCATGTTTGGAGTTTGTTTATACGTCCTCAGAAATGAATGCTGTGGGACCACAAATGCATGACCAAATGCAAGCGTATCACTGGGCTATCTGCTTGTATTTTTATTTGTTTGTACATTGTTTGTGTTTATATGAGTTTATAGACTCTTTTACAGCCAACGTCATCAAAAAGCTGTGCTCTCCCAGTCATTCAGATGAGTTATTAAGCTGTAAACACATTAGCACACATGCACACACAAACTGTAATAGGGTCTATTGGTTCATATATAACAGTCCGTACATGAGTTCACCTACTCTTCAGTGGGTTTACCTGTTCACACACAAGTTTGTACACTGAGAATAAGTTTCTCTGTCTGTACATGAGCTTATCTGTCTATATGGTGCTGTTATTATTCTGAAACCCCTATAGTGCAAAAAATCTACCATTAGACTGAACTGTCCTACAGCCTGTTATCCCAAAAAGAAAAGAACACCATATTGCTTTGAAAATAACATGTTAGATTTTGTTTGAACAGCTGAGTCAACAAAAAGACTGCTGGTTATTAAGTCCTTATGGTTTTTGATCAGCCCGTATCTGATGGCTGAGGTGACGGAGACGTGCAGCAACTGAGGTAAAACATCTCACGACATTGAAATTTGTCAATAAATTTCCTGGAAATGTTGTTTGGTGGTGGTGGTCAGCACCATGGACAGGGCCGGCAGTCACTGAACTAACAGCTGCAGGCAGGGTGTGAACTTTCGGAGCAGTGGGCCTTTGGAGAAATGAGTGTTCATTTTCAGCACAACAGGCTGCAAGATGAATGGGCTTCTGGTTGAATGGGACATGTTTTGGACTACTGGTGCCTGAAATAATGGTCCGTTGGAACAACTGCTGTCTTCAAATTGGGTCATGTTCACCGTGTTCACAAGGGTCAGTATGTTTATCTGTCCTACAGTGAGTTTATGTCCTACAGTGAGTTTATCTGTCCTACAGTGAGTTTATGTCCTACAGTGAGTTTATGTCCATACAGTGAGTTTATGTCCTACAGTGAGTTTATGTCCATACAGTGAGTTTATGTCCTACAGTGAGTTTATGTCCATACAGTGAGTTTTTCCATACAGTGAGTTTATGTCCTACAGTGAGTTTATGTCCATACAGTGAGTTTATGTCCTACAGTGAGTTTATGTCCATACGGTGAGTTTATGTCCTTACAGTGAGTTTATCTGTCCTACAGTGAGTTTATGTCCATACAGTGAGTTTATGTCCATACAGTGAGTTTATGTCCATACAGTGAGTTTATGTCCTACAGTGACTTTATGTCCATACGGTGAGTTTATGTCCATACAATGAGTTTATGTCCATACAGTGAGTTTATGTCCTACAGTGAGTTTATGTCCATACAGTGAATTTATGTCCATACAGTGAGTTTATGTCCTTACAGTGAGTTTATGTCCATACAGTGAGTTTATGTCCTTACAGTGAGTTTGTCCATACAGTGAGTTTATGTCCTTACAGTGAGTTTATGTCCATACAGTGAGTTTATGTCCTTACAGTGAGTTTATGTCCATACAGTGAGTTTATGTCCATACAATGAGTTTATGTCCATACAGCGAGTTTTATGTCCATACAGTAAGTTTATGTCCTACAGTGAGTTTATGTCCATACAGTGAGTTTATGTCCACACAATGAGTTTATGTCCATACAGTGAGTTTATGTCCTACAGTGAGTTTATGTCCATACAGTGAGTTTATGTCCTTACAGTGAGTTTGTCCATACAGTGAGTTTATGTCCTACAGTGAGTTTATGTCCTTACAGTGAGTTTATGTCCATACAGTGAGTTTATGTCCATACAGTGAGTTTATGTCCATACAGTGAGTTATGTCCATACAGTGAGTTTGTCCATACAGTGAGTTTATGTCAATACAGTGAGTTTATGTCCTTACAGTGAGTTTATGTCCATACAGTGAGTTTATGTCCATACAGTGAGTTTATGTCCTACAGTGAGTTTATGTCCATACAGTGAGTTTATGTCCATACAGCGAGTTTGTCCATACAGAGTTTATGTCCTACAGTGAGTTTATGTCTTTACAGTGATGTTTATGTCCTTACAGTGAGTTTATGTCCATGCATGAGTTTATGTCCATACAGTGAGTTTATGTCCATACAGTGATTTGTCCATACAGTGAGTTTATGTCAATACAGTGAGTTTATGTCTTCAGTGAGTTTAATGTCCATACAGTGAGTTGTGTCCATACAGTTGAGTTTATGTCCATACAGTAAGTTTATGTCCATAAATGAGTTGTACCAACAGTGCAAGTTTATGTCAATCAGTTGATTTTTATGTCCATACAGTGGTTTATGTCTATGATAGAGTTTTTCCATACAGTGAGTTTATGTCCATACAGTGAGTTTGTCCGTACAGTGAGTTTATGTCAATACATGTGGTAGTTTATGTCCTACAGTGAGTTTATTCCTACAGTAGTTTATGTCACTACAGAGTTTTGTCCTACAGTGAGTTTATTGTCCTTACAGTGAGTTTGTCCATACAGTGAGTTTATTCCATAAACATAGTGAGTTTAATGTCCATACAATGATTATGTCCATACAGCGAGTTTATGTCCCATAACAGTAAGTTTTTTGTCTTTACAGTGAGTTTATGTCCTATCACAGTGCTGGTTTATGTCCACCAATGAGTTTATGTCCCTATCTAGTGAGTTAAGGTCCTACAGTGAGGTTAATGTCCATACAGTGAGTTTATGTCCTGAAGTGAGTTTTGTCCATACAGTGAGTTTATGTCCTACAGTGAGTTTATTGTCCTTACAGTGAGTTGTCCTTACAAGTGAGTTTATGTCCATACAGTGAGTTATGTCCTTACAGTGAGTTTAATGTCCATCAGTGATTTTATGTCCATGCAGTGAGTTAATTTCTCAAACGGTGAGTTTATGTCCTACAGGAGTTATAAGTCCTAACAACGTGATGAAATGTCATACAGTGAGTTTGTCCTACAGGAGTTTATGTCAATTAGTGAGTTTAGTCCTTAAGTGAGTTTATTGTCCATACAGTGAGTTTATGTCCTAAACATAGTTTATGTCCATACAGTGAGTTTATGTCCTACAGTGAGTTTATCGTCCTACAGTGAGTTTTTTGTCCATACAGTGAGTTTATGTCCATACAGGAGTTTATGTCCTAAAAGTGAGTTTATGTCTTTACAGTGAGTTTATGTCCTTACAGTGAGTTTATGTCCTGACAGTGAGTTTATGTCCATACAGTGAGTTTATGTCCATACAGTGAGTTTATGTCCATACAGTGAGTTTATGTCATACAGTGAGTTTATGTCCTTACAGTGAGTTTATGTCCATACAGTGAGTTTATGTCCTTACAGTGAGTTTATGTCCTACAGTGAGTTTATGTCCTTACAGTGAGTTTGTCCATACAGTGAGTTTATGTCCTTACAGTGAGTTTATGTCCATACAGTGAGTTTATGTCCTTACAGTGAGTTTATGTCCATACAGTGAGTTTATGTCCTACAGCGGAGTTTATGTCCATACAGTAAGTTTATGTCCTACAGTGAGTTTATGTCCATACAGATGAGTTTATGTCCATAAGTGAGTTTATGTCCTACAGTGAGTTTTGTCCATACAGTGAGTTTATATATCCTACAGTGAGTTTATGTCCATACAGTGAGTTTATGTCCTACAGTGAGTTTGTCCTACAGTGAGTTTATTTTCCTTACAGTGAGTTTATGTCCTACAGTGAGTTTATGTCCTACAGTGAGTTTATGTCCATACAGTGAGTTTATGTCCATACAGTGAGTTTATGTCCTTACAGTGAGTTTATGTCCATACAGTGAGTTTATGTCCTTACAGTGAGTTTGTCCATACAGTGAGTTTATGTCCTTACAGTGAGTTTATGTCCATACAGTGAGTTTATGTCCTTACAGTGAGTTTATGTCCATACAGTGAGTTTATGTCCATAAAATGAGTTTATGTCCATACAATGAGTTTATGTCCATACAGCGAGTTTATGTCCATACAGTAAGTTTATGTCCTACAGTGAGTTTATGTCCATACATGAGTTTATGTCCATACAGTGAGTTTATGTCCTACAGTGAGTTTATGTCCATACAGTGAGTTTATGTCCTTACAGTGAGTTTTGTCCATACAGTGAGTTTATATCCTACAGTGAGTTTATGTCCATACAGTGAGTTTATGTCCTTACAGTGAGTTTGTCCATACAGTGAGTTTATGTCCTACAGTGAGTTTATGTCCATACAGTGAGTTTATGTCCATACAGTGAGTTTATGTCCTTACAGTGAGTTTATGTCCATACAGTGAGTTTATGTCCATACAGTGAGTTTATGTCCATACAGTGAGTTTGTCCATACAGTGAGTTTATGTCCATACAGTGAGTTTATGTCCTACAGTGAGTTTATGTCCATACAGTGAGTTTAGTCCATTACAGTGAGTTTGTCCATGCAGTGAGTTTATGTCCTACAGTGAGTTTATGTCCTACAGTGAGTTTATGTCCATACAGTGAGTTTGTCCTACAGTGAGTTTATGTCCATACAGTGAGTTTATGTCCTAAGTGAGTTTATGTCCATACAGTGAGTTTATGTCCATACAGTGAGTTTATGTCCTTACAGTGAGTTTATGTCCATGCAGTGAGTTTATGTCCATGCAGTGAGTTTATTTCCATACAGTGAGTTTATGTCCTACAGTGAGTTTATGTCCATACAGTGAGTTTATGTCCTTACAGTGAGTTTATGTCCATGCAGTGAGTTTATGTCCATACAGTGAGTTTATGTCCTACAGTGAGTTTATGTCCATACAGTGAGTTTATGTCCATACAGCGTGTTTGTCCATACAGTGAGTTTATGTCCTACAGTGAGTTTATGTCCTACAGTGAGTTTATGTCCTACAGTGAGTTATGTCCTTACAGTGAGTTTATGTCCATTACAGTGAGTTTATGTCCTTACAGTGAGTTTATGTCCATACAGTGAGTTTATGTCCTACAGTGAGTTTATGTCCATACAGTGAGTTATGTCCATGCAGTGAGTTTATGTCCTACAGTGAGTTTATGTCCTACAGTGAGTTTATGTACCATACAGTGAGTTATGTCCATACAGTGAGTTTATGTCCTACAGTGAGTTTATGTCCATACAGTCAGTATGTTTATGTCCATACAGTCAGTTTATGTCCTACAGTGAGTTTATGTCCATACAGTCAGTTCATGACCATACAGTCAGTTTATGTCCTACAGCGAGTTTATGTCCTACAGTCAGTTTATGTCCATACAGTGAGTTATGTCCATACAGTGAGTTTATGTCCTACAGTGAGTTTATGTCCATACAGTGAGTTATGTCCTACAGTGAGTTTATGTCCATACAGTGAGTTTATGTCCTACAGTGAGTTTATGTCCATACAGTGGTTTATCAGTTTATGTCCATACAGTGAGTTTATGTCCAGCTCTGTGTTGTTGCAGCAGGTAGCTGAACACACTGCAACTAAACAGTGCAGAGAAAGTTTCCACTGAACTCCTGCAGCTTTAATCACATCCTCAGCCTGTAAAACTGAAGGGACACACTTCCATAAGTGTGTGTGTTTACGAGTGTGTGAGTGCTTTAGATTAGAAAGAAGACAAAGGACAAAAGAATGAGAGAATAAAAGCAAGGAAATCCCCTCATTTTCCTCTAATCTGTGTTTCTGTTCTGTGTCGAGGCCTGTTGGAGGTGTGTGTGTGTGTGGGCACGAGACAGCAGCAACCAAGTGTGTGTGAAGTCGGTTGGCACCTACCTCCAGTTGTTGGAGCTTCTCTCTGTTTGCCTCCTTCGTCTTCTTCACCTTCTGCACACGCTCAGAGGAAGAGGAATGCTGTCACACACACACATTCACACACACACAGAGTTCACACTCACTGTTTGCCACCACCACCCCTCCTCCCTCTTATTCCACAGCTCACCGTCACCCCGAGACGTCTGGCATCCAACAACACAGAGACACAGAGACAGAGAGACAGAGAGGGGGTAAACTGTGAGATAGGAGAACAAAAGGCAGTGAGTTTCCTCGACTGGTTGAGTCTGTCCTGAAGCCAAAACCAGAGAGAGAGAGAGAGAGAGCAGACAGGAAATGTGCTGTGAGGTTTCCAGGACTTTTATTTTTACAGCCCCCCGCCTCACTGCCTCCAACTCTCTGTCTTTATTTCTCTCTGTGACGCAGAGACATGTGAAAATCCACCTTTTGCTCTCTTTTTCAGCCACCCAGTGGACTGGAATCACCTGAGAACCGCCAGTGATTTACAGGCTCCTCTGTATTACTTTGTGATCAGCTTTATTAAAATACTGAAATAAGAGATAATGGAGAGGTGAAGGTGACAGAATTTTTCTTTCTGGGATTTTTTAAAGGGATGATTCAGGTTATTTGAAGTGTGGTTGTGTGAAGTACTTCTCCATAATCAATCGACACGCCCCAGTTTGGAGAAGCAGCAGGAGTACTGGTGCAGGAAGCTAAGCTAATGTCCTGCTGTGGACAGGGTCAGCAGCAACATGTATGTACATATTTAGACTATTTTCACCACTTTACCGTGCTGTCAGACAAACTCTCCTGACAGGAAACTGAACTTAAATCACTCATTATATTACCATCTTCACTCTATTGTTAAAATCAGTCATTTTACTGAGAGCTTCCAGTGAACATTGCCAGACGACAGGGAACAGACGACAGTACAGAGGTGGTTCTCTCGCTGGGTTTGGCTCCCAGTGCTCCAGGACTGAGTCACAGCTAAACAAGCTAATGGCAGTTAGCAGTTAGCTAAGTTACTATAGCTACAAGTAAAGCTGTCTTCCAATCAGAAAACTCAATAATCAACCTCTGTGCTGTGTTGCCTGTCAGTCTCGGAGACTGTTTGTCCCGGTGACCAGTCGTGTTAACTACAGCTAATGGTTAGCTATTTTAGCAACAAGTAAGCTAAAGCCATCTGTCCACCAGGAAACTCTGTGATTAAATCAGTGAGAGTTGAAGCTGAGGAGACGGAGGACTATCAGTGTAAAAGTAAAAATCAGCACCAAAATCAATGAATAAAGTTAGACCTGCTCCAAAGAAACTCTGAGTCTCTCAAGTTTCACTGAACTCCCCAAGTGCTGAATAAGTCATCCTCAAATTTTCTGAAATACCATTACGAATACCTGAGAACATCAATAAAATGACTTTTTAGTCATTTTATGACCAGATACAGTGTATAGTGAAGTTTAGGACAATACAGATGTGATAAAACCTTGAAACATTAATTTTTGACTTCATGGGAACTTTAAACCAGGAGATCTTTTGTGTTTTTCACAGTGTTGTTGTCGTCTTTTCAGTCTCTGTTGCCCTCATTAATTCACAGGTTAAACACACAAACACAGGTCAGACTCCCACTGAGCTGCTGAACAGACCTGACCTGTTCACCTCTGTTACTCAACACACACACACACACACACACACACACACACACACGTGGATAGCTTCCACAGGCTGGAATGTAGGAAAAAGAAATCCTGTTTAATGGAAGAAGCAGCAGTAAAAGAAGATTTTGCAGATTTGACTCTAACAACATTAACAGAAAACTGCTTAACAACTTCATATTAGGTTCAGACTGCAGGAACTGTCAGATTAAGAGATTAAAGAGTCAAAAATTCTTGTCCTGACTCAGCTCAGAGGTAACAGACTAACAGACTCCCCGACCAATCATAGCTGGCCATCTTTCACAATGTGCATGATGTCACCAGGGAGGAGGTGCCAGGAATCAACAAAAACATAAACAAACATGGCCTCAGTGGCAGAAACTGTATATTCCTCCAACTGTACAAAAAAAAATTCAAAATGACATGAAAATCCATTTTATATCATCAAATAACTAATTAAAACCAAACTGATGAGAAAACCAAACACTTGAACAAACATCAGCATGAGAGGAACTGCCTAAAATGACAGAAACCATCTTTAGGAACTGTTTTTGTTTTTATTTTGTCCCATCTGCTAACATGGAGGGGGTGGAGATCATGACCTATACTGCAGCCAGCCACCAGGGGGACATCCAGATGTTTTAAATATGTCAGTGGTCAGCAGTGGTGTGTCTAATGCTCATGTGCTGAAAAAAGAGGTGGGAAGTAATGAAGTACAAATACTTTGTTACTGTACTTATGTAGATGTTTCAGGTATCTGTATTTACTTGAGTTTTTACTTTTGACTTTAAGTCCCTACATTTGAACAAAAGTAGAAAATTGTCCTCTGAAGGAAATTTTTCTGTTTCTGTGCAAAACTAACTGAACCTCAACTTTATCCAGCAGAGAGTCTCTCTCTGTCTGTCTCATCTTCTTGCAAGTCTTTTACATCATTTTTGCTTCACGTCTTTTGCATAATTTTTGTCTTGTCATGTCTATTATGATAGTTTTTGTCTTGTTATGTCTTTTACATAGTTTTCATCTTTGTTACATTTTTTTATACAGAAATAACAGAGCTTAGATAATGCTGTAATATTGACATTCCACACTCAATGAAAACACACCTGATTAAATTATTGAATATGGCACATTGAAATTAAAAATAAAAATTAACCTGCCTGAAACATTGCACAGTATGAAGTGACATTACACTGTAAAATAAGTACTAACACAACTGGTGCACATGGTTGTGCAGACTAATCATCAGTTTTGGCAGTATGTGGTCTTCTGCACAGTACTGACAACCGGTCTGCACAACCAAAATGAAAGTAACCACACCTGTCAGATACATGCAGTGAAATAAAAACTACAATATTCTGCACTGAGATGTAGTGGAGTAGAAATATGTTGCAAATAAGTCGCATAAATTAAAAATACCTCAAAATACTTGCATACGGTCTTTGAGTAAATGTACTTAGTTACATCACACCACTGCTTCAACTTTTCAGTTTAGGTTTACATTGAAATGTGTGTAATGGGGAACTTTTTTATCATCAGCAGAGCAAGAAAAAAGTAATTAAATGAATGTTGCCTTTGTCATCTGCAGGACGGCTGCAAAGTGAGAGACAAAAAAAAAACAGTGTTGTGTTTAATGTGTGTAGATTACAAGATGACTGATGTTTGATTTACGAGCAGTTTAAGGGTTTTGTGAAGTGTAAAAGATTGACTGGTTTGGATCAGAGCTGGTCTGGAGGAGAGAAGCTGAGGGTTCATTTCAAAGAAAATGTCACTGATTCCACATGAATCATCCTTTTGTCTTCAGAGACGTAACTGACGGCAACAGTTGGATCGAGGCACAAAACAAGAAAAACAAACAGCCGAGTTAAACGCCTCAACACATTCCTGATTGACCGCCGCGCTGACATGATGAAGAGCGACATCTTTCTGACCTCATCCAATCAGCAGAGAGATAGAGAGAGAGATGGATTCTTATCTGTTATTTTACTGTGCACAGTACATAAGTTCTTATCACATCAGACTGAATAAGAAGAAAAAAGAAAGAAATGAAGAAGAGAAATGTGAGGAAAGACAGAACATCTTCAGTGTTGTTCTGCGCAGCTGATTTCCTTCCTCCTGGATGGTTTTCCCAGCGATCATCAGACCCTCCACAGACCGAGCTGCTGCTGCTGCTGCTGCTCTGTGGTTTTCTGACAACATGTGTTTAAACACTCAGACTCTGAGGAGACTCTCTGAACGCTGATCTGAAGCTCTGAACGCAGCTCAGGGAGGAAAACAAACAGTCCACACTGTGCAGGGAGAGCAGGAAGGAAGGAAGAAACCCTGATCAAACTTTAGAACCGAGCTGATTCATCCAGATTTCTCAAAAACTATCATTAAACTTTGTGTCCCCTGACTGTTCCTCACAAGAAAGATCAAAATCTGCTCCACAGATTTCGACACGATTAGCTGAGCACCAGAGAATGAACACTTTCCATTCAGTAGGCAGAGGACTGTCTTTGGCCCAAGGCTACCAAGGGCCCCATGATTTAAAAAAAAAATTTGCTAATTAATTTTGCTTTCTAGAAATGCATAAACTAAAACAGCATCAGAATGTATCTCAGGACCGCCCCACAAACTGTGATTATTCCATGATCTCACTGCGTTTCTGCAGAAATGATTCAGATAAACAGCAGCCATCAAACAGCTCAGCGTGGTGAGCAGACCTCAGCCGCAGCCCGTGACAAGAGATACAGAAGTGTCCGCTGCCGTACCACCAGACTTCAGAACAGCGTCTTTCCTGAGACTGTGAGACTCCTCAGTTCGTCCTCCACAGTCTGACAAAAATAATAGTTTATTTTTATTATTTATTTTATGTTTTTTGATACATAACCATGTAACAAGCAGGATGACGTACAGTGAGCAGGTCATTATTCCCTTACATGAAATGAACTGTATCAGGAAATGAGATTATGGTTGAACTGAAATGTTATTTCTCTGTTCGTGTGTTTGATGCATGAGGAAATTAAATATATGAATTCAAATGACAGCTGGGTGACTGAATAAAGACAGAGTAAAAAACATGGAGGGAGGTGGAATTACCTGCAGCACAGCGACTCACATGATAAATTCAGTATAATTTCCACAACTCTGTCATCAGACATGGAGGACTTGAATCAATGACTCAGTTTCAGTCAGAGTTAAGTCACACGTGTGAGGACTTGAGACTTTGCTTGACTAAAACTGATTAAAGACTTGACTTAGACTTGAGACAGCTGGCTCAAAAAGACTTTCTAAAAACAAATATTTGCATTTTTAGGCCGACCAGCAGAAGCAAAAGCACGAGGCAGCTGTCATGGACGGGGAGAGTCCAAAAATGATAGAAATTAAGGTTAATTGCCACAAAATGTCAAATATGAGTATGATATATAAGGTGAAAGGAGGCAGCAACAGTTGAAAAGAGAACTTTTCGTGATCGCTGTCTTTTAGGGCTGCAACTAATGATTATTTTTATTGTTGATTATTTTCTTGGTTAATCAATTAGCTGTTTGATCCATAAAATGTTAGAAAACTAGACTAGAAAAATGTTGATCAGTTTTCCCCCAAAGTCCAAGATGATGTCTTCAAATTGTTACGATCGGTAACTTGGGACTTGCTTGAAACTTGCACGAGTTCCTCCCACCTCTGACTATATTTAGAGAAAATTTACAGTCACCTCTCTGATCCTGTTAAGCAACAAGAAAGATGTGTTTTACACTGATTTCATCTGTTAATTCCGCCTTAAATCTCACACAAACACTTGTTTTGGACTGAAAATGGCGTCACTGCGACTCTGAACATGTAAGCGTTTTTGTCGAGATGATTAAAAATCATAAAAGAAACAGAAAAACAAACTCCTCCTCCTCCTCCCCCTCCTCTCTGCTGTGACCTCAGCAGCAGGAGGTCACATGAAGAAAGTTCTTGTGAAGTTGAGGCGCGTCTGTCACTCTGGATTTAGGTTCATTCGAGGCTTCGGTGCCAGAAACGTCGCTGCGCTCTGACTGACTTCCAGTCAACTGTCCGGCGCTCTCTGATCACTTCTGACTGCTACCCTTTGCGTGGTGACTTTAGACTTTGCCACGGCGTTTGGCCCCATGCCCACCTCCTCGGCCCCGGGGTCCCTGTCAGCCTGACGCTGTGACTCCTCCACCGCCTGAAATTAATTTCCTTCCTCACTGACCCATAATTAAATCCTGGAACGGCCTGTGCTGACGAACGTAGGCAGGAAAGAAAGAAGAAGAAGGAGCAGAAGAATCCTCTTTTCGACTGAGTTACTTTGTTGGCCCTGAACTTGGAGGACATTTTGTGCTTGTGTTCATGGAGCGGTGGATTCTCTGGGTGTTGAAGCTGCAGAGGTGGAGCCGTGCGTGCGTTGGACGACTGCAGGCCTTCCTCTGCTGGCGGCCGACACCTTCTAACAGATCTGTTGGCCGAGAAAGTGAGAGCTGCGGCGGCGCTGCTTTGAACGACAGTTTTCTGGAGTTCAGTAATTATCAGGTAAGCAGCCGACAGCCTTCCAGTCGAAGCTCAGGGTTTCAGCAGCCTCTTTGCAGCCACCAGTAAAGTGAGAGATTAAAGCTGCTCGGCTTTGGAGCGTCCACTGAAGCCTCTCCACCGGCACTCTGTTGGCAGCAGAATCAGAGCGGCGGGCCGCTGCCAGCCTCGTGGCACCCGTTCAGCTCGGTGGCACTGGCCCACGAACAGCCAGAGTGGCGTCCACAGGCGGCGGCGTCCTCCCTCCCTCCTTCCTTCTCTTCCTCCCGCAGCGAGAAGCTGAGAGAGGAGGACGTCTTTATTAAGAGATTCAGAGTGAAATGCTGAATATTCCTCCATCATTACTGCCTGCTCAGAGCGTCCAAATGTACGAGCTCAAACACTGAGAGACAAAAACAAGAACGCATGCAGACTACAGGTTTCTACTTCCTGTCTGAAGAATCAGCTGATTTCTTCACATCCACACAGTTCTGATGAGGAGGATCCTGATTATCTGACAGCACCACAGAGTCACACCATACAAATATTAATATAAAGCCTCCATTCTTTATTCTTTAAGTCATCTGAAGGAAATTGTTCCTCCATTTCACCTCTGTCCTCAGGCTGTCTTCATCCTCCACGCAGTCTACATTATTTAAATTATTAAATTATCAATTAGGCTAAATTAGACTTGCAAAAAATTAAATACATACAAAAGAAAACAATGCACATTTAAAAATACTCATCAAACGGTTGGGCCGTGTTCAGCCCTGACAAAACTTGCCAAAACTTTATTTAAAAAGAAATGATGTGTCGTTGAACATCCTGTTGGACACGCAAGCGCACTGCACTGCAACATCGCTGAGATGTTGCTGCTGATTGGGTACTACGGCGGAGCCACACTGTAAAGAAAACACTTAGAAGAACAAGGCAACACGCTGCAGTAGATATTTTGTTTTGAAATAAACTTTAAAAAGTTTTGCTGACCTATAATCTTTAGTTGAGATAACTTACTTTACTTCTTCAGATAAACTTTGGACGTCGCGTCAAAGTCGCTTCAAGGCGCGTTGGGCTCGCTGTGGCCCCAGTCCAGAGGAGCGCAGCTCGGTGCAGCTCGGTGCAGCTCGGTGCACTAAACTCAGCACAGCACGGTTTGACTCGGCACAGCAGAAAGCACTGGTGGAGAAGCCCTGACAGAAAGGTAAACTCTTCTTAATTATCTGGTTAGCAGGGTAAGAGGCCCCATTTAATACATGATTCAACGACAACACCAGCGATTTTCTCTTCTTACTGGGAACAACTGGAAAAAGAAAAGGTTTGGATATTAATTCAAATTATACTCAATACTCAATTCTGATTTTAGAAGTAACTAAGTAGATTACATAGTGTACTTAAGAACGACTACAAACTTCAAAATCTACTCATAAAAGTACAAGTACCTAAAAAAACTACTTAGAGTAATTTAAGCATTCGTATTAGTTACTTCCAGCTCCAGTTCATGGATGAGGCGACTGGTGTGTGTGTGTGTGTGTGTGTGGTGTGCGTGTGTGTGTGTTGCAGTCGAGCTTGTTCTCCTCTCAGGCCCATTAGTCCCATTAAAGAGTTGTACTGGTGACCAGTGGAGGCTCAGAGTCACACTGGGAACCTGTCAGCTTCAATCCGTCACAACCGCTGACTGACTGACACCCTCCTCCCCGAGGAGAGGATGGAGCGATGTCGGGGCAGCGGGCGGGGTCAACGAGGGGAAATGGATCACACACACACAGACACACACACACGGGCCTGAAGCCTGGCCGGCAGGATCAGGTGAGGAGGAGGACTGAAGCTGGAATTAGACGACTGAATGGACGAGATGATGAAGAGACGAGGAGGAAGAGGGAGGAGGAGGAGGAGGAGGAGGAGGAGGAGGAGGAGGCGGGGTATCACCTCCTGAGGAAGACAGTGAGGGTTTGTGGGGTAAGTTTCGGGGGGGAGGGGGTCTGACCTTCCCTGGCAGCGATGAGGAGGGAGGAGCTCATCCTCAGATTATGCAAATGAGGCGTCGTTTTGATGCAAAACAAGCCGGACTGGCCGCTAATGTTTCTCCAGTCGTGAAAGGGCGAGACTCCCTGGGAGAAATACCAGGAGAGGGAGAGTGGAGGGGAAGGAGCAGGGGAGTCTGGGTAATGAGCGGCGCTGGGCGGGCGGCTCCCCCAGCGTTATACATTATCATATTTCCACGTAATTAGTTGGTTTTTCCACATGAAATGAGGAAGCGGCTCGACGGTGCGTTCACTGCCGCGAGGACCGCCGGCCTCTCGTCCTCTTCCTCTGTTACTGATGATGACCTCTGACCTCTCTCTCTCACATCACACACACACACACACACAACAATCCTCCTCATCAGCCGATAAACGCTGGTGGAGTCCATGGATCTGATTAATATGTGAACGGGGGCCATTAGTGAGAGGCAGTGAGCTAACAGGAGCCTTCAGGGGCCTCCAGGGGCCCTTGGCAGGCTGCAGAAGACACATGGAGGATAACCTGGGCACACAACCAAACACACACATGATATTAAAGTGATGTTGGGTTGTGAGAGCGTCCTGCAGCCTCAGAGACCTGCTCATTCTCAACGAGAGGCCAAAACTCCGGATCTGATGTCAGACCTGAAGGGATCCCGGAGCACAATCAGTACATCTCCACCAGACAGAAACTCAGATGGAGACAACAATCACCAACCTCCTGTTACACAAAAAACACATCCTTCCTGTCAACAACTACGATTACATGCACACAATAATCTGGTTTTTGCCCTTATTCTGAAAAAAACAATCATGAGGATAAAAAAAACAGGAAAGACTCAGAAAAGAGATCAGAGTTTGAAGTAAAAAAAATACAGATTCCGGTGGTTTATTCCAGAACTGAGCTGTAAATTATCAGTGACTTTTGGTTTGGAGAGGAGAGCTGAAGTCAGAAGGTTCTTTGTAAGATGCAGAGAGATGCATGTACTTAAAAATATCTAAAAAACTAACTCAAACGTACTTACAACTGAGAAAAACATCCCACAAAGCGTCCACTGACGTCTGCAGAGACCTGAAACTTCACAGTAAGATTCACGTTCAGTCAAACTTTCTGGTGAAGCAGGTGTCAGCTGGATTCATCAGGAAAACTCTTCCTACTGGTGCATTCAAGGACACTCCGAAATATGAAACTTGAGCTGTGGAGAAGCACTGGACTGATGAATTTAAAGGACAGAAAAAGGTAAAAGCATGCTTTGTGAAAAGGAAAACGAATGTGATTCTTTTTTTGCAGCAGACAGGTTTCTGTTCTGTTCTCATATCTCAGACGACAGCAAGAAGTCTTTCTTTTCTAACTCTTAAAAACTGTAATGAGTAGTTTGTTATCTGACCAAATTATATATTCTTTAATTTTTTTCCTTAAAGTAAAAAAATAAATACTAAAATAGAAAATAAACTCTTGATCACAGATTTTTTTTTTTTAATACATTGCTTGTATTATACACTCAAAATTATGCAAAAGAGGACAAACTCTCAATTTCACTAATAATTTTGTTAGATTGACACTGCTCTGGACATAACCAGCGACTGAAATACAATACGTAACAAGACATAAAGACGAGATGTAATATTACTAAAAACTACGTAAAGGATGTAACAAGACAGGAGAGGGACACTCGAGAAAGTTACCTTTGCACACTAACAGTCAGTAAAAATGTCCTTCAGAGGACGACTTTTAACTTTTATACTTTGAGGACATTTCAGAGCCTGAACTTTTTCACTTTTACTGCAGTAAACAAGTTGAATTTGTACTTCTACTTTTAGCAGAGTCTTTTTTTACTCAAGCATCTGTACCTCTACTTGAGTACAGAATGTGTGGACTTTTGCCACCTCTGACTTTAGGGGGTCAGAAAGTCCCCAAGTTCAGCGCATGCCGACTGATAAACTGCACATTTGTAATCAGCTCAGACAAGTCAGGCATTATTCTGTCATTATGTGGCGCACAGCGTCTGTTGCAGATAAATCTCTTTATTATTTAACAAACCTGCAGCTAGTTTGCATTTTTCCACCAGGAGGGCGTGTCATCAGGGGGCCCAAGAGCAAGTTTATGCCCTGTTGCTCCTTAAATCAATTAAATATCTGACGGCTGATTTGTAAAATGTTCTGAGGTTCATCTCTTTTTATTAAAAACTGTTTTCTTGTGAGTGAACCTTTCATCACCTTTGTGTCACCTCCTCAGAATGATTCTCTAATCCGTCTCACGTCAGTATCAGCGGCGCTTCACCACAAACTCCTTCTGACGTGACGTGCCCACACCGTGCTCTCCATCCGTCCCCGGGGGTCCTGCTGAAACCGTGCCATCCTGTGTGTCGGAGGCGGTGTGGGCTCAGGCCAACCCGGCTCGCATGGACGACGGATGGATGGATGGATGGATGGATGGATGGATGGATGGATGGATGGATGGACCGGAGGCTACAGGCTGGGCGAGGCGGACTGGATAGCGTGTGTCCTACTGAGCACGCTCAGTGAAGCAGCAGGCGAGCAGTAGCTTCAGATTAGCCCGCCGAGGCCGGAGAGGAGCTGGCTGCAGTCCGGACTTCATGCATCATCAGCCAGTGTGTGTGGTGGTGTGTGTGTGTGTGTGTGTGTGTGTGTGACTCTGCTTTGAACAGGAGGCCATCTTTCTCTCTCTCAGCTGAATTTTATTAAACATGTCAGTGTGGTTTCACCTCTGATCTGGTCTGATGCATGTTGATTGATCGTATATTGATTGAATATTTGATCAGTGACTCTGGTTGTCAGGAGGAAGCTTTGATTTCTACACTGGATGAATATCGAGGATAACTCTGGTTTAATTACAGACTGTTGGTCCTCCCAAAAGAAACATCATTAAACGTTTCAGCTGTTTATGTTCATGTCACAGCGCCTCCTGGAGGTCATATTGGCAAAAATCTGACAGCATATGTATCACGATCATATTCAATATAGATTCAATATATTGTGATACTGTGAGCAGGGTGATATAGTGCTAATTTTTAACTTTTTAACTCCCCACCAACGTTTTTTGAAAAAGCTTCCAGTCAGCAGCAGCATTTTTGACTAAATTCACTGATTTTTCAAAACTCACAGAATATTCAGGTCTATGAGTAACACATAGTATAGAATCTATGCTAATGTTTGTAATGTTTCAGACACAAAAAAGGATTTGTTCTGGTGTCATTCATTCTTTTTTTTTATGCACTTGAACGTTGGTTGTTTACATCAAAAAATAAACTTTTTAGACAAAAACCAAAGGAAACACTGTCTTTGTGAAAAGACTTTTTTTAGATATTTTTTGGGGCTTTTGCCTTTATTATGATAGTGACAGCTGAAGATATGGGGGGGGGGGGGGGGGGGGGGGGGGGGGGGGGGGGGGGGGGCTCATTCCAGCAGTTCTCTTCTTCGTAGGATGACAATTTTGTGACAGATGATCAGTCACAGCGCCCCCTACCGCCTCGCAGTGAAAACAGCTTCAGGAAGATTGACAGAATAAAGAACACACCACCACGTGCATAAAATCTGAGTTAAAATGTGCTTTGAGATTTTGTAACCTGAACAGTAAAGATAGAGAATAACAGTGGACTCTGGTTGGGGTGGGTGACTGGATGAATATATCGTCCATCGACTGAATCCAACACCGGGTGACTTTTTTGGACGATTCTTGGGCCGATATTTGTCATTTTATTTTGCTAATGTGATGATCAAGCAGAGTGACGCGCTCTCATCCAGCGGCACAGACACCCACTCAGCCGGACCATGAGTGCTCGGAGCTGGTGAGGAGTGAGAGGAAAACAGGCTCTGTACACTCTTTTTATGTGGTGAGTCTCATCATTGTTCATATTTATCTCATACTGTGGTAAGTGTTATGCACCAACAAACTATCACAAATTATCTGGCAGTGAACTCCCCCAACACACACACACCACACTCTTTTTGTAAATATGTTGTCATGTCTGAATTACAGAACTCAGTGTCTGAAAAAGGGCTTTGAATGAGATATTTGGTTCTTTGTGGACATGTTCTCCTCACAGAGGACGGCTGGAAAACATGACCGCTGCACACACACACCTGAACACCTGAGCGCTGATCATGTGACCATCAGCTTCACATCCACCAGCTCTGAGGAGCAGAACCTCAGCTGTTTGTGGGTGTGAAAGACTGCGGCGTGAACGTGAGGCTGAAACAGAGAAGAAAAGATTCAGATTCATCCAGCTGAGCGTGGACACGTCCTCAGAGAGGAGGAGGAGGAGGAGGAGGGGGAGATGAAGAGGAGGATGTTGGCTGGTGGAGGAGCAGGACGACGGGGCAGCATGGCGAGGCTCCAGTCCGCTGGCCGGAGCCCAGTTGGTGCTTAATCACAGCGAGCGGTCAGCCTCCGCCTTTCACAGCCAGCTGACATCAGGACCGTGTGTGTGTGTGTGTGTGTGTGTGTTGTGTGTGGTGTGTGTGCGTGTGTGTGTGAGGTGTTGGGGGAGCTGGGGCTTCCCTTCCCCCCATCATCCCCCTCTCCACCCCCCATCCAGTATGTAGGTGTGTAATCTGCAGCCAGGAGAGGTGGTGGTGGTGGTGGTGTGTGTGTCTGTATGTGATTGGTGTGTGTTGTGTGTGTGGACCTGCCAACACCATGAGTGCACGCAGACGGCGAGCAGAGCCAAGGCCGGAGCCGAGCTGCCAACCGCGCTGGGTGACCCGTCCGTCCACCGCTCCTCCCCAGACACTCTGCAGCCGCTAACAGCAGCACGGTGCCAGCATGTGTGTGTGTGTGAGTGTGTGTCTGTGTGTGTGTGTGAGTGTGAGAACAGGATCTTTAAGGTGTGAAAACATCTCCTGATGACAGTTTGGCCGGTAAAACGCAGCAGCTGCGCGGCGTCACAGTTACATCCCCAGTGATTCTGTTGTTTTATTGTTAAATCAGCAGAGAGGAAACATTATCTGGATCATTACAGCCATCACAAACAAAAACCTACGTCAACATCTACTCAACAAAATATACGCTTTTTTTGTACTTTAAACTATAAACTAAATAAGGATTTTCATATCTTATCAGAGGAAGTTATTTAACTGTTTTGCCACCAGTGTTTTTTTTTAAAAAGTTTCCAGGACCAACATTTTGACAAAATTCACTGAACATCCACAGAATATTAATATTCAATGAATATGTTAACATGGAATATATTTTTAAAAAAGAACAGATCAGATAGTTTCAGTCACAAAAAAACATTTTGTTCGAGCTTCATTCGTTCTTTTTTTATAAGCTCCTGAATGTTGGTTGGTTGCATCAAAAAAATCCACTTTTCAGACAAAAAACAGAGAAAACAGCAGAAAGTCAACGTCACGTTTTTATTTTTTGTTTTTTTAATCACTTTATTATGTGTGTGACATCACTGCCACCAGTGTGGTTAACATTAGCTGTCTGTCCCCCACCCCCACCAGACACACTCCCAGAGAGGCCCGCGGGCTGCAGCGCTCTCTGCCCCGGCTGCGGCACGAGTCCCCGCTGTGTCCCTGCTGGTGTCGGGGTCCAGGGGCTGCAGCACGAGCAGCCTCCCTGTGTGCCCAGGTCATGGTGCTCTCTGTCCCGGCTTCAGCATGAGTCTCCGGGGCTGCGGTGTGAGCAGCCTCCCTGTGTCCCAGCTGCTGTGGAGTCTCGGGGACTGCAGTGCCCGGGTCGTGATGCTCTCTGTCCCGCAGACCTGCAGCTTAGCACTTTAGCAACTTCTTCATTTTTACAGTGGATGTAAATTAAAGAGTAAAAAAAAGCTTTATCATTTTTCAAAGCCACAGGAGGCCACTGGAGAGCAGTTAAAGAGCCACATGTGGCTCCGGGGCTGCAGGTTGCAGACTCCTGGGCCTGTGGGGTGCAAACATGTGCACAAGAAACAGGATGCTGCAAAAACTTTTTTATTTAACTTACACTGTAATATTATATTGAAGGATTTCTTCCATTACTGCCTGCAGCTGATTAACATCTATAATCTATAGTTTCTGTAGGATCACTGAGGTCAGAGTGTGAGGTTTGATATTCAGTAAATCCCTGAGTGAGTCTCTGTCCTTATGGATGCTAACGTGCTGAGTGTGTGCGTGTGTGTGTGTGTTTGTGGTGGTCAGCCTGCGGCGTCGTGCAGCTGAATGTCAAACAGACACGACGACGGAGCCGTGATCATGTTTCTAATCGGAGCGGCGGCGTGTGCTGAGGTCGAACATGAGCACGCAGGATTAAAACAAACCCCCGACTGCTCAGCACACGCTCATTATGCAGCAGCGTTGTCCACTGTCGCGCACCACATCACAGCAGAGGTTAAAGGGAACATTATCAGGATGTTTTCAGGTCATATTCAAATCACTCGCCGCTTTATTGTGAACAGAAGCATCACAACAAAAACAAAGAGCGGAACTCAGCTCACAGTCGGCAGGAATTCAGAAGCACTTTAGTCTCTGTTGTAGATAAATAAGAGAAAAAATAACTCAGCTCCACACTGATCTGAGGAATATTTCATTTTCTAAGATGAAACACTGAGCTGACCAGGTTTCTAAAAATAAACCAGTACAAGGTAAAACTTCTCCAGTCAAACAATGTCTGCATTCGATCCTTTTTGTACTAAAAAAATGACTATTTGTATGGTTTTGCTCACAGCCAATCACAACTTTTCTTTGATTTAATGTGACGTGTGATTGGCCCACTGCTGCAGCTACAGTTAGCAGTTACATGCAGTCTGTGGAGGTAAAATCGAGCGCGGTGTATTTGACTGTGTTGGCAGTTCAGTGTGCTGAACGCCACCAAGAGTACACACCTGCTTCTTAAAGGTGCTAAGAAGCTGATCTTCTGATTGGTTTATTGTATGTTTGGTCTAAAACTCACTCCTGAATTAATCAAGACACTTGAAATATAGTGGAATATAAATAATTATTATAACTATAAAATACCACTCTAAAATATGAGTACCACACAATTATACATAAGTGCAGTACTTTGTGTCATGGCTGTCCCTCCGTCTCACACAGGTGGGGAGCCTCCACATCCTCCAGCAGCAAGGCCTTCTGGGTAGGAGGAGGCGTCCTCCCCAGAGATGTTAGCGGCCTGTCATCACCCACCAGCAGACTGACGTGACCACAGACGGCTGCATGTCAGAGAGGAGGACACGAACAGATGTGTGTGTGTGTTGTGTTGTGTGTGTGTGGTGTGGTTAGTACATTTGTGTATTTGAAGGGAAACTCACTCAGTTTTTATTTTCTCAGGAAACATATTTAACTCTACATTCAGTTTGTCACCATAAATCTTTTTGTTTTGTAACATCAGTTATAAAGGCCGAGTCTGAGAGGTTTAAAGGTTTATAAGTTAAAATATTGATTGTTTTCTTTTGCCTTCTTTGCCTTTTTTTAAAGTTTTTAAGTATAAAATATGTAGAGCAACATCACACTTGAGCTTCCTAGTTTTAATTTTCTACAAATTCTGATGTATCAGCTGGTTAATTATTCTTTACTTTTTGAATCACATGGTTTTAGATGAATGTGAGAGTGATGGATGCTGGATGATCTGCAGCTGATCTCTGTGACTGTAACAACATGTGAGTGACAAACAAACAAAAACATTAACTTCAGGTCCTCCGTCAGCTTTTTCTGTAAGTTTCAGACAGTTTTTTATCAGTGGGAGTTTGTCTGGTTTAAACCTGCAGTCTTGGACTCTCATGGATAAATCAACACTGCTACGTTCAGCTTTTGTCAAACACGTCAAACGCAGATAAAACTTCATGAACAGGTAATCTTCTGAATTTCGCAGTAGGTATACCAGAGTTTTAAATACGTTTTTGGTGGAGACATTCCCATATTGGCTTACCGGTAGTGATGCACTTTATGTCAGCCAGCGATAATGAACCCTTTGCTAAGCCCCACCTCCAAACAGCAACTGTCCAATCATACCTTAGCAACCGTAACTAGGACTGTCAGGTGAAGGTGAGCAGGAGGCTCTGAGAAGAGAGATACTCAGCTTTTCATGAGTCTGGATGGTGGCGTCTTTTCTGTCGTCTCTCAAAGACATGAAACACAAGAGCACACGTGTGGTGAATGAATTCAACTCTGTCTTCATCTGCTCTCACATAAGCTGTGAATGTTAGCATGTCTGGCTAACTAATGCTAGCTTACAAGCTGCAGTAACTTTACCTCCACAAACCATAGATCTTTCCAACATAGATCTTTCCAGAAACCTTCCAGGTAAAATAAACTTTAATAGCAGTTAATTTTTGGGAAAGTATTATGTAAGATCCTGTGTAATTAAAGGGCACGTATAAAACACTGACAACAGTTCAGTTTCAGATCATTTAAACCTGGTTTTCTACAGATTTGACTTAACTAGAAGAAAGAATCACATGTTTTAAAGTCTCTCAACTGTGAGAAAACTGTGTAAAATAACACTTCGTATTATTATGTGTTGGAGACAGTTAACCTATTAGAGCCAGGCAAGACTTTTTTATTTTCCATTTTGAGAATAAAGTTGAACTTTCAGTATTGGTGGCTGGCTTAAGAAAAAAATAAAGGGAGATTTATTCATTTATTTCTTTTATTTTATTTACTTTGAATTTTTTTTTTTTTTCATCTTGACAATTAAGTCAAAATGTCAAAAATAAAGTTGAAACACCAGTTCAACTTTATTCTCAAAATGCAAAATGAAATAAGATAAATAAATAAATAAATAAATAAACAAAATAGATGAAATAATATAAATAAATAAATAAATAAATAAATTAGATCTTTCTCTTCTGATATTTTCTCATGCCTGGCACTAATACTGAATTTTTTGTGCAAAATCCTCCTTTGTTTTAATTTTCCCCCTTATTTCCCTTTTTTCTGCCCCTAACACTCTTCTGTAACCTGACAGTTTGAATTAGTTTAAAATGATGTAACAGTTTCACAGTAGAAATGCTGATTATAATTATGTGTAGTCAAACAGCAGGTTCATTATTAACAGGCAGCAGTGATGAGATGTTCACCATCTCAGTTTGTAGGTTTGTATTTAAGTGTTTCCAGAAGCAGAAGGAAGGAGGTTAAAAAAGGAGATTACAGCAAGGAAAAAAAAACTTTGATGTGTACATATGCAAATGAGTTTGGAAATGTCAAATTAGCATAGATTTGGGTTGACCCGAGCAGCGGCGGCGACGGCCTCCCTCGCAGCTACAGGCAGCCGGGACGCCTGACAGCTCGGCCCGCGTCCAGACGGCCTGCTTTACATATTAGAGTGGCCTCCCATCACCGCGGGTTACTACCAGCATCCCGTCGCCAAGGAGACTGATGGAGACTGACAGGGCGGACGGCCTGACTGACGGACGGAGCGGACGGATGGATGGACGGACGGACGGATGGATGGATGGTGAACAGAGAGAAAGAGAGAGGGGATTAGCTGTGGGCCACAGAGGAGAATCTAAAAAAAACACATGATTATGTTAATGTGGTTGTTAATTTAATCAATTACTGGTGGACTGTTCATCACAAACAGCAGCTCTATGACCCCGAGCTGAGCTGGAGACTCTTTGTTTATTCTGATGAGGAGGTCAGCAGTTCACCTTTAAACCACAGAGTTAAATTTCACCTTTCAATTTTGTCATTTTTAAATCTAAACCACAAATTTGAAGTTTATTTAAATGACAAGGTTCAGTCAAAGTTTGTGAAATACTTAAAGGAGAAATCTGTTACATATTTACTGTAATAAATCATAAAATTACCATGATATGTCATCAGAGATTAAGCAAACATGTTAAGTTAAAATACTGACTTCCCTGACATCACTGCAGCGTCGATGTTCTCCTTTGAATTTTCTATTCTGGTCTGTTATTGTTTGCACATTTCATGTTAATAGAGTTCAAATTAATGCTGAATGTTTGCTGAATCGGTCAGTGTTTGTTTAAGTGAAAACAATTATCCTGAAAAGGACAATAAATCTATCTATCTATGAGTCGTAGGAAATCATTAATAATATTTTAGAAGGAGTAGATGTTTATAACAGTTGAACTGAGTAAAATATTAATGGAGTTTGGCAGCAGTGAGACAGACAGTCACTGAACTCCAGAGTTTGTTTTCAGAGTTTTGTTTTCAGGATAACACCCTGAACTTTACATCAACAGACAACTGACAGAGTTATAAACAGCTGATCAACTGACAGTGGAGGACTGGTCCTCACTTGTTATTGTCAGTTTATAATGTTGAGCTCGTCCTGCAGAGCTCCTGCAGAAACTTCAAACAATTAAATTAAAAAATATGTTAAAATCCTTCAAAATCTAAAACTTATATTGCACACAGGTGTAAAAATGTGGCAGAAATGCTGCTCAAACACTGGTAAACTTTTGACACATTCAAAAATATTTTAAAATCATTTTTGACAGAACAATGTTGTTGCTTTGAACAAGTGTCATTATTTGCCATGATTCTTTTTATCTCCTGTTCCCTGCGTGCTTCTGTTCTGCTTTGTTTTTGTGAGGTTTTTCTGATGTTTAGTGTCTGTCTGTCATCTGTAATTTTATAATAAATCTTTTTATTTTTAAGATTTTGTTGCTCGAGTGACGCAGCTGTTAGGACAACAGCATGTTACTGAGGCCTAAACAAAGGATTAAAATAAAGATTAAGGCAAATAACTGCACAAAATGAAGAGAAGAAGAACATTATTTTACCAAAAAAAAAAATGACATTGTTCTTCCAGAGGTTCTAAATTTTCTCTCAGTCAAAGATCCCACATGATAAAAAACATACAGGGACGGGTCATGTTTGTCTCCTGGAACATTTTGACTTGAATTGTCGTGTTTTTTTTTTTTTTTACACTTCTCAGTTATATGAAAGAACAGCACAAAAGAAAATGTACTGAGAGATATTAGACATTAAATATTTTCTCCATGTGTAGTGAGAACATTTTTCCACCATCAGTGCTTATATATATTTATTTATTTAAGAATCATAGATTGTTAAATTAGAACGTAATCTATGAACGATTTTTAGATTTAAAAATTAAAATATTCATTGAAATATGAAGCCTTTTGTAAATAAATATTTTTTTAAATATCATGATAATTTAAATAAATTCATCTGAAAACTCTTCATGGACGAAACTGAACTTTTATGTCTGGAAGCTTTAATCTAAAATAATAAAATGAGGTTTCTCCATAAATTAAAAAAAAAAATAAATTCAAAATATTATTTTATTTATCTATTTTTATGGTTTTTCGATCATTTCCAGGTGTTGTTCTGCTTGTTTCTAGGATTAAGTATTTTTTATATATATTATATATAAAAATATGATTTCTTATTATTATCTTATAATATGTTGATATTTTATTCATGATTATATGATCGTGTTTATGTTTTATTATGACTTCTGGCACATTAAATAATTTTTTAAAAGTTGATCTGAAAGTTAAAGTTGGTCTAAAATAAATAAAATAAATATTTTTAAATATTGACTGTTTATTGTTACAAGTTCAGTAAAGTTTAAAGAAAAAGTTTCAGATTTGTTGAAGCTTCAGTCAGTTACAAATGTGTGTCTGTTTACCTGCATGCTTGTGTGTGTGTGTGTGTGTGTGTGTGTGTGTGTGTGTGTGTGAAGCCCTGCAGCATTATGAGCAGAGCTCCCCCTGCTGGTGAAGCCTCAGATGACAGTGAGGATACTCAGCAGTGAGACATAATCCCTCCAGAAACACAAACACACACACACACACACACACACACACACACACACACACACACACAGCTTGTTTAACATGTGTGGTCGATGCCGCAGCCTCTCTTGTTCATTTGGAAGTTAAATTTGATCCAAATATTCATGTTTACAGATCCTGCAGCAGCAGTTGATCCTGGTTTCATGGTTTCATTTAGGTCACAGATCTCAGATCAGCCTGAGGACGTTTTAATCTGAAGTCTGAAAGAAAAGAAGAGAAGAAGAAACAAAAATCTCAAGGTTGTACAAAGAAAAAATACTTTTTATTAGATTAGATACATTCAATTCCAATAAAAAATGATTTCTTCCCTTTTTTCAGTGGTGGTTCAGATCAGACACAGTGAGTTTCTCTGTTTCCTAAAAATGTGGAGGAAACATTGTGGGACTATGTTTTTTTTTTTTATCATGCTGCAGGTGAGAGGTCACCAACACTGTGAGAGAGCTGTCCGTCAGTCCATGTGACCTCTATTTACAGCTCCTGATTGGCTGTTAACACAGCAGCCTGAACTCCTCAGTCACTTCATCCTGCTGCACAGACTTATCCGTATTATTTTTAATGTTTTTTTAATACATAAAGTTTACATGTGAATGTCAGAAAAAATGTCACGTGACGTAGAATAAAGAGTGAGAAAGTCCACATATGGAGGAGGTGGATGGATGACTTTCATGTCCTGAGTGAAACCAAAAGTCAACATTGACTCATTTATAGTTTTAAGTTACATGATGTTATGTGTGTGATCTACATCTCAACCTTTTCTTAAATCTAACCAAACTGTCACTGTTTCATCTTAACCACATGTAAAGACGTTTTATTTTGTAGTCCTCACCTCTCTTATCATTATCTATTTTTCAATTGATAAGATTGACTTAACATGCTCATGTGTTTGATATCAGGAGCTGCTTTGTAAAAACACTCAGAAACATTTCTGAGATCAACGTTCATCATCAAACTGTCTTTGTGCACAAAGGAAATCATGCTGAAACAGAAAACAGTTTGATTTCTCTTCACTGGAACCAGAAAGAGTTTTGTTGTAACAGCCGAGTGTGTTCTTCACGTTCCAGCAGCCACAGCTGACTGTTCTCACCTGAGGCCTCTGACACACCGGCCGCTCACAGAACACACACATCTATTATACATACAGGGAGAGGGGGGAGGAGAGGGGACGAGGGGGAGGAGAGGGGACGAGGGGGAGGAGAGGGGACGAGGGGGGAGGGAGAGGGGAGAGAGGGGACAGGGGAGGAGAGGGGACGAGGGGGAGGAGAGGGGACGAGGGGGAGGAGAGGGGACGAGGGGGAGGAGAGGGGACGAGGGGGAGGAAAGGTCCAGATGTTGCCAGAGAACCTGGTTGCTGTTCTCAGTTGAATAGACAACTCAGCTTAAAACGGCCCCAAACACTTTTCATTTATTCATTCAACATTTTTAATTGATCTGTTAGTGAGAGAGGGATGGCATGCAAACACACGCACACGCACGACACACTCGCACTCACACAATGATGTTCTGGACGACCACAGTTCATCTTCTCAACCTGAAATCAATTCTTCTTCAGGGCTTAAGAGAGGAGCAGAAAGTCAGAATATTTTCACATCTAACTCTGTGAATTAAGAGTTTATTTCAACCAAACCAGAGTTGGTGATTGTTGGAACAGTGGAAATATGAACCAAGATGGTTTTGGAGGATTTTCTTTTTGTTTCTGAAGTGTTATAAGATGATTTACAGGGAAATTAAAGCTCGTCTTAGTTTGGTAAAAAGAGAGAAACATGCATGGCTGTATTTTTCTGTTTAATAAGGACAACATGTTTTCCTTTCTTGACATTTTATGACCTGGTTTTGTTTAACTAGTTGACTAAAAAAGTCAGAAAGCTTCTGCTGAGCTGTCGTATTTCACTCCTTAAGATACAAAGTGCAAAGACCTGAAGTGTTTATTTAAGGCTCTGAGTCCATTTTAGTGACAATATGTCCATCCTGGGAGGGACATCGCTTGTCTGCAGGTCTCCTTGAGTTTTCTTCTATTTTTTCCCCCTTAAAAGGGTTTCGGGGGAGTTTTTCCTCACTCCTTTGAGGGTCTACAGAACTTTTGCTCAGATTGTAAAGCCCCCTGAGCCCCCTGACTTGACTTTATTGAGCACTCCTAAACTTATTTTTAGCAACAATATATTATACTCCTGACCACTGAAGAATTCAGCTACAACATTTTGCATTTTGTGCTTTGAATGCACAAACAGCAACACTGTCATTCTTGGTCGAGACATGAGGTAACTTCAGTGAATATCTCTGCAAAACAAGAGAACATCAAAACTGTCATTTCTCCACATTCTGGTGATAATTTTAGTTCATTTTCAAACAATTCTTACATCACACCTTTATTTATTTATTTATTTATTTATTTATTTATTTTTGTCTGCATCTTTTTTTTTCACTTTATTTGTTTAATTTTTTTCTTTTCACATTTTTTCTTTGCGTGGGTCTTATGATATAAAAAAGGGGGACTGGGGTTCTGAAACTAAAATGTTAATCAGTGATTGTGATTAAGTTTTGATTTGCTTCAATTAAAAACTGGGGTTTTTTAATATGTGCTAAATAAAATCAATCAATCAAATTGTTCAGTTCTGTGAGAAAATACATTTTATCTGGTAAAATTTCACCACAACTAAAAGTTCAATATTCAGAAAATTACATTTAATGTGAAACTCGTTATGAGAAGCTTCATGAGCTAAAAAAACACAACTTTTATGCCCTCAGATTGAGAGACAAAGCTACTTTTTCCATATTTGTTTCCTTCATTGTGGACATGGTTTAAATGCACACACACACACACACACACACACACCACACACACACACACAACAACACACACCACACACATCAGTGCCAACAGCCAGTGGCTCCCAGCTGCCAACCAGACAGCTGAGATCCATTTTTTGTTGGTGGTGTTTTGTTTTTTTCTATCATTCACAAATGGAGACCAACTGGGAGAATGGGCCATTGTGTGTGTGTGTGTGTGTGTGTGTGTGTGTGTGTGTGGTTGGTGGATGCCCCTCACACACTCACACACCACCCAGCCATCTCCAGGCCGAGGGTCAACCATCTTCCCAGCACCTCTCATTCAGCGAGAGCTGCAGGAGAAGACGAGCAGCGACTGGGAGCTGTCTGCAGTGAAAAGACTCTGTTATCTGCTTTCATCTCACCATCACTGTCCTCCAGAATAGACACATCAGTCACAGTCTGACATGAGACAGTGACCTGCCGTCTGCAGGAAGACAAGAAAACAAACTCAAACACAGACGGACGGGGACAGATCTGATTCTTCATTTCTACATCATCTACATACATAAAGTGACTCTAATGTGGCTCACAGCATTAAAAAAATATTAAAACTCATGTTTGAAGTTATTAGTTGTGTTTGTTGAAGTTCCACAAACAGCGGAAGAAGTATCAGATCTGTTACTTAAGTAAAAGTACAATTACAAGAAAGAGTTCTGCATCCAAAATGCTACTGAAGTAAAAGTACACAAGTAACTGTTGGATGGATCGACATTAAATGTGGTTCAGACGTGTTTCCCTTATGATAAATTATAACAACACGTCCTCATACCCAAATGACAGAAGAGGTTGTTTGCCAGTGACTCCCTAAACAACATATATGACTGTTGGAGAGCAGCAGCAACAGGCAGACTAGACTTAGATAGATACGATGACACATAGGATGAGATAAGATTAGATAAGATATTAGCAAAAGTAGCAAAGGTATAGCAATAGCAAAGTAGATATCAAAATATATAGAAGCATGAAAAATAAATAAATAAAAATATAGTGCGAGGAAATTTAAAAATAAAAACAGGAACATTATAAACAGGGGAAATATAAAAATTGGAGCAGTATATAAAACATAAGGAGACTTCTAACATTTAAACACATTTTCTGGGCTGTAAACTAAATTAATATTACTGATCTGTGATGCAGTGGTGCACTCAGGCTGTTTGAGAGGGAGGGGCCAAAAAAATCAAAAGGGCACCAGCACACTGAGAGTTGTGATGCATTTATGGTGAAACATTTCCAATCCCTACTTTAGACTAAGACGGGGTTTCTGTATTGGGAGAGACTTTAGAGGGAATGAGGGGGGTGACGTTTCACTCATGCATCCGATGCATCAGGCTGTAATATGTAAGATACGTTGGTACATCAATTCAGACAGTTTGTATCAGTAAAAAGCTGAATGTCAATTGGAAAAAAAATTATGCAGCATATTAGGGTACTAGAGTATCAGTGCATGTCATTAGGACGTGCATACACTTCATATTTGGCATCAGTGAACCACCACTGTAACTTTCCTCTGTTTCCTCTCTCTCCCTGCCTCTGTCTGCACTGCTTTCGCTGGACATCTACGTCTCGTTCAAACAGAACAAGCGCTCCCATCCTCCCTCTCCTGTCTCTCCCTCTTTATTTCCTCACAACTGTAGAATAAGTTTGGGTTTTATAAGAAAAGCGAGAAACAAAACGTCTCTGCAGCAAAGTAAAGAGCCACAAGTCTCTCAACCCACAGAGACATCATGTCACTGTAAGAGCAGGTAACACGTAGCATCACTGTTCCTCCACACCTCACTTCCTCTGCACGGTCAAATTCAATCCAAACCACAGCACCTTCATATGAAACAGCAGCAGATCATCTTACTGGTAAAATTTGAGATTCATAATAAGATGTTAACACCACTTTAATGTCCTCTTCTCTCTGTCTTTACTGTTACTGAATTTAGTAAAACTATCAGGAGTTTCTTTTTGCAACTAATTGAACTCTACAAATATAGAATTTATAGAATCAAAATGTAAAAATTCACACATTGTATTGTATCGTATTGTACTGAATCATTGTAATGTAATCTGTTGGAAAGTGCAAGGTATGTGTTGATCTATCTATCTATCTATCCATCTATCTATCTATCTATCTATCTATCTATCTAAATGTCAGTTACATACCAAACATGACTTAAGCAACTTAAAACTAAGTCATTTTTGGCTTTTAATTTTGTTCAATGATTTACAACCCTAAAGCTAACGCATCAAACTTTGTGTTTAGTGCTAATTATTAATAGATACTAGCATGCTAACATGCTAATTTTAGATGGTGGACAAACAGCTTCAAAGACTGACTAACTTGTCTTTTTTCAGATTTGATGGTCAGTCTCCTCATCCGCCGTTTGTCACCACAGTTTATTGTTCTTCAGTAAAATGTTTTATATCCATGATATCAACCAAATATCTGTCTGAACCTTCTTCCTCCAGATCACTCCTTTACCCTCCTCCTCCTCCTCTTCCTCCTGTTTCATGTTGACTGGTTGAAGCTTCCTTCCCCCTCACTGCCCGGAGCTCCCAGTGCTCCCAGTGCTCCCAGTGCCTCTGTCCATATGGCTCCTCTGCTCTGCGTTTGGTCAGCAGGGAGGCTTCTCTCTGTGGTCGGAGCCCGGCTTGATTCAACAGAGAGACGAAGCAGTGCAGAGGGAGGCGGCAGGTGAATCCACCGTGAGGCAGGAGGAGTGTTACGGTTTCTCTCATTCACTTTGACTCAATTCTCAAGGTTACAAGTTCAAATCTCTGAACAACTTCTTCATAGCAGTTTAGAATTTCTCAGTCATTCAAGCAATTTGAACATTTTATCACGTGTTCAAAAGAGTCACACTGATCAAAACTGATGAACTGATTCTGATGAACTGAAACTGTCAAACTCTTATTATTTGAGCATCACATGAAAAATGATCCATTCAGTCACCAAAACCTGTCAGACATACCTGTATATTCTATCAGTACTTATTTAAATGTTATGTTTCTGATGTCTTCTAACTTGGAAAATGACGTCTCGACTCACAGTGATGAACTAGAAATCACACGGACATCATGCTGTGATAAGTTTTCTGTTTATGACTTTATATGGAAGATTGAATATCTGTCAATTGATCATACTGATCACTTTCTGTATGAATGGTTCCTGATTAACCCTGTGCTGGCTGGTGAAGGGCACAAAACTAACTACCTGATGATTACTTACCTTTTTTTATATCACCTGAAGTAAAGTGATGCATATTACTGAGTAGTTAATAAGTAGTTACTCCTCATTATTTCATCATTACTTAATGATTATTTACTCTTTTTGTGTCCCCTAAAGAAAAGTGATTAATTCCTCACTCATTTAAGTTAACTAGTATATTAGTTCTCCATTTGTTCCTCATTCTTTCCCTGGTAATTGCTCAATTTTGTGTACCTTATGTAAAAGTGTTAAAATAAAGTGTATTATCACTCACTTTTTGTTTTTTAAGGACTACACATTTCTGAAGAGAAAATCACTTGATCAAACGAGACACATTTAAGTTTTAAAGGCTAAAACTGATTTAAAATCAGGTGCCATAATGAAGCTTGGTGTGGTCAGAGGATCATTCTGTCCGCTCATTAAATACCAGGTTATTAAGTGACATAATAACTGGAACTATTATCTGGTTTCAGACATAAACACTCGATCCAGTCCAGTAAACAAACTGGAGCTGACTGGGAGACAGTAATCAATACCAGTGTGTCCAGCTGTAACGATGATGTCACTGTTTTATGATCATCACCGTCCATCAGAGGCGCTTTCAGAGAATCATCAGAGCTGGACGACAGAGAGCATCTGCTGCGTGTGTGTGTGTCCACAGCCAGGAGGGGAAGGAGCAAATACAAACGCTTGGCCATCCTCATCATTACTAATCCTTCAATAATTCATGCTCATACTGCCACAGACGAATCACTTTCACAACACGAGACGTTCCGCTGCCAACAGAACCCACACCGCTCGCCGTGAGTCCAAGCCTGATTGAGTTTTGGCTCCGGTTGTGTTTGGGAGGATCCTCTTCTGGGAACGGCGTCCCAACGTGTTTCTTGCCCATCAATGGAAACATTTGGAAGCGTGACCAAAGGCGTTGTCCCCTGTCCAAGTCGCTCCCTGCAGGGGGGCCACGGGGGCCCCTCAGGAGCCTCTGTAGCATCTCTGCTGCCCCGCTGCTACTGTGAGAACACAAACCACACAAGATGTTGGTGATAAAAGAAAAATACGAGCACATACGGCATATAGAGTCAAACAAAAGTACGTCTGTTGGTGTAAATATAAGTTCCACTTACCTACTTACACTTTATTATTAGTCGTAGTAGTGATACTTTTTATGTGTTCAGTAGTAAACTCAAAAAAGATTCATTCTTTGTAATGAGTACTTTTACTTCTGGTACTTTAAAGCTGAGGTAACTGTCATATTGTGTATCTGTAGTGTTTCTACAACCTCGTGTCATAAAGATTTTGATCTGATTAGTGTGTGAATTTGTTTCAGCGATGAGGTCGTGTATCTACTTCTGGTTCTGTAAGATTAATAACGTAAATGATGATGGTGAAACAAAGTCAACTTTGTTTTAGCACCGTTCACACATGCAGAGTATATGTTAGCTGCCACTGACAGATTTAGTCGCTCAGTGACAGTAATGTTGAGAAAGCTGAAGTAATAACATTTAAAGGCATAGTTCACCCAAAAATGAAAATGCACTGGAAAACAGGGTGGCAGAATCTCCCAAACAATTTGAACCAAAAAAAAAAAAAAAAAAAAGTGAATGGACACCAGTTTTCAAATGGAAAAAAACAACAACCATAAAATGCCTCCATACTGCTCATCTGGTGTGATCCAAGTCTCCTAAAGCCCCGACATGCCGTTTGCACACCGTCACACCACACACACAGTTCAGACAGTGTGCATGAATGTGGCTCCAGGCTGAAGATCTACAGTGAAGATTCAGGCTAAAAACATGGTGTGAATAACATTTTTTAGTCAACTTGGGGCAAAAGATCTTCTGCTTTTCTTTTGTTTTGCTCCTTTTTTTCTCTTAAAGGGGTTTTAGGTGAAACACATGAAACTTCAGTGAGTTTAAAATAAGAATTTCATTTATTTCTCATAAGTTAAAGAAAAGACAATTGTGAGAAGCAAAATTTTCCTCTGAGTAGAAACAGGCAATAATCTTTCATATGGTCTCATTGTTTATGTAGGTCAAATAAAAGCATCCATATTAAATTGAGACCTTCTCATAACCAGTTAAAACATTGAAGGTTTAAGTAAATTTTGATGCTAATACTTCTGTACTTTACTTGTAACTTGCTGCAGGCATTTTTACTTAAGTAAAAGATCTTTTTTTCACCTCTGACAGTAATATACTGCTCTGTATGTAACGTATTTCTTTCATATTATTATAAACTGTAATGCAAAATTTAGACATTGTTAGTGTTTTAATTAAAGTTTGGGCCTGAAACTCTTGTTTTAGATTCAGAATATGTTTTACCTGCGTCATCTGTACTTTTTTACAAGTGCTAATCAGCTGTGAGAAACAGAAATTATGTATAAAAGTGATTATTTTAACAACTTTGACCTGCAGGAGGCGCTAGATGAAAAGTTTGCTGAATTTTACTTCAAGGCTGCTTTCACATCATAAATTTGAATGATACTGTTCAGATCCAGACATCGTAAATAACTTCAGAATGACTCACGTCCAAATCCTTGAATGTCAAGAAACTGCAAGATTACTTCAACGTAATTGGATGTAATCTTTTATTAAATCATATCAAAGGCTCCATAACTGGCTGACAGGAGTAAGTGAGTTGAGGTGTGGCGTCCCTCAGGGCTCTGTACTCGGTCCTCTATTTTTCTTTATTTCCGCACTCACACACAGCAGTATACTGATCATTTAAGGATATTATGATGAGAAGATAAAACCAGTTTAACAGCAGAACCAGATGAAAACATTCACTTTACTTCTGTGGTACTTTTACTTTACTTCCTGTCAGTGGACCAGAGTGTGTGTGGTGTAGATCAGCGTCAACAGGAGGAGGAGGGACGGCACTCTCAGCCCTAATAGAGCTGACTGCGCTCATTTGACAGCGCTCATTAATTATCTCATTTAAACACTTATTACCCAGCAGCTGTCAATTTATATGAGCAACAGGGGGCTGAAAGAACAAAGACTCTGCTGCTCGGAGATCTCTGTGAGACGGAACAAGATCACCTCAGACCCGGAGAGGCTGTCAGAGCAGAGCAGCAGCAAGAAGTCTGAGCTCAAATCTACCAGACGGAGTCAAAGAAACACTGAAGGAGAGCAGCAAAACTGAACGTCAAGGATGAAACTTTGTGTTGAAAAATAAATAAAAATGTGAAAAATGTTGGTTTTAAGTTTGACACCATGAATGTGACACGTGGCCTTAAGATTTTAGGGAAGAAGAGTCCACCTGAATGTCATACTGGTGAGTTTACACTTCACTTTAGTGTTTGCCTGACATGAGATGTGGGATTTGTTTTTGGTACAACAACCCTCAATACGCGCACACAGACTCTGAAGAAGAAAGTCTGAGTTAACAAAGAGAGTTGATAACCACCGTCGTGATACCTGTAATTATCTCTGACTGGGGGTTTAGGGTTTAAAGAATGCCTGACTGTGTTGAGCTTCCTTCGTAGCACGGCCCTTTGGTCATGATTTCTGGAAAGAAACGCTGTTTTTTATTCTATTGGACAGCTGAAGATGTGACAGACGAGGGGAAAGAAAGTGGGGAAATGACATGCAGCAAAGGGCTGCAGGCAGGAGTAGAACCCACGGCTGCTGCAGAGGACTCACAGCCTCAGTCTGTGGGGCGAACGCTCTGATAAATCTGTTTAAAGCACAGGTAAGTATCGTTTGATTACAGGAGTTGTATTCATTGTGTAATGATCACTACTGCAGATGAAAATCTATCTGTAATGCATTAAAGTTTTATTCACATTATGTTAAGTCCCCACTCTGACGTATGAGCTGATGTTTCAGCAGCAGGTGATCAAATGAAACACGTTTAGTTTGAGTAGAATGATGGATTTCTGTGGTTTGAATGTTGTTGTTGGAGCACACAAGTCAACAAAATATACAATATATCATAGGTTTGGTCACTTTTTAGACATTTTGATGTTTGTGAGAGAAAGACTGGATGGTTTGAGTCTCTTGTTGATGGATCAGCAGGGACAGTGGACATACAAGAGACACTCCGGCAGCAGAGAAGAGCTGTGAGGTCTGGATGACAGGATGAATGTTTTCCTGTTCTGTGTATTTAAATAAAGTAATCTCACAGTAACTGACTGAGTCTTCTTCGTCTCCTCATGTTGCTCGGGGACGTTTCCGTCATAGAGACGGGGGAAACAAACTGGACTGTTTAGAAGAGGACAAACTCGGGCTAATGACGGTAATTAAAAGCACTTATTAATGAGTGTGTGTTCTGTGGTGACACAGTGGAAAGTCCCGATGATATTAACTACTATTAATCTACACTAATCAGTCCTGTCGCCTGGCAGGACGCCTCCTCCTCCTCCTCCCCCTCCTCCCCATCCCCTGAACGGGGGCCCCTCTGTCACAGCAGTTAGCATGGGGTGCTAATCACGGAGGGCCTCCATATTGTCGTCCCCAGCGAGCAGGTGGTGCTCGTCACAGGCGATGACTGATGACTCTCACTGCACAGTGAAGCCCTGCAGGCAGGATTTCCACCGAGCCGCGCTGCCTCCTTTAAGTGCTCAAATATGGACGATTTACATCCAGTTTTACATTTTGGGAAAATATTTGACCCGAAGCTGCTGAGGCTGGAAACTCCAGAGGAACCTGCGGGGCAGACACCGATTTTAAAACAAGCACCCGTGGCTCCGCTCCAGATTCAATTTAAATATTTTAGAGCAGGTCCGCCCCGCAGCCACGAATTGTTTAACATTAACACTCGACATATTTTCTGTTTCCTCTTAGCTTTGTGATGCAGAACAGGAGCAGTTTGGGTTTAATGTGGCGAGTTTGATCAGAATCTGTTCATCTGAATTAGGATGATGAACAAAATATAATGAGATTATGAAAATATGTTCACATAAATATTTAAATTGTGCAGTTTTTCCTCAGTTTGTGGAATTTATTTCAATATGAAACGTGTGTTCTTCTCATAATCCCATGTTTACATTATTAGTTTCAAATATCCACTGAAGTGTTTAAGAAGAGGAGCATGTTCCAGAAGTGTGAACAATAATGAAATATGTTAACTGACAAACTGTGTTACAGTGTAAAAAAAAAACACTATTTAAAAAAAAAAAACAATATTTGAGATGAATGATATTTGAAATTTTGAGCCCAACTCAACTCTTAAGTTTTTGAAATAAACTTTAAAACTTTATTCTTTACATAAACTTGGTGTATATTAACTGTAGTTTGTGTGTCGTTGTCTTACCTGACTTCTGACAAATCTGATCAAATCAGAATCAGAATCAGATTTTTGAATATACTGTGAATATACTGTGTGGTTGGAATTACAGGGGAGCTAAGAGGAGCTCGGCTGCCCTGAAAGCCTCATCTGAGACATTTAAGGGGAGCTCTAAAACATGATGTTCCTGAAATGAATAATAAAAGTAAAAATATGTCTATGTTGTGAGTTTAGTGGTTCATGACATCATAATTTCTGAACATGTATCTGAGCTAATAAAAACAATGCTGTGTCTGCTGTTGTCTGTGGTTCTGACGTGGAACAGAGCTGATCGACAGACAGTCAGACGAACATGTCACTTACTTCAGTTCCTGTTTGCTTTTCGTTGTTGTAAATTGAACTTTCAGCCTTAATTCCACTTTGATTATAATGTTCCAGAGACAGAGGAGAAATGGCCGGGAAATGAAGGGACAGTTAGTGAGGAGATTTTGATTTTGTGATTTTGTTTCTTTTTTTTTTTTGCTCTTGATTAATAAATGCATTCTTTAATTTTTAAAAAGTACCCGTCTATTCTTCTTATTTAGTCTCTATGAAATGTTATTAACAGTGTTAACTGTCTGTAGTAGTGAAAATAGATGGACATGTAGCACATTTGACTTTCATGCCAAACATGAGAGTTCACTTCACATCACAGACCTGCAATCAATATTTATTTTTTCACAAACAATAACCACGATCTTTTCCTAAACTCAACCATACTGTAGTTACTATGGACTGATACTGAATTAAAGGGTAAATCCGGTATTTTTTTTAAACCTGATCAGTTAGTTTGTTTGTGTTATTGTGTGACACTGATAAGTAGAAGCACGCTTCCTTATGTGTAGTCATACAGTAGAAATAAAGTAGTTCAGACATGAAACTGCTCACAACAGTCTGTGGATTATCTTGAGTAACCAGGTCATGATTTTTGGAAAGAGGAAGTGGTGTTAATTTTTTTCAAATGTTTTTTTGTTGTTGTTGTTTGAGCACCACAAGTGTCATTTGGTCCCATTAAATTAGAGAGAAGGAAGACATACGTCTGATATCTACAAAAAAAAAGATAAACAGCACTACAGGCCAGGAGAAAAATGTACACTTTTAATTCTGGGGTGAAGTGTTCCTTAAAGTACATTTGGATTTTAAATATGTGGTAGGCAACATTGTTTTGACATCACTGAGAAATAATTTAATAATTACCTTTCAGCATATTGTAAATTAGACAGAACTAGACTTCTACTCCTCTTCTTGGCTCCATTTTCAGCATTTAGAGAATCTGACCTGTGACAGTAGACTTAAATCAATCACAGGTCATCTAGAGACAAGGGGTTCCTATTGGTTGTTCTACTAGTGCAGCTACGTGCATGTTCCCTTGGTGGGACCCTGAATCAATGTCAGAAACTCCTGCAGGAAAAGTTGGTATAAAACTGAATTATCAGACAGAGAATCTTAATAACAGTCCAGCTGATGAGCAACATGTTCAGCCCAGGAGTTTGTCAGCTCACTCGGTTACTTTTGACTTCAGCTTCAGTTGTGTTCATTTAAGTCTATCGTGAGGCTTTTTCCAACAGCTGAGAGGATCGTGCTGAACTGAGACACAGAGCCGACAGACAGCTGCTCAGAGCCGGGGAGCTCTGCAGGAGAGGGTCGATGACAGACTGGAGCTTCTGGAGGAAGAAACACCAGGGCTGCTCTGATGCCGACTCCTTTACTGACAGTAGGGGAGCTCAGAGTGTATGTTTCAAACTTTTGGGACTGAAAGGAGGATTTATTTTCACTCCTGTATCTCAGCCCTTCTGCAGCAGCGACCCATGAAGAAATTGAAGACTCACAGCCGTCCAGACGAGAGCCCTCCTTTTCCCCCCCTCAAACAGAAAGACATTTTTAAAAGTCTTTTTATGTTCAGTTCTCAGTTCTTCTGTAGCTTCAAACTGAATCTTCTCTACAGAGTTTCTCTCCTCTGTCGGTGTTTGTACTTTCAGGTATCTGCTTTATTACACACAGCTGGTGTCTGTCGGTCTGTGCTCGCTCACGATCGCCTCAGTAAACTGTTGACCGCTGGCATGAAGCATGTGCTGCTCATCTGGTAGGAGGGGCTCAGGACGGGATGGAGAAAATGAAACCTAACTTAGATGAGATTCAACAATGAACCATTTTTAGGATTTCTACCTACTGCTGCAACTTTAATCTTGGACTAAAATAGTACAGATAGATATTTTAGCACTTTTTCTTTTCTTTTTCTTTGACCTGGTGCTTGTCATTGAAAGAGGGAAGGGCTGTTATATGATTTATTGGCACAAAATCTTAATTTGAGGGGACAAAACTGAGTGCACAGTGTTGAGGGGATCATTTGTAATATGAGGGCACAAAGTACTAATTTGAGGGAACAGCTGATCAATGTTTTCCTCCCACTGTCCTCTGTGTGTTATAATGTGTCCTTACAGCTTCATTTGATGTAAAAACGTGGCTGATGTGTGAACAGTTACAGGATCAGATTTCAGTTCTGGAGGCAGAGGAGGAGCAGAGCCAGGCTGTGATGAAGACCACTCCCAGCCCACCTCCTCACAGCCAGCTCCTGGTCGCCTCGCTGTCGCCTCTGACCCCGAGGGAAGGAGACGGTGAGGACGGAGCCAGGCGTCCTGGACGGAGCCAAGCTTTGTTTTCAGTCCACTGACCCTCTCTCCGCCTCGTCTCTCTTTGAGCCACAGCCACCTCCTGATCGTCTCGGCTGTAGCTGAAGGTTTTTCTGTGTTGGGGTTTTTAACTCTGGAGAGGTGACAGGCTCGTGAGCAGCAGGAGAGCGGAGATAAAGACGAGGAGCTACAATGGGCCTTGTAGAGGGTTGGACTCATCCCCGGCTCTCTGGCAGCGGGGGACGCTGGGTGGAGATGCTTGTCCTCTGTGCTGCAGTATTATTAGGACGGTGCTTCCCTTCCTCCTCTGGGTGTTTGGGTGTGAAAAGCTGTTTTGTTGGAGTCGAGGTGGTATCGGGGCCTGCAGAGGGGTGGTTGGATAATTCTCTCTTCGGGGGGGGCAGGGGCGTCCGCGGCTGCCAGACAGCTCGGCTTGTCTGTTAATCTGTGCTCGCTGGGAATGGGAAAGGCTGACGGACACGATGCCAAGAGCGGGCCAGCAGGCTGCAGATGGCAACACTTCAGCAGCTCACGTCAGTGCGTGTTCCTCTACAGCTCTCTGCTCACTTCCTCTTCATCTCTGTCCCCCTGAAAGAAAAGCATCGCCCTAATTTTACTCTCAGACTTCAGTATTTTGTGAAGTGCAGTTTTTAGGGGAATTTTAAAGGAATTTAAGTGAATTTCTTGGAATCCAATCTGATAAATCACTGGTTCATCATTAGCTCCCACCCTGTGTAAGGCCAGAGCAGGAATCTGCAACCTTTACAATCAAAAGAAACATTTTGGGCCAAAAAAAGGAAAAAGAAAAATTGTCAGTATCAAGAAGACAACAAAGTTTAGAGGAAAATGCACTCAGCCATAAATGAAGGCTATGATGCACATTTTAGTTGACGAAATATTAGAACTTTTTCTAATTCAGTGTATAGGATACATATTTTTACAGTTGGAGAATGTAAGCATCAGTTTTAGAAGATTTTTGAGTTTTGAACACAATTCAAACTCTTAAGTTTTGAAATAAAAAAGGTTTTGCCGACCTATCAAATTTAGTTGAGATAATTTATTTCTCTTCTTTAGATCTAGTTTTAATTGAAAATATTAAAATTTATTTTCACTTAGAGGAATTCTTTGGGTTTCTTAAACTCAGAGATTTGAATTTATCTAAAGAGGAAAAGTAAATTATCTCCACAAAAGATCAGTAGTTGATAAAACCCAAAATTTAAAAATTCTGCATGACCAACAGACCTGCAGGTTGTCCAGAAATAATCTTGCGTACAACTGGACCAATCAGCCTAATTTGTTTGTGCACATTCATGACTGTATGCTGAAGGACCACTGTGATTTTTGACCTTTAACCTTTTTGTTGTGGCCCCACATTCAATTCTGGTGGGCAAAGATCAAGTCAAATCACTTTTATGAAAGTGATATCTCAGGTGTACTTGGAGAAAATTTCTTCAAATTCGGTACAAATGTCCAGTTGGACTCAAGGATGAATTAGTCTGACTCATCGGATGCACACTGCAGGTATAAGTCCTACTATTGGTGGCTTCCTTCAATCAGTATCGCAGCATCCACTACAAATGTTTTTAAAGTCCTCGGGAAACAAGAACAACCTCCAAGCTGCAATCTACATGCTGAAAACGGCAAATTAGTGCCTGGGTCGCTAACGGTACGAGCATAAACAAGCTAACAGCTGTTAGCTTTTCTTTTGCAGTGATGTAGTCATTTTAATTCCAGAGCTCACCTCACTGTTATGGATTTATTCCAATACCCATATATCCGAAGGAAGAAGTACTCAGGAGTCCAATATGTCTTACACTGAAATTGGTTTAATAATACTTGGCCAAGGAGAATGAAGGAATAACCAGTACACAGTTGGCATTGATGTTCCCTTCAATTCTGGCGTTTCTGTCCTCCGGGATAGTCTTTAAGCATTCACAGATAAAGTCATGATGAACCCATGCCCAAATAAGGTCAGACCCAACACATAAAGTTAGCCTATTGGTCTGAATATGCAAACACAGGAATTATGAATACACAAAGTCTGAGACTAGTGTGCAGCACCTCTGGCTCTACAGCTCAGGGTCAGTGTTAACCAAAACAGATTACAGTTTACGTCTTCTCCAGTCAGATAGACAAGACAAACACCTCCTCGACGTCAGCTGCCCTAGCAACACTATCAGGTTGTTCACTTGTTTATCTGAAAGGAGAAGACAGCTGCATCCACTGTCCTAGAGGAGAGACAGTAAGTCTGTCAAAGGTTAAAACCTTAATGGTATGGCTCGAAGGCCTTAGCATAACCACTAGAAGATGGAAAATTCCTTAACACTCACGTCTGGCGATGCAAGACTAAAGATGAACTGATTAGATTTTGGTGGTCAAAGGTCACTGTGACCTCACAAAACACATTTTTGGCTGTAAATTATGACAAAATTTAACACAAATGTCTAATAGGAGCAGTGCTGGAGTGTATGTATGCAAAATGAATGTAATTATAATCTGTTACAGTTACTGACAAAAAATATGTAATTAAATTACATTACTGATCAAAATGTTGGTGATTATGAAAGAGATACATCTAAATATTCTTTATGGCTCATGGAGATCTGCACTCTTGACCTCTTCATATTTTTTTTATGTTCACCAGGTAGTGAGAAAGGTATAAAACACATAAACATTATTCTAGTGCTGTTATCTAAATTGCACTTCAATTATTTATTCACGTTTATTTATATTTTTGGTGCATTTGTCACTTCAGAGTCAAAGTAATCCTTCATGGCGTCAGACAAAGCACAAGCACAGAGAAATACATAATTCATTCAAGGTAACAGTGTGCTTTCTGCTAGTTGTTGCTAACGAGCTGCTAGTTGTTATAACTTCCAGGAAAACATGATACATCAGATTCGTCAGAAAATAAAGAGGGAAGTTGGTTAACGTGACAAAAAAATAACAAAAATGGTGGCTGTTTAAAAGTAGAGACAACAACTCCCATGATCCCACGCTACTTCACGTCATCAGATGACTCCTACCAGCAGAAATAACATATTGTACCTTTGAAATTATCTGTTGTTCCTTGTTTCTAACTTGTTGTTCCATCTCGACAGTCTGATCTGACATTTATCAGATTTTTTTCCATCCATCTGTCCATTATGGGACATTTCTGTCCAAAAATCTTCATATATATTTCAAGAGTTCTTCAAGATCTCTGAAGGTTGAGGATCCTTAAAATTTGAGCATCATAATTCAAGACATTTGCATTTGAGAAAAAGAACTTATCTCATGAAATAAAATGAGCTCTGAGAATGGATTCAGACTTGAAAAGTGTCTCTGTGTGTGTCTGTGCTGTGTGTTGTGACCGAGGAGGAGGAGGCTGAGGTTGGAATCACAGCAGCAGCAGAAGTGGCATGTTGGAGCCTGGAGTCGGACATCTGCTGGGGGGGTTGGTCAACATATGTTTCCACCGCGCTGTCTTCCCACAAAGACGACAATCTGATGTCCCTCCAATTAAAAAAAACCTCGAAAAATAATGCAGCAGGCGAAAAATAAAATAAAATGAAACCACAACTTGTACAGTGTTGATGTTGAGGTGTTTAGAGTTTGGATGTGATGGAGGTGTTGCTGGGAGGAGGAGAGGAGGAGGAGGTGGAGGAGGTGGAGGTTTGGCTCCGGCTCTGAGGTCGTTCTGTTTATATTTATAACACCAGCAGACTCTCCATCAGATCGCTCCAGCTGTGTGCAGATTACAAGATGAATTGAAGCAGTTTCCTCTGTTTCAAGAGGTTTCAGGTTAGAATTCAAACAGTATGTTGGTGTTCAGGTTTGCTGTCTGTTGTTGTGTAAAACATCCTCAAATTGTTGTAAACTGTTGTTAATAACATCTGTCATGGCACACTGTCTCCTGATTGGCTGTCCTTCTCTGCTGTCAGACTAGGGGTGGGCTTACCTCATTACACAAGGGGTGCTAGTTTTAGCTAGCTAGCTAACAATATAACCTTTTTTTCTTTTTTAGATAACTAGAAAACAATTTTACTTTTCTTTTTCTACTTTTTAGCTTTTATACTTACTGGGACCCAACAACACTCAGCACGTTACATAAGAGATAAAGACAGCAGGTAGGAAAGTCACATACATTTTTTATTTAACCAGCAACAGTTCTGACAGAGAAAGCACATAAGAACAACCTGGAACACAGGTGAGGGGAGAACGGAGAACAAATAATTCTTATTCTGTATTAAATAAGATCAAGAAAAGGAAAGAAAAGGGAAACAGAACTAAAAAACTGAAGAAAAGATAAAAGCAGATAACAGCAGAAAGAAAGTTTGACAGACAGCTGCAGCTACAGGAACAAGATCTGGGAGCAGGTGTTAACGGAGTCCAAGCAGGTCGTGAAAATTGCAGAATTTTGCAGTTTTAGAGCAGGAGATCAGGCACAGATGACTTCAGATGTTAATGCATTTATTTATATTTATTTAATTTTAATTTGGGCATGCAAGCCCAAAGTACAATGCATTATTAATTATTATTATTGTAAGCATCTACATATACTTCATATACTTAAAAAAAAACTTGTTTTTACTAAAGAGAGATTAATTTAAAATTATGCAACAGAGCTCTGCTTAATTTTAAATCTGGATTAACAAATTTTAAACCTAGTTTTTTCTAAATTCTGATTAATATTGTAATGCCTGAGCTTGGTTTGAGCCCTCCCAGAGGGGCCAAGGGTCGAAACAGAAAGGGTCAGTGGCAGCATCCATTCAGCTACAGGGCCGGGCCTGTCAGCGAACGGTCATGCAGCTGTATGTACGTGTTACAGCAATAATCTTAGGTTAAATCAGTTGTTGTTGGTGAAACCCGGTCTAAAAGTCAGACCTGATCACCAGCATCAGTGCTGTTCTGATGTTCTGGTGTTTGAATGAGAGAAAATCTCTGCAGCAGCTCCAACATCTGCTGGAAGGACTGAAACCAGAGGAGGCTGGTCCAGCAGCACGTTAATCAACATGTTTTGTTCTTCAGTTTTAAACCTCTCTGCTCTACAGAGCTGCCTGCAGTTGGTTTAATGTGTTCAGATGTTGATGTATCCGCTCCATCTCTTCAGCGCTCCTCTCCATGAACAGCGGGCTGCTCGGCCACTCTGGCGTTAAACCGGTTAGCGTGGCGATGTGATTCCCAGTGGCAGGAGGCTCGAGCCCACTGAGCCTCGCTGTGGGCCGATCACATTAATTATGCTAAACAGCAGTTAAAGCGGGAGGTGGGGGGGGCGAGCCGCGTTTGTTTCCCTGAGAAATAAACGGCCGGGCCGGTGGCGTTCACAGATCACAGCCCGCGGTCAGCCGTGACGACCGCACGAGAGACGGTCGCAGCTCAGGTCGAGGTTTTTAAAATACAGGGTTGGAGGGCAGGAACATTATCATGAATCAGGAGGAGACGTGTTGTGGCACGTTCCAGCTTGTTCCATGAAAAAAACAACACGTAAACAATGTGTTTCTGTTCAATTTACATACAGAAGCTGCTGTAGGTGAGAGAGGACATTTACATCACCATGTGAGGGATGTGACACACTCAGTTATGCAGAATTTACACTCCTTATATAAGATGTAGAGAGAATAAGTGAGTAATTCACATAAAGTTCTTAAAAATATTTAACCAGCAACGTACCATATATGTTTTACAGGTTCTGACAGCACAGAGGAACAACATGCAGTCCCTCCAGGAAGCTGCAAACAATCCACACAAATTCAACCAGTCACTGTGAATTCTGCACGACCTTGCTATTTTGTCCAAACTCTGCAACTTTTCTGCAAATTTGACCAATCAGTCAATCAATCAATAGCTTCATGCATGTTCCACCAATCATAGCAGTCCCCTATACAAACGTCTCAATGAACCAACTCAGTGTTTTGTTTTAGCATTCACTATATTTTTGTATTTATATTTTTTCATTTTGTCACAGGTACTGAAAAGAACACACATTGTTATTGGCAATAAAAAAATATAATGCTCTGCACTTTTACTTTATACTTTTTTTGCTGTTTTGACTGAGTTTGAGCTCCAGAATGATTTTCTTCTTTGCGGAATACAGGTGAACAAATAAATAAATAAAAAACAAAAAACATTTCTATAATTTTTGTAAATCTGAGCCTTTTTGATGAGTTTAGTAAGAAAACTCAGAACAGAGTGCTGCTTTGTTCTCCCTGGGAAACAAGTTGCCTTTGATTTTTAATTATTTATACAAAGAATTGCAACTTTTGTCTGCAATTTTCTTTTGGTCCCACAATTTAATTGCAAAAAATGCCTAAAAGCATCTCAGCATGCATGGCAGTTTTTCAAAAGCTGCCATGAAATCAGACATTTTAGGCCACAGATAATCCCAGAAAAAGGCCTGCGAAACCCTGGAAGGACCGAAGATGAAACACAGTGAGAGGAGAACAGAGAAAAAGAAAAAGAAAAAGAAAGAAAAGAGAAACAAGAAAAAGAAAACTGAAGAATAGATAAAAGAAAGAGGCAGAAATCGTTTGACAGACAGTTGAGAGCTTCAGGAGGTCAAAGATCAAACCAGGGTGTATAAGAAAATCTGACACTCTAACCTGACACATCCTTAGAAACTGTTTGGAAAAGGACGTGCACTTTCAACACTTGGCAGGTGATTGGATGAACCATCTGTGGGCAAACTTCAACCAATGGGATCAACACTTCCATGGACTCCTCTCACTGTCATCACACCTAAAACCACGCCCATGGCTACCAGTAATCCATCCAAGGATGCTGATTGGCTGCACCACTCTTGGTGCGGATGCAAACAGATAACTTGAAGCCTGTCAAGATGGATTCTTGTGTTATCTTGCACATCCGCAAGGAAATTTCCACTCAGCCTTGCTTCCAGTTTTTTTCCAAGTGGTCACTTGTGGTATTGCAGCAAAAACATTCCCTGTGGACCAAAAAACAAAGTTTTTTTTTTTTGTTTTTTTTTTTTACAAACAATCGACACGTGACAGAAGGTTAGAACATCTGAATCAGGAAAAACAGAAACTGTCTGATGTTTGCTCATTCACTTCCAGTTAGGAAGCAGGATTAGAGGAGAGGTCATGGGGTCATTAAAATCTAAAAGTGTTCATCCTCTGAGGAGCAGGAATGTAATTTCATAGAAATATGCCAAATTAAAAAAAGGGAACTCATCCTCAAAGTACATGGCACCAAAATCCTTATGGTTCATGGAAATCGGGCCACAAATATCGTAAAGCATGAGGACTCAAACAACTTTACAGCAAATGTAAAACTTGATCAACATGGGGTTAAATGTTGACTAGTAACTAAAAAAAGTTTTTTAAATGTAGTATTTAAAAAAACAGGACTAAATTCCTTAATGGAGCGTCACTCTTGGTTTTTGTAGTTTAAGAGTCAGAAAATGTGAGAATACAATAAATGCATTTATGTTAAAGACGTCAAAATTTAGAGAAAGACACAGTAAACACACCCAGAGAGAGAGAGAGCGAGAGAGAGATCACCTTCAATCCCCACATTGTCCTTTGTGTCCCTGTCCTCCCTCCCTCCGTCTTCTCCACGATTTTTCCTCCCAGCGTCTCATTTTTCTTTCAGCACTTTATCCGGCTGGCACGGCCCTCAGCCTCATGTTGGGATCTCCTATAGTGACCATTTTCAATTAATGTCTTCATTCATCAGCAGGGAGCAGTCTAATTCTGGAAGGAGCTGCTCCTCTGAGCGGGAGGCGAGCTCACGGCCTCATTCTGATACAGGTTTTATTTTTCACTGCAAACTTTACAAGATCAGACACCTGAAATACAGTTAAAGTCCAGGTTTTCAAACAGGTTTCAGTTTCAAGGCAACATTCATTAAGAAAGAGATTTTTGATTTAAAAAATGTGACGGAAAGTTACTGAAACAAATACAGTTACTAAAACAGTTACTAAAACAAATACATTTACTGAAACAAATAGTTACTGAAACAAATTGTTACTAAAACAAATACATTTACTAAAACAAATACAGTTACTGAAACAAATAGTTACTAAAACAAATACAGTTACTGAAAGAAATAGTTACTAAAACAAATACAGTTACTGAAACAAATACAGTTACTAAAACAGTTACTAAAACAAATAGTTACTAAAACAAATACAGTTACTGGAACAAATACAGTTACTGGAACAAATATAGTTACTGGAACAAATACAGTTACTAAAACAAATACAGTTACTGAAAACAAATACAGTTACTGAAACAAATACAGTTACTGGAACAAATACAGTTACTGAACAAATACAGTTACTGGAACAAATACAGTTACTGAAATAAATACAGTTGGTGGAACAAATACAGTTACTGAAACAAATACAGTTACTGGAACAAATACGGTTACTGAAATAAATACAGTTACTGAAACAAATACAGTTACTGAAACAAATACAGTTACTGGAACAAATACAGTTACTGAAACAAATACAGTTACTGGAACAAATACAGTTACTAAAACAAATATAGTTACTGGGACAAATACAGTTACTGAAACAAATACAGTTACTGGAACAAATACAGTTACTAAAACAGTTACTAAAACAAATAGTAACTAAAACAAATACATTTACTAAAACAAATACAGTTACTGAAACAAATACAGTTACTAAAACAAATATAGTTACTGGGACAAATACAGTTACTGAAACAAATACAGTTAGTGGAACAAAACATGTTAAATGAAGAAAGGTTTTGCAGCAGTGTGATCAAGGAAACAAAAGCAGAGCTCTGCACACACTCACACTAATCAGAGAAAATGAGGCAGCTGATTGGCTCTGAGTCAGTGATCACCTACAGGTGTGCTGACAGGTGAGGGATGGTGCACTCAGGAAAAAAGCAGACACAGTTGCAGCCATGAGAGTTTGTGCTGAAGTTAATTTGAAACCTGAATAGAAAAAAGAAAGTTTCATGTATCGGGGTACTTTTTGTAGGAAGACACTGTCCCCATTTTAATCCTACTATCAAACCTCTGATTGGTCGATTGTTTCTCTAAAAGTTCAAGCTTCAGCTTTCTGAGGGGAGGGGAGGTGTTTCAAAGGTCTGGTTCCAAACATGGGAATCCTGAAGCCCACTAAGTGTCGCCAAAGCTTCACAGAGGCTCATTCTAAGGTAACAAAAACACAATAACTCACAATTTTCAGGTGATTGTAAGCTAATGAAAACATACTTATATTCCATTTCCACAGATAAAAAAAACCAAAGAGCTAAAAGAACGATGGTGAAATGTTAGAGAGAAAAAAACACGGAATATGTCAACAAATAAAAAATTATATAATACAGACAGAGAACTGTAGAAAAAGTTCTTGTTCCTGTCTGATGTTACATTCACAGGAAATAATCTGCTCAGAATTCATCCTGAGGGCTCGTTTTACACAAACTTCCTGCAGGTATTGAGTTCACTGTTTGGGTGAACTACACAGTTTATCACTTGTTCTGTATTCAGTGTTTCCCCTACCCTGGTCCTCAGGGCTCACTGTCCTCCATGTTTTAGATGTTTCCCTGCTCCAACACACCTGATTCAAATGATCAGCTCGTTATCAGGCTTCTGCAGGGCTCCATGATGAGCTGATCATTTGAATCAGGTGTGTTGGAGCAGGGAAACACCCAAAACATGCAGGGCAGTGAGCCCTGAGGACCAGGATAGGGGAAACACTGGTATTGTTATTAGTATGCAATGAATATGACATCCATAAAATATATAATATAATGTGCACCCCCCCCAAAGAGTCTGCAACAGTAAAAAAAAAAAAAACTACCACTTTCTTGCAATGACAACATGTCACTGAAACAAATAACTGAATCTGTAAATTTCGTAAACAAATAGTCACTGAAACAAATAGTTATAGTTATTGAAATAATTCAACAATAACAATATCAGTCAGGGAAACAAAAACGGTTACTAAAACAAACATGCTTACAGAAACAAATAAAAAAACAGTCACAGCACATCCAACCTCCTGCTGGCGGAGCTTCAAACAAGGCTTAACGTTCACAGTTTCTCTCAACTGTCCTTAAATATTACAACGTTAGTGCAGCATCACCTCAGCCTGTGTAGCCACATTAGCAACATGCTAGTACCAGATTCAACAAGTTCACCTACAGAGTAAACAATAAAACCATGAAAAAAAACATGAAAGACACAGAAGGTATTTATCCATATATATCCGGTCAGTGCTTGTTAAGGAAGCAGTCAGATGAAGTAAAATCTACTCATGTTGTCGTTAAAAATAAACTTTTAATCCACTCAGCTCTTCTGTCCTCTGAGGATGGAGGCTGATGTAGTGAATTGTGTAGGTACCTTGACAAAGTGTAAATTAGTTTGGAGCCAGTAAATGTTCAGTAAACAGCCTGTTACTCTGAAATAAAATACATCAGGGCTGCAGATGTCTCGTCATGACAATAATGATAAAGAAGCGCTTCTCTTTTTATTAAAGTAACACCAGTGACTGTCTGACCAACGAGAATAAGAGCATAACAACCAACCAATCGATCAACCGACCACAAGGTGATTATTTTTGTTGTGTACAGTGGCTATATTTGTGAAAAACTCAATTTATCTAATCTGCAAAACTGCTGAGTTTGAGATCTGAAATGCTGTTACACAAACCCTTGTCAGTGTGGACTGTTTTCTTATGTTCAGTAAAGTTTACTGTAGGCTGCGTCCTCTCAGCTCCTGAAGGATTGTGGGTCGTGTAGATTCGACCATGTGTTCCAACCTGAGCTTCTTTTACACAAATCACAGCTGAAGATTTCCTATCACGTCAGGCAGCCGATCGGATATCAAAGAAGATTGGGCAGTATTGTCGTCAGGACGGACAGGCTAATTCAGGCGGCAGAGCGCGAGCAGCCGGCTTCCACCAAATCAGCAGATGAAAGCCGCCCGGCCCCGGGGCCGGCCGCCGAGGCCGCCTCGAGAGGAACGTTTCAAAAGGTAGGAGGAATAAAAGTGAGCTTTCAGGCGGCCCACTCAGGGGAAAGCAGGTATTTTGTGAACTTGAGTTCCAGTCTCTAATCTGCAGTCACAACAAAGGAGGCATTATACGAGGAAGGGGAAATCTTAGATCCAGCTTTCACCTAACCCCCCCAACACACACACACACACACACACACACACACACACACACACACACACACACACACACACACACACACACACACAACACACACACACACACACACACACCACTCACTCACTCACATCCCAAAACCACCATTTCAAATTATTGGCCCTGCTCATTACAGGAGATAGAAAGTGGCCGGCCTCGTCTTCTGCACCTGATACAGCTGACGGTGAGGAGGACATTCTTGTGCTGATTCTTTTCCATAGATAACTGAAGTTTCACTGCAGGGACAAGTGTTTCATGTAAATGTGTCCTTCTGTCTGCAGGACAGATTCAATCACAGAAGACCACGCTCACAGAGCTGCAGCCTCAGTTCTAAAATAGACCTAAGATCAAGTTTGATATAATTTTGATCTTGATTTTGATCTTAAAAAACACAAGTTATCAGTAGTTATTTATAAAACTTTAGTTTTGGATGATTTTCCTGCTGGTTATGTTGCAGTACTGCAGCGGAGAACTTTGCTTTAACTTTATGAACAATATGACAGAAATTCAGTTACAGCTGTGAGGAGTTAATAGACAAATTCCAAGCTGCCTGTTTGTCTTTTTGTTGTCTGGCTTCTCCTCTATACAAACTGTTAACTACAGAAAATCTCATCTGGTGCAGCTAAAAGAATTAAATAATACTGAATAAAACTGAATAGGTGCTCCACCTGTTTTCACATGTTTGGACCTATTTTTCAATTGAGAAGATTGTGACAGGATCAATTTTTCACCATTTTCTGACATTTTATTGACCAAACAACTAATCGATTAAATAAGAAGATAATTGTTTAACGTCATCACAGAGATGTGCAGATAGGGGGCAGAAGAGAGGGAGCAGCACTTGTCTACTAAACACAACCAGTGTTGCCAACAGAGTTATCAACTTTTAAGACTCTTTTAGCAACTTCTAAAAAGCAAGCAGTTTAGTGACTTATTCTGCAAACAGCATCAGGGTCTCTCTCTTCTTGTCCCTCCTTTGAGCCTTGGCAGGCAGGAGGACGGTCGTGTCTAGAAGGGAAACCCGACCTGTGAAAAATCTCATGTGAGTGATTAATCTAATGCAAACCATGTTCTCATGAGAGTTTCACAAATCAAGGGATCCCTTCTAGACATGATCCAAGAGGATGCTTCAGTTTATTGTCACTAACAATACGTCCATGCTCCTGATGTGGTTAATAAGGAGAATAAACAGCTTCATATGACATAGACATGTCATCAACTCTAAGTTTTTATGATTCAGCTCCTTTTAGTGAAACATTTATTTGAATGTTAAACTTCTTAAAGTGGGTCGATTTCATTCAGGGACCTGATGATGATACTGAAGCTGCTGTTAGCTAATGTTTTATATAAGGCGTTATGATTACAACTGTTGACTAGAATCTGTTGACCAGCTAACAAAGATGGTTTGCCCCCTGAATGCAGCGCAGCCTGTAAACAAGAAACCCGTCTATTGGATTGTTGTGGAGGGAACCAGAGTGACGCTAACTTCAGGATTTACCTGCAAAAAACTGTCACCCCTGCAGTTCTCAACTGAAAACATAAAAAACATCAGTTAAAAGCATCAGTTCTCTATCGAAAGCTGATGTTTGCTTTCCATGCCCTCACAAGCTAACTTGTTTATGTAGCCGTTGGTTATTGTTCCTGCTCTGTTCATGTTGCTGAACAGTGACAAACAGCCTCAGGTTGTGGTGGAGAGTGAAATTAGTCAAATCCCACCACAGAACACAACAATCATTTGCCAATATTGGTATAATTTAATGGCTGCAGCGGATGATAGTGAACAGATATAATTTACTGGAAACACCTTCTATATTGCACTAGTTTTGGACTTTTTTCATGCATCCTGCATGTGTTGATTCTGTCCAGGTGCTGGACGAGCGAGCTGCTGATCTCTGGCTCCTTGATCCAGGTGAAGCCTCCACTTTGCAGTAGAAGCTGTGCAGAAGTGTTTGTTGTGTTGCTGCTGGCTGAAGCTCCTCGGTGCTGGCTGGAGAAATCGAGCGGAGCTGCCAGGACGAGACGTGAGGAGCTGCCAGCCCGTCATCTCTCAGCCAGAGAGGCTGCTGCTGCGGCCTGAGAGGGTAAGAAAACCTCAAAAAACTCAATCAATATTGACTGAAGGCTGTTTTAATTGATGTCTCATGCTCTCTGTGTGCGCACCAGGTCTACATGTCTCACAGTAAACGTACAGTAAGTAGATATTTTACCTTAAAATATAAATAAATGCACAGATATCACAAAATTACAGTAACTGCAAAAAGCTGCAGAGAAACCGCAGCAAACCACCGTAACGTCAGTTACTGTAGTCCAACATGTAAAATATCTGCAAGAAAATGTGCATATCTGCAACTATGTGCATTCTACGACCATATATAACAACAGTGTAGAAAAATATTAAAATAAGAGCTCAGAGTCAGAACTCTCAGACTCTGATCCCAGGTGTGGAAATGCATTCAAATTAAACAATCAGTGTCATATTTTATTAGAAAAGGTTTGATGGAATTTAATATTATCATCTCTGACATTTTATGGATCAAACAACTGATCAATGAGTGGAAAAATTATTGCCAGACTGATCACTAGTTGAGAAATAGACCTATTTTTCAACTGACAAGACAGCAACGGATTTAAATTTTCACTGTTTTCTTATATTTTATGATTTGTAAAAACCTTTCAAGCTATATTTCAGTCCTTCCAGGAAGCTGCAATGTTGCAACAGCAACAACAATTAATGCAAATTCAGCCGATCCCCGTGAATTCTGTACCATGACCTTGCAGTTTTGTCCAGTCATCACAACTTTTGGTTGGTTTTGGGATGTTTGATATTATGATATGATGATATTTATGTTCTAATGAAGTAAAATTGGAATTTTAAATATAAAAGGCAATATGCTGCAACAGACAAACATGCAAAAACAGGTGTAGTACGTCTGTGCGCTCTGCCTGTTTTCACATGTTAAAAAAATAAAGAAATATTAGCATTGGATGTAAATGACTTTTACTTAATATTTAAATCACTTTTATATAAAAACTCATGTAACTGAAGTCCTGAATTACACATGATGGCGTCTTTTCTGAGCCTCGTCCCTCTGAACTCTGCAGGTTTAGTATCTGTGTTGGTGTTTGGTTTTATTTGGCGCCGACAGCAGAGGAACTCCATCAGTCCAACGTGCAGGAGGATGAACATTCTGGGGGCAGCGTTTGGTTTGAGGGTGGTGGTGGTGGGGTGGGGGGGTTGCTGTGAGTGTGTGGGAGGGTCCTGGCTGTCAGAGGACATGAGGATGACAGGCTTGGCTGCCACTCACGGCCACTCTTCCTGATCGGCTGTGATGTGCCAAGATGGACATCAGCACAGCCGGGGTCTCTCTGGCTACCAGCCCCGCCTGTCCGCTCGAATGCCAGCATGAACCGCACAATATCTTGTTTTTAGGGGACAAGCCGTGGCGCTGTTGGCATCAGGCGTCTGCCTCCACGTCATTTGGCTGCCGCTCCAGTGTCTTCGGGGCCTTTTTGGAGGGAGCTGCGCCGCCTCTGTGTGTTTTTTTTTTTTTTTTTTTTTTTAACAGGAAAAAGCGCCGAACAAATCACTCCAAAACTTTAATGTTCGGTGCCAACGTGACCGTCAGCCCTCACCCAGCAGAATTGATGAGTGCCTTCTGATAATCCATTAAGACACGGCTAAAGGTTGCAGCGTATAAATAGCCTTCAAGGGCGCCGCGCGGAGTTGTCTGAGGGAAATCAAACTGAGGAGGACACACAGGAAACTGCTCATTAATCTGAACATGGAGGTGTTTGTCTGTTATTAAACATCTTTGTCAGGTGGCCTGTGACATTTGGTCCTCCAGCGAGGACGTGGACAAAATAACAGCAACACCTTCCTTGACCTTTTCATGCCCATGACCTCGTTTACAGCCCCCAAAATTTTATATAACAAGTCCAGTAATCAGAAAGTTTTCAAGTCGACAGAATCAGACTTTCCTTTGACACTGAGGGAGCTCCAAGTGGATTATATCAAAACAAAAACATAATTCAGCCACATTTATTTCATATTTTATCAAATAAAAATCAGATGATCAGTTTTAAAAAGCTTGAACAAGCCCATACAGCCTGCCTCAGCCCTGCATACATACTAAAGGATGTTTAAAACACATCAGAATCTGGAAAAATGTTTTTGTTTTTTTTTTTACATTTTTGCAAGAATCAGGATCAAAACTGGGGATTTTTTTGATAGACATTATATCAGGTCAGATACTGATACTGTGTCACAGTTCTCCTTCTGCATCGACACTTCCTGTTTTGAGTGCATAAGTGTGTTCAAGTAATCTTACATGACTAAAATATTACTCAGTTACAAGTAACAGTACTAGACTGTTCTCAGATTGGACCCACAGCACGTTTATTTGGTTCAGATTGGTACCATCAATCAAATATCAATCAACATATTGGTTTTCAGCCAATGGGAGGAAGGAGAGTTTGCCCTTTGTCGACGGAATCTGAGAAACAGATGATAAACTAATGCAATTAAAATTAAAATGACATCATGTTGAATGAAGTGAAATTGATGACAAATGAATTAACAAGCTGGAAGATGTTTTGGTGGGTGGCAGTTAAGCTCCGCCCAGCTTCAGTTCGTCCACAAAGAAGAAGAAGAAGAAGAAGAAGAAGAAGAAAAGAAGCTGCGATCAGCATTTCCATTAACTAAAACTGTGCACAAGTGAATACACAGTGTGCAAAGTGTCCTACATGACAGTGGACTAACAGAAATATCTGAACTGAGACAGTCAATTACAATGGTGGGAAGTAACAAAGAACAAATACTTTGTTACTGTACTTGAGTAGATTTCTCAGGTATCTGTACTTTATTTTTCTGAAAACATTTTATTTTAATTCCCTACATTTGAACACAAATCTACTTTCTACTCCTCACGTTTTCAAAACAGGCTTGATACTTTAGTTGTAATGTATTTGAGGGGAATTATTGATTATTTTTCAATAATCAATAATTATTATTTGATTGGCTGTACTAGACAAACGACATAAAAGTCGTATTCAGATGAAAACAACGTAAAAGTAAAATGTAATGACAAAAACTACATAAAATAAATAACATGAGAAAAATGACTTAATGACAAAAAATACGCAACAGTGACAAAAACAAAAAAAAGTTGAAGAATGTAAAAGATGTGACAAGATGAAAATGACGTAATAAGACAAAACAACATACAAAAATGCTTTAATTAAAAGAAACATGAAGACGATGGACAAAATTACATGAACACACTTCACTTTTAAATACAAAAAAGAAAAAACAGCAAACTACTGCCTCATAAAATGTTGAGTTTTATTTCCTGTAATAAGTCATAAAATGACCATGATATGTCCTCAGAGATGAAGGAAACATGTTAAGTTGAAATAGTTGCTTCCCTGACAACAACACTACAGCCTTCATATCCTTTTGTGTCCTTTCTATTCCGGGCTGGAGTAACTGTTTAAGTTTGCCCCTTTCACATTAATCAGAGTTTAAATTAATGCCGAACATTTGCCGAATGAGTCAGTGTCTGTTTATGAGTCATAGGAAATCATTAATAATCTTTTAGAAAGTGTAGATATTTGTTATGGTTAAATTGAGCAAAATGTTAATGGAGTTTGGCAGGTAGTGAACTCCAACTCCAGAGTGAGTATTTTTCAGAGCAGTGGGCTTTTGTTTTCAGGATGACAGGCTCAACTTGTATTTAATATACAATCTATGGCTCAGACTTGCTGTTTGGACTACAAAACTCATTTCTGCATGCATGACTGCTACTTATTGCTCCTTTAAAGATACGTGTACGGATGACTAAATGCACAAAACACACATTTTCCGACTAATCAAACATTATAATTATATACATGAGTATGTGTCACATTTATGGGGTCAGAAACTGTTCAGACTGTGACAGTGAAATATTTTGGACGGAGCATCTTGATGAAGAGCAGCAGCTGAGTGTTCAGACTGCAGCGTGTTGATAATCGAGTGTTTCTGAGTGTTTGTGGACGAGAGGAGGGAGAAGAAGAAGAAGAAGAAGAAGAAGAAGAAGAAGCCAAACAACCTCTGAACGCAGCGAGCAGAGAGACAACGAGCCGAGCTTCACAACCACGTCCAAACTCACCGCTCTGACCGAACATGTTGGCTCTGAGTGACAGAGAGGCAGATGGTGCTCATGGCTACTGCTCAAAACCCTACACACACACACACACACACACACACACACACACACACACTCCTCTCTGGTCCATGTTGTCTGCCAGGGGCCTTTGGGCTCTGCGGCTGCCTCTACATTCACCATCCAATATGTTTGGACAACACACACACTCTCTCTCTCAGACACAAACACACACACACACTCACTCATGGTGGAGTGTATCGGAGCTGCAGCAGCTGTTGTACAGTGGAGGTGTCAGCTCTGTTGTGTGGAGACTCTCGGTAGAATTCATTAACCTCAGAGCTTCACTTTATTCCACTGAGTGACACTCTGAGCTCCTATTGGACCAAAGACCTCTGCTCCAGTTCTCTGATTGGCTGCCAGGTGTCTATTTGAAAATACATAGTTGACATGTACGTGGTTCTTGTCAGATCTTCTAAATCGGTCCACAAAGGTGATCAAATGCAGGTAACCATAGCAACAGTTGTGCTGCTGTGCACCATGTTACCAGTTTACTCACTCAAGGTTTTGTTGAACTTGTTCAAGGACCAGTAACTCCCCTCACAAGGACCCCTGGAATTTCAATTTGACTTCTGGTAGCTTCTCAAGGACCCTGTAACCCCTTCCATGACTCCAGGGTTCTCTTCAAGCACCCTTTAAACCGTGACACACCTTTCGTAAGAACCCTGGAACCTCAGAATGACTCCAGGAACATATTCAAGGACCTGTGGTACCTTCTCAAGGACCCTGTGACCCCACAATGACTCCGGGATTCTCTTCAAGGACCCTTGAAACTCCTAAAAGACTATTCTAACTTACTAAAAGATATCCCATACTTTTTGTAAATACCCTGGAACCTCAAGAAATCTGTACCCACTTCATGTGTCCTGGACCCTTGAAACTCCTGTCGGATCGTCTAGCCTGCTGAAATATGTGTTGCCTTTATGTAAGGACCCTGGAACCTCAAAAGGACTGGTACTTAACTCAATGACAATTCAAGTCTCCCCTGGACCTCGGGTACTTTCTCAAGGGCCCTGGAACCTCCTCCATGACTCCAGGATTCCAGGACCACTGAAACCCTATAAAGAAACCCTGAATATCCTCAAGGACCAGGCTACCCTTATCAATGATATCTATTAGCCCTTGTAACATTCTCAAAGACAATTTAATTATCCTGAATTACCTCTGATACCTTCTCAAGGACCCCTAAATCTCCTCAATGACTCCAGGATCCTCTTCAAGAATGTTTGGAACATCAAGGACCATACAGGGACCTCTCCATTCTCAAGGACCCTGTAACACCCTCCATGACTCCAGGATTCTCTTCAATGACCCTTGAAACCCAATGAGGGACCATTCTAATGTGCTCAAAGATATCTGGCACCTTTTGTAAGAACCTTGTAACCTCAAAGGAACATTTTGAAGGACCCCTCAAAACCCCAGCAAGTCCTCAAGGACAATTTAGGTCTCCTGAAGGACCTCTGGTACCTTCTGAAACCTCCTTAAGGACTCAGACTACATTGACCAATGATCAAACGTTCTAAATTAATCGGCAAGGTGATAAAATGCAGGTAACCATAGCAACAGTTGTGATGGCATACACTATGTTACCAGTTAACTCAAGGACCCCTTGAACTCCCTCAAGGATTTTGAGTTCATTTGAGTTCCTCAAGGGCCCTCCAGTGTCCTCACAAGGATCTCCATTGGACTTCTGGAAGTTTCTCAATGACCCTAGAAGCTCTTCCATGACTCCAGGATGATCTTCAAGGACCCTTGAAACCTGATAAAGGATGTACTACTCACCTCTCGTCTCTGCTGGAGAACAATGAAGTCATTATTGCTCTGATTTGTTTCTTCTGCTCAGTGGACCAGATGTGTGGATTATCTGTGGTGTGTTTCTAATCGTCAGAGCACGTGTCCACCAGGTCCTTATTACTGTCCTCATGCTGCGTTCAGGGAACACCAAAAAAGATCTGCAAATTAGAGCATTCGTCTCCAAAATACACTAAAGCAAAAGATTCAGCCAATAAGAACTTTTTTTCATGTCATTGGCCTTTTTTTAAAATTCTATTTTCTGGTTTGTCTCAAAAATGAACTGATTAGATTTTGGTGTTCAGAGGTCTCCGTCTGTCTCAGCTCGGGACAAAATATGTGGCAGTCATACTGAACTTTACAAAGTCTCTGCCGGTTGCACCTGGCAGTTGTGGTCTGTGTAGCTAACATTAGCTGTTGGTCTGTGTAGCTAATGTTAGCAGTTGGTCTGTGTAGCTAATATGAGTGGTTGGTCTGCGTAGCTATCGTTAGCAGTTGATCTGTGTAGCTAACTCTTGAACTGTTGTAATGTGTGCACTGTGTGTGGTAGACATGTATTTAAAAATTATAATCCTGCTAATGATCCCCATTTTTACTAAATGTATCTGTAATCTGATTACATCTTTAGTTATTTGCAACTGTATTGGACTTAAATTATTTTTTTCCTATCCAAATTATGTAATCCCGTTACATGTAATCCATTACTTCCCAAGTCTACCTGAGAGGCCTGAGACTCTGAGGGGTGGTGACAAAGCAGCGTTGAGGTGGGATAAGAACAGTTTGCAGTACTGGAGGTATTTCTGATACTTGTATTGGAAGAGCCCAAATATTTTTGTCACTAGTAGTGTTGATCTTCACTGGAGAACATTCTGCCAGAACCAAAAACTCAAGAGAACTCATCTGAGAGGCTGAACCGCTCTGGTTGAGTCCAGTGAATGAGTCCAGTGTGTCAGGTGGTCCTGGTTCCTCAGCAGCCCTGGAGACAGTAATCAGTTCCTGTTGTGGATTTCAAAGCCATTTGGCCTATTTACACTTCACCCCGAGTAGAATATATACGTCGACAACAGCAGAAATGGAGGACGTGTGTGTGTGTGTGTGTGTGTGGTATTTATTTCTTCCTCTGCTGTCTCAACCAGCTGGAACACAAAGGCATCTGACAGCAATCAGGATGAGGGGAAAATGCATGAAAACAAACACTCTTGTTTGGAGCGCAGGCTTCCTGGCTTTTGTCAAATGCTCCGTTTGAGCGAGCCTTCTAATGTTCTGCAAGTGCAGATGCTGCAGAGCCAAACATTTAAAAAATTAGGAAGGGGGAAGAACAACGAGAGAATACACAAGAGACGACAGAGCGAGGAGGAGGAGGAGGAGGAGGAGAGCATAGAGAAGACAAAAGGGTCATTTAATATGGCTGATGTGGTGGAAGGACAGCTGGTGAACCGTCCCCGTTAATGTGTCTTCATATGGACACTTTGGCTTCACTGAGCTTCAGCGGGACAGCAGGGTGGGTGGATGGATGGATGTGGGTGGATGGATGGATGGATGGGTGGGTGGGTGGATGGAGCGCTGGGTGGCAGGGTGCTGCTGCTGCTGCTGCTGCTGTGACGCCCAGGGGCGCCGACATGCTCCACAAAGAGGGAGCAAAGGGAAAACAGATGTTGACAATCAGGTCTTTTCTTCTCTCTCCGGTTAGTGAGAGGAAGGAAGAAAAATGCACATATTTGGGGAACTTATTGGATTTTGGGGGATAAATTGGAGAAACGTGTCGAGGCTCGTTCTGCTGACTGTCGGGAGTCTGTTGGTGTTCGGCTGATTGAAGCATCAACATGTTGACAGGAAGTTTGTGTCGATGTGAGATGTTTTTACAAGCTGCTTGTTTATGCTGCAAATTAATTTATCACTGTAATAATTCACCAAACCATCAAGATTTAAAAAAAACAACTTTTTTTTAAATATTTAAAGGGATAGTTCAGGTTTTTTGAACTGGAACTGTGGTCAGTACGCCCCCAGTTTGGAGAAGCAGCAGGAGTACCAGTGCAGGAAGTTGAGAAATATACAGCTGTGGACAGGGTCAGCAGCTAAACATATATTAAACACCTAAAAAATTATTGTCAGTTTAAGTTTAGGGTATATTTTGAGTATTTTCATCACTTTATCTTGCTGTCAGGCAGACTTTTCTGACAGGAAACCACTGTTAAACAAGCCAAATATCACTCTCTCCAAACCAACCAAACTCCATTCACAAAAACAGTCATTTTAGCTCACAGAACACAGGAGTCTACTGCTGCCTCCATCTGTTAGTTTGTTTATGTTATTGTGTGTAACACAAAGAAACTAACAGAAGGTTGAATTGTTATAAAAGACAGATTTTTGAGTACATGCTTAAAAAAAGTGAGCCCAGGAAGTGCTTCTACCCAAACATTTTTTGATTTATGCATTCTTACAATTGGGATGCAAGAACTACTTTAGACCTACAACAATGGTAAATGAAAATGTAAAATCTATAAAAACTAATTTATTTCCATATAATTTATGAGTCACAAGGAGCCACTGGAGACGAGCAAAAGAGCTGCACTTTGCATTGGGCAGTAAAGTCTTTTCTGATTCTGAAAAACAGGACGTCTGCAGATCCTGAAAAGTTTTTCTAATGTTTGTCACAACTGTTTGTCTCAGTAATATTTAAATCTAATTTATATTTTTGCAGCTTAAGGCTTAAAATGTTTCAAAATAAAGAAAAATATACCTTAAAGTGTGTTATAAGTGATTAAGAAGTGAGTTTAACTTCATTCATTTAAACAACTTTTTTTTGAAGTCATATACGGGAGGTGTCTTCATAAGCCTTTATAAACTTCCAACCTATGTATATATATATATATGTACACACACACTATAATACTATAATATACTTACAGTTTCAAGGGAACTGATTTATATAATTGCAGATGACATTTAAGAGAACTTAATAAAACTGTAGTAAACCAAATATTTACATAAAACTGAATGAATCTCATGTAAATAAATCCAATTTCTAACAATTTAATTCAAGTTATTTGCACAAACGAGTCACACTTTGGCAGATTTGTTATTTCACCATCATTTCTTTGTTTTATTGTATTTTATTTTGACAGGACACAGAGTGAGACAGCAGGAGGATTCAGAGCTGCAGTCAGGCAGCAGGTGAGTAGAAACCTTCAGTAGAATCAGATGTCGGAGTCAAAAGAAAAACAGCCCGAACATCTGTCCTGATTTCAGTTAACTTTTCTTCCTCAAGATAAAATAGTTGATAAAACCCAGAAACACAACGCTGCCTCCTACTGGGAGCTGAATTCAACAACAGTTTTTAGATGAAAGAATAACTGAAAGGTAAACGTATCGCTGTGCAAAAACACTCCTTAAGTCCTTTTTCCTGCTTTGTGACATTTATTCATCACTACATTACTTTTGTCTGAACTTTAGAGTAACAGACTGTTTACAGACACAGCAGTCAGCTGTCTAACTGACAGCAGCATAAAACACACACAGATACGTAACATCTCATTGTTGAAGTTTTTATTTGTTCTTCTTCTTTATAAATGCATGAAGATAAATCTGACAAACATGTTTCCTGTTTTAAAATGGAAGAAAAATTCAAATAAGATATATAAAACAGGTATTATTCTTCACCATTAAATTCCTCATCAGTCTGGTACAATGTTTATTTTTTTATTCAAAGCAAAGTTACACACACTGATAATAGATAATCTGCAATATAAGTATTATAACATACAAGTGTGGTATTAATATTTGCAATTTTGGTTTCACAGTTTACCATGGTATGAAAATTCATGGTTATGATACCATGTACATTTATTTATCTGTTGTATTAAAATCAAAATGTTATTGATTTTGTTTATTTATATATTTCTGAAGAGAAATCACTTCTAATTTTAAAAAAGGTCCTGCTCCATTCTTCCCTCCTAATTTCTCTTGTTCAATGGGACATGTGAAGTTTTCTTCATTCTCTTTTCATTTATTTTCAAAAAGGACTTTTTACTCATAGTTGTCTATTAAAAAATGTTTTCGCTTCCATGTCTGTCAGGACATAATTTATTTTTTGTTCCAACAAAAAAAAATCCTCCTGTTTTCATTCCTTTAAGAGTTATTGGAACCTATAATATTATTAATAATAATTATTGTGTGATCACATCATGAAAACTGTAATATTTCCTGAAACAGTTATTTGAAAATTTCCCCTCCTAAACTAATTCGTTTAGTAGGACACTCTACATAATATAGAAAGATAATGTGACACTTTATTTGTTTTATTTATTGTCCATTGATCATTTGGTGGAGCTGTGACAGTAAACAGTCAGTAATGGTCCGTGTACCTTTAGATAGTTTTCAAAATAAAACGGATTTACGGAAATACGGACGTTTTTCCGTTTTTTCGTTTTGAAACGAAAAAACGGAAAAACCAAATCGAAAAAACGGCCCAATTTTGATTTATGCAAATTCATTTTTTTTTCTATTCTTGTTGCTATAACCGTGACACAACGACCCACCGGAAGCGGAAGTTAAGTGTAACAACTTCAAAATAAAACTTTAGCGTGCTAACTGCTAACTTCTTATATTATAGCCTACCGCTCTCTTTCTACACCATATGGTTCACATTTATTTGACTTCTGTGAAAGTATAAGAGCTGCTTGTTTGGAAGAATGTGATACTGCTACCTACTGCTTGTCATTTCTCCCGGCTTTGCACCGGGCATCATTGGTTGCCATAACAACGGCGGAGGAGACTCCTTTCCTGAGTCAAAATCTTTGAGGCAAACTGGTCGTGATGAGTTCTGTGTTTTAACTGCTACACTACTCAGCCTTTATAAGCAATGTAAACTGTAATTGACCTCAATTTAACTGACAGTAAACGCGTATTCCAAAAATGTACAGGCCGGACCTATTTCACCGACGGACAGCCACACCAATGGAACTATAAACTCATTAATTTTACCCTGGATCTTTATATGACGCGGTTGATTGATGCTGGTTCAAAGAAAACGTAGTAGAACTTCTAGAATTTGTGTATTGAAATTATAATCATTCATTTATCAATCATACGGTAGGATACATATGATGTCAATACTTTGGCAACACCTGTGTTACCTGTTGTCAGTCTACTGTCTGTGCTGATTGTGACCACGAGGAGTGGAAAAGACATGTTGATTTAATTCAACAAAATGTGTCTACAACAAGAATAAACAATGAGGAATCTTTAATTAATAAGTTTTATTTTGAAGTTGTTACACTTAACTTCCGCTTCCGGTGGGTCGTTGTGTCACGGTTATAGCAACAAGAATAGAAAAAAAAAAAAGATTTGCAGAAATCAAAATTGGGCCGTTTTTTTTTTTCGTTTTTCTGAGACACAAAAGAAAAAACGGGAAAACGGCCGTTTTTCCGTTTTTTCGTTTTATTTTGAAAAGGAAACATCAAACTATCCACAGGTACACGCACCTGACCGACCTGTAACTGTGAGATCAGCTGATCTGAACACTGAAGCTGTGGGATCTTACAAACAGAAGGTTCTCTCAGTGGACGTGCTTCATGTTCTCACTGCAGCTGGTTTGAGAACACAGTGGAACATTTATCCACCACAGAGACCCCGGGTTCTTCTCTGGAGTTGGTGGAGACCAGAAGAAGCTAAAAGAAAAGGAAATATTGGATTTACATTCATCACAAACACAATGGACGATGTAAGAATAATCATTTATTCATATCAGTGTTGAGTCATTTCTTCCAGTTTAGGAGGTCAAAGGTCTCTAACAGCTCACCTACAGCAGCTCATACTGTGTTTCAGTTCAGGTTAGTTCAGGTTTGTTTCAACAGAACCTTTAAGTTCTAGTTAACTAGTTATCACTTTATGTTAGCAGCTAAAATGTTTTAACTGTTAGTTCAAGTTAACTATCGGTCCATTTCAGTAGATAAAATTATTAAACTGAGTTAACTAACAATTCATTTGTACTAAGTTATAGTTTATTTTAGAATAAAAAAGGGTTTAGTTCAGTTAAACTGACAGTTTAGTAACTTAAACTGTTTGACATTAGCTGCTAAAACACAGTTAAGTTCAGGCTGGTTAACTGTGTGTTTTAGTCTAAAACACAGTTAAGTTCAGGCTGGTTAACTGTGTGTTTTAGTCTAAAACACAGTTCAGTTCAGTTCAGGCTGGTTAACTGTGTGTTTTAGTCTAAAACACAGTTAAGTTCAGGCTGGTTAACTGTGTGTTTTAGTCTAAAACACAGTTAAGTTCAGGCTGGTTAACTGTGTGTTTTAGTGTCTAACAGATCATTTTAGTAGCCACACTATCACATACATATTTCATATTTCATTTTAGAAGGAAAAAAGTGTTCCAGTGTAGGTAATATTTTATTTTGTCTGATAAAACCTTGAAGTTCATTAGTGTTAAATGGTTTGTGCAGCTGTCACTTAATTCAGATTAAATAATGACTTATTTCAGCAGTTAAAACACTCCAGTTCTGATTAATTAACAGTTCATTTTAATAACTAAACTGCTTAAATAGCTTACAGTAAGTGTAACAGTTATATAACAGTAACATATAATGATTAAAACATATTGAAGAAAGCTGGTTGGTTTTGTGCCAGAAGGCTAAAATGGTTTTTAATGGTTTGTCTTCATGTCTAAAAGGTTTCAGTTAGCCGAGAGGTCAGACTACCAGCTACTAATAAGCAACGCTCATCTTGACAGGGTTAAACTGTGTATAATAGTTAACTGCCTTAAAACGTGGAAAGAAACTAACGGTTAAAGTTAGCCGAGGGTTTTCTTCAGTGTCTAAAACTGTTCATTTAGCTAATAGATCACTACAGTAGCTACACTAAGTAGTTAGCTTCAGCAATATTTCATTTTAGATGCAAAAACTGTTCCAGTTTAGCTAATATTTTATTTTGGCTGTTAAAACTTTGAAGTTTAGGTTAGCTAGCTAACTGGTGAGATAAGATTTTTTGGTTTTATTCAACAGGAAAGAGAGGACAGAGCGAGGGGATGACGTGCAGCAAAGAACTGCAGGGTGGAATCGAACCCAGCTGCTGCAGCAAGGACTCAGTCTTTGTACAGAGCTGCACGCTCCACCAGGTGAGCCACCGGGATGCATTGTATTCTAGTCATGTTACCTGTTTAATTAGTGTCAGCTAATAGTTTATTTTAGCAGATAAAATGGTTCACTTCAGGTGAGCCATTGGTTTGTTTTAGTCACTAAAATAGACCTTTGTCACAGCAGCCATATTGATATAAAATAGGAGAGTACATGCAGACATTACCAATGATACTAATTAAGGTCCAGTTCCATTTAGTGTACCACAGCGTTTCAGTGCGCCAACATTCACAATAGCAGCCCCTTGACTCTGTTTGATCTGAATGGAATGTAGCCTTAATAATCACTGTATTTATTTCATGTCAAAATGTCTGCTGTGGAAAAGCAGTTTAAAGTTCAGTTTAGCTGAGAGTTCATTTTAATTACTTAATTTAAACTGTATAATGTTAGTCATTTTACAGCCAATGATTTAAGGAAAGCTAACTGCTTGTTTTAGCAGCTAATATGGTTGAGTTCATGTTATCTACTAGTTTGCTTTAATGACTAAAACTGTTCAGTTTGCTGACAGAAAATTTTATTATCTAAACTAAGTAAGGAGTATTTCATTTATGCAAAACACATTTCAGTTTAGCTAATGTTTTATTTTAGCTGATAAAACTTTGATGGTAAGGTTAGTTAATGGTTTCATCTGTTAAGTTCATTTAGCAATTTTATAGGATCTAAATCAGATTAGCTCATTTCTTATTTCAGCAGTTAAAACAGTTCAAGACCAAGTGGGTTCATTTTCTTGCAATATCTTTGCAATTCAATGTTTTTTTTGTTTTTTTTAATCATTTCATATTACAGTCTTTCCTTAAAAAACCTTGAGATGCCACTGTGGCAGTCTTGAGTATTCTGAAAGTAATATAGAAGTGCTATTTTAAGTAGAGCTGCAAGGATTAACTGTGAATCAATTATTTAATTAATCATCATCTATTTGGAGAATCAAGCGATTTTGTTTGAGTAATTTATTTAAAAAAAGAAGTCAAAATTCTCTGATTTCAGCTTTTTAAATGAATATTTCCTGCTTTCTTTACCTTTTCTGCCTTCTTTGCTACAAAACAAGACATTTCAGGACGTCATCTTGGACTTCTGGAAACATTTTTTGACGTACGTCCGTGCGCTCCACCTGTTTTCACATGTTTGGATCTATTTTTCAATTGTCAAGACTGAATCGAATTAATCGATTTTCATTATTTTCTGACATTTTATGGACCTAACAACTAATTGATTCATTTAAAATATAGTTGTTACAGAAAAGACTGAAAAATTGATCCAGACGTGGAAAGCTCGGCGTACGTCAGTGCGGTCCACATCATCTTGGGCTTTGATAAACATTTTTTGACATTTTATAGATCAAACAACTGATCGATTAATCAAGAAAACAATCAACAGAGAAATCTATGATGAAATAATTGTTATTATGAAGTAGAAGAACACTCAGGACAGCAGCTGGACTTCCTGAATAGATTTATCTCCTTGATTTCAGCCTCTGGTTGAACTCTGAAGCACCTTTTTGTGGTTTGTCATCATTACTGTTCAGTGAAAACAATGGCTCGAGTGGTGCAGTATGGTTCCTCAGGTGATCACGTGTAGAACCGCCTCGTCCCTCCCCTCCTCCCCTCGTCTCACCTCCTGGCCCGGTGTACCTTACCCCCTCCGACAACCCGAACGTCCCTCCGTATCTCCGGCTGAATCGCATTCCTCCGTTTGGCCGCCACAATGGGAGAACTGTTTGATGGCGGCTCTGCTCTGGTTCAGGTATTCCCCTGTCTGATTAGGAACCTGAGCTTCACAGACCCCCCGCACCTCCCTCTGAGCCCTTTATTACCCCGTCACCCCCCCCCCCACACACACACACACACACACACACACACAACACAAAACCACTGCCCCCATCCACCCCCCAGCTCCAACACAAACAGACAGTGAAGTGATCTTACAGGTTACAGCACATGTTTGTTGATGTGCGACATGATGGGACACTGCTGCTCGCTGCTTCTCTCTGTCCTGGAAAAAACAAACACAACATGTATTAATCACACGCTGTGAAAACCTCGTAATTCCACTGTTGGTTTTAAAAGGATCTCATGTTTGGGAAGAGAAGTTTTGACCACAAATTTTCTAATTAAATCAGTTCAAAACCTCAGTGAATAAAACATCCAGCTGCATTTACAAATACAACTCGCTGTGAATTAATCAGGAAAATTAATCTATACTGTAGGGATGCAACTAACAATTATTTTCATTGTTGATGTTTGCCTGTAAAATGTCAGAAAACGGTGAAAAATGTTGATCCAGAAGTCCAAGATGATGTCCTCAAATGTCTTGTTTTGTCCACAACTCAAAGATCTTCAGTTTACTGTCAGAGAGGAGTAAAGAAACCAGAAAATATTCACATTTAAGAAGCTGAAATCAGAGAATTTGGACTGTTTTCGATGAAAAAATGTCTCAGAACGAATAAGTGATTACCAAAATAGTTTGCCATTACATCAATAGTTGATTAGTAAGAGATTAATCGATGAATCGTAGCAGGTCTAACAAACATTGCTTGTTCTTGAGAATTGGAACAAAACCGTATTTTGAGGGGTTTTGATTTTTACTCTTGTTAGACAGGAAAATATATTTTAAAAGATCAAACTCTTGTCTATTAAATATCGTAACCTCCTAGTGATTAAATGTTTTATTAAATTTAGGCATCAGCTCCGTCAGATGGAAAATCCAGTGCTATATTTTTCATTTCACAGCGTCGTCATAGTGAGCAGCCATTTTATTTTTTGTGTAAAAACCATAATTCTTATTGATCTTTGATTTAGAAGGACGACAGAGTCGACATGTTCTGGCTCAGACACATCTGATAGAAATATTATTGAATGAATTTGTATAAAAATATAAAGTTTACCAGTGTTTGAGCAGGATTCCCGCCTTTTTTAAACCAGGAAGTGAGACAGGGGTCCTTAGAGTATAGCTGACCCTTTTTATGCCTGATTGCATCATATGGGACACAACTTTAAAGGGCCAACATTTTCATAAAGAATATATTTTAAAACAAAAATGAATATAATAGCACATTTTTACACCTGTGTTATCTATTGGTATTATTAGTTTTAGATTTTGAAGGAATTTAACACATTTTTAAATTGTCTGAAGTTGTGAATCCTTGTTTGGGACGAGGCTGTTTTCTGTTCAGTTTAGACATTAAAAAAATATTGCAAAACAAAACATTTAATAAATTACATATATTTCATAGAAATAAATTTAGATTTAGAAAAAAATTTCATCAAAAAATAAAAATTTGAGTTTTTCTTGGTAGGACATGATTTGTCTCAGTGTGTGTGATGTACATACTATGAATATTCTCTGAAATCATCTCTCAGCACTGTTCATTGGAAAAAGAACATTTTTCAGCTAAATATCCTCAACTGTATCTGTTATTGTCCTGACACTTAATGTCCTGTATATATATATATGTGTAGTGTGTATATATATATATGTGTATATATATATATATATATATATATATATAATATATATATACACACATACATATATACATATATATATAAATTTTAAAAATAAAATCCAAGACACCATATTTACATTTCATGGAAATTTTCTGGATGTCTGAATGCATTATTTTATATTTATTATATGTACTCTGACTGGACAGGACAGTTAAAACGTTAAAAAGTGCTCAAATGTAAAATTCAAAATAATTTATAGAAGAAAAAAACATCTTCTTTTTGGATTTGGTTGTAACTAGATACATTTACTCAGGTCTTGTACTTAAGTACAGTATGAAGTACTTGTACTTTACTTGTTATGCGACTTGATTCTTCTACTTCGCTACATTTTAGGGGAAATACTGTTTGGTCTTCATCCTTCTCCAGTATGACACTTGGCTTTTTCTATTTCGTGTCATGAAGACTTCTTTAATGCACCGTCTGACCTCTTACCCTCTGGAAAAAAGCAGAGATCTGGACCAGTAATTTCAAATTATTAGTCAGATTTACATTTATTGACTCCAGACCAGTGTTCCTTCTTATGGAGTGCAAGTAGGGCTGCACAATTAATTGCAATATAATCAAAATCACAGTATGTCCACCCTGCAATTATTTGATAAAGGAAAAATAAGAATAAACTGCATTATAATGAAGTACTGTAGAGCTGCAGAGATGTTTTGACCTACAAATCTTTTTCTCCAGATGTAAAAACACCTTTGTTTGGTTCAAACCCCAACAAATGTCACATCTTCATGATTTTATTTTGTTTTCTTTAAGTAAAAATGAAAATTCTGGTGCAAGAATGATCATTCCTACTAATCATATTGCATATCGCAATCACATTTCCAGCCAAAATATTAACTTTTTTACCATATCGTGCAGCTGTCAGTATAAATAACACCTATAATAAAATAACTGGTTTAATTTTGGAAGCACTTTGCTTATTAATGACTTATAACTGACTCATACAACATTAGTAAATGAATTATTAACATTAATAAAAGCTTATAAACCCTTTATTAAGGTCACAATATATATATATATATACAATTGTCATAAAGTGCTTCCAAATATTTTTTATATAGTATATCATCTATTTAACTGACAGATATAGTAATTGTTATTGCTTCTCCTGTATGTGTTTGTAGTTGTTTTTATGCTGATGTTGCCTTTACTGTTTCTTTTGCCCTTTTTAAAGAGCAACACAAATAAAATGTATTATTATTATAGACAAATGACTTTAAATCAAGTATATAAAGCAGATAAACTAACTCCATCTCCAACAGCTACAAGATTAAAATGCTGTTTATGAACTCAGTGTTCAGTATGTAATGATCTGAATTATAATTTACTCAAGTCTTGTATTTGTTATTTTACTCTACACTTATACTTCACTATTGATTTTACGAAGTTGTCCTGGTTGGTGTTTTATCCCTCTTCAGTATGACACTTCATTTAACTGTTTGACCACTTACTGTCTGGAAAAAAAGTTCATAGAACATCTGGACCGAAATTTTCAAATCAGATTTAGATGATTTGACTCTACGTGTTATTTCTTATGATTACAAGCACCTGTCATACTTTATGTTTGCAAAAAGGAACCTTTAACTTCTGGCTTGTCTGATTTTGACATCAAAAATAGTTTAGATGAAGGCAAGGTTTAAAAAGTACTATGGGATGTATGGAGCATCAGTCAGTGATTCATTAACTTTAATAAAAGCTTATAAACACTTTATAAAGGGACCCTTATTATAAAGTGCTTCCAGATAGTATCTGGTAGTTTGTCTGTTTAACTGACAGCTGTAGTTATTGTTATTGCTTCTGCTGTTTCTGGCTGTTTGTAGTAGTTTTTATATGGATATTACTCTTAATGTTGCTGATATTTCCTTTTTTCTACTATGAAAAATGCATTTGAGTGCTCATACAAATTAAATATAGTATTATTATTATAGTCACAAGTAACTGAAGATCATGTATATAAAGCTGTTAAACTAACCTCCATCTACACCAGCTACTGGATTAAAATGCTGTTTACAAATCAGTGTTCAGTATATGTAATGATAATCCTGTTATACTATATAATTATAACACTAACAGGAGTAGAGCTGCAATGATTCATCAATTAAGGGATTGTTAATTAACTATTAAATTAAACAGCAACTATTTTGAATAATTGATTAATTATTTTGGGTAATTTTTTAATAAAACATGTCAAAAAATTCTCTGATTTAAGCGTCTTTAATATGAATAGTCTCTGATTTCTTTACTCCTCTCTGACAGTAACCTATATATTTGATAATATAGGTATACATACATATATACTCAAATATATTTGAGTTGTGGACAAAACAAGACATTTGAGGACGTCATCTTGGACTTTGATCATCATTTTCTGACATTTTATGGACTAAACAACCAATCGATTAATTGAGAAAACCTTTCATTTTAAATACTTCAACATATCACAGGAATTGCAGAACATTTTGTCACACTTTTACTTGCAAAGACGCATTTCTCACAGTATTATTTTACCACTTGTCCTTGTTTTTCAGACCGAGCTGTAAAGTGTAAGTGAAGTGAAAGCAGACTTACTGACGGCTCAGTGTGATGTGTTTCAGGCGGACGAATGGACGGATGCACAGACGGACGGCGGGCAGCGTCCTCTCTTCACGGAGCGTGAACAGGTCTGCTCTCTCTCGCCGGGCTTCAGTCTGGAGGTATTTATGCCAAAACACACGAGTTTTCTGCTGCAGGAGGGACGGAGGGGTGAGGACGAGGGGGGGAGAAACGTGTGTGTGTGGTGGGGGGGAATAGGAGGAAGGATGGAAACCCAAAACAAAACATAGCATGATAGTGTGTAAGCAGTTCCATGTGTCCGGAGGACTGATCGCCCTGCGGTGCTGCAGCCCTCTGCCCTCCCTCCCCCCTTTTCTCTCCCCTCTCCCCCCCTGCTCTCTACCTGCCTCCCTCCTTCTGTCCCGTCATTAAAGTGACCATAAAAAAGCCGTACAAGTTGTTTGGAGTCCGTTCAGTTTAGCCGGGGCTGCCTCCTCTTCTTCTTCTCCTTCTTCTTCTTCTTCTTTTTCTGCTCCTGGTGATGATGATGATAATGAAGAACAAGCCCTAATTATACCCGAGGAGGGAAAAAAAAAGGGGAGAAGCGACCCGAGGTGCACGGCGATGCGGAAAAAAGGCTCATCATTCTGCTCGGCTGTGTGTGTGTGTGTGTATGTGAGAGAGAGTGTGTGAGGGGGTGTGTGTTTTGTCTCTCTGAGCAGATGACTGCCGCTCACCTTGCCACGGGGTCTGCATGAGATTGGTTCATTGTCAAGGAGCTTTTTTTTTTTTTTTTTTTTTTTTTTTTTTTACCCATGATTCCATATGGTATGGAGCGGGCTACATGTTGCCCAACATGCCAGTGCAAATGTTTTCTCAATTAGGTGTCTTATCTCCGGTGAGCGCACTCGCATCAGATGAAGCTTGCTGACAGCGTAATGGCAGGGAAAACCTCGGAAGGCTCCATCAAATGGCAGCTCTGCTACGACATCTCAGCCAGGACCTGGTGGATGGTAAGTTGGCACAACATTTTCTTTTTTTTTTCTTTCTTTCTTCTTCTTCCTGCTGTTTTCTTCAACCAAAAAGAAGCTGCTTCCCTCCTCCTCCTCCTCTCCTCTCTTCCTCCTTCCTCTTCTTCTTGAGGCTTTCAGCAGCAGCAGCTTTGTGTTTTATTTCCAAAAAAGCTCCTGGATTTTTGTTTGTTGTTTTTATCTGTCAGCGTCCCGTCTCCTCCGCCGCTGCCGCCCCCCTTTCTTGTCTCCGCGCGTCCCGTTAGCGGATGGGTGCCAGCAGCTCAGGTCTGCAGCCGCGGCGGCTGGGGGGTTTGTTCCTCCCTTCTACTTCTTCTTCTTCTTCTTCTGCTGTTGTGACGCTGAGGCTCCTCTTGTCATCTCCCGCGCTCTCTCTCGTTCCGTCTAATTAACAGGAAACTTCTCTGCAAACACACTGAAAGTCCCGCTTTGTCTCTGTCCGCTCTCCGAGAAAAAGAGCTGAACATTGCGCTCGCCTCCCTGAGCTCTGACACATCACTGCCGCTGTGGCAATTACATCGCACCAGGGAACAAACACCCCAATCTCCTGCAGTGGTGTCCCGGGACGTGCTGGGGCTCCGGCTCCAGCGCCGGGGCCGCAGTCAGCAGCTTGTCGTGGTCAGCGAGGCCAGCCGACCTTTGACACCCCCGTCACTGCTGTGGTGGCTGGGAGAACGGAGGGGCGGGAGAGTAGGGGGGAGACTGAGGTCCGAGCAGGGAGAAGCTGGCAGACAGACGGGGGGTTGAGGGGAGTTTGGTGACTCTGCTGAGAGGCGAGGAGGGGGTCGGGGGGCAGTTTTGGTGCCTCACAATAGTCTATTGTGGCCGGCTTGTCCAAATGAGCCATGGAGATGAAAGAGCTCAGAGGGTTCATTAGAGGACAGCTCATTATTGCTGCCACCGTCACATTTAACACTGTGCGACCAGGGTCAGCTCCGTCTGCACCCCAGTGTCGTGGCGTCGTGGTGAGTTTTTGGTGGACGGACAGAACGGACGGACGCAGAGTTTTGGCGCTGCAGGTTCTCGCTCTCCTCCAGCCTGAATAAAAAAAAAAGAGTTGCCAAAGAGACAAAGGCGGCTTTATCCTCTCCGTAACAGGACCGTGAACTTTGTGAATTCCTCTCGGTCAAACCAAAACCACCACCAGCCCCCCCCACCCGTCCCCTAAACACACACACACTTTCACCGTCCAGCCCACCAACACCAGCAGCAGCAGCAGCAGCAGGACAGCGGCGGGCAGCCCGTGGATGGTGATGGGCCACGGCCGTCTGCTCAGGGTCCGAGGAGTGTGTGTGTCTGTGTTTTGTCTCTGAGTGTGTGTGTCTGTGTGTGTAGAGGCTCACTTGGTGGGTGGGAGAGTTTTGCTCCCCGGTGTGTGTCTGAATGCGCCGGCTGGCTCGACTGGAGGAGTTTTATTTTGAAAATGAGGTGAAATTTGGTTTCTATTAAAAGGCTTTTTTATTAAAGAGATTTTGTGATTAATATCATAGTTTTATATATATTATATATATATATTATATTTTTTTGCACTCAGGCACTAAGGCAGAGAACTTTATTTTTGTTGTGCTGTAATTGTGTAAATCGATTGCTTGGTCCAGTGAGACTGCACACTTTCATTTTATGATTTAATTATTTTGAGCCCCAAATTATTATAATCGAAGGCGTCATGGCATCTCTTTTCTCACTGTGCATTTTGTTGCCAATTTGTTGTGTCTGTGTCTCATAATGTGTCTCAAATAGGACATAAATCAAATTAAGCTGCTGCAGTTCAACTCGACAGTCTGGGTTTTAAATTTTACATCAAATGCACTACATTTCACAAATGTATACATTATGTATTTAAAAAGGTATTCATTTGTTTTGATAATGTATTTTAAAATATATATATATATTTAAAAATATGATTAGTCTGATCTGACTGTATTTTATTGTTGAGGTTATTTGCACTTATGATTAATTGGACCCATAAAATTAAAGTCTTTCTTAATGTAATACAAATAAAATGTTGTGATGCTGCACCAAAAATTACTTTAATATTGAAAATACAGCCAGGAAAATTATTTTTAGACATAAAAATTAAAATTTTAGTTTACTTTCAAATTATTTTAATTAAATGCTTGAATTGTTTGCTTGCATTATTTTTCAAACATATCACCACCTGCATATTATTGGAACCACAATGAAATTCTTGTACTGAGGAACCAAGATTCTTGTCCCTGATCCTTTAAAGATTAAAACATATAATCAGTAATAAATAAACATGTTAAAAACAGTTTTGTATGATGTTATTGAGCTGTCAGCGATGCTCCTCTGCTGGTTGATCACAGCGGGTAATTAGTCGGACATAAATCCGTTCGTCCGCGCTTCAACAACATCAGAGTCTGAAGCAGCAGAAAAGGTTAAAGTGGCCGAAAGCACAAAGAGGATTATCTGCTTAAAATTTAAAAAAGCAGCTGTGATGATTTCTGTCGGGTCATTTCAGGGAAACGGATCAGTTTTTTAATTTAGTGTTATAATAACAGATTTAAGGTTTTTGATCTCATTTATATTTAAATATTTTATAATTCCACAAATGGTGGCGAAAACGGCTGTTTGATGATTTAATTTGTTGTCCTCAGTTAACACGTGAATATTGATATTAATGGTGTCACAGGCATCTTTAAATGAAAGCTCATTTTTACATTTGACATCATGAAGAAGTTATGGTTTTAAATATCATAAAAATATTTGAATTCTTTCAACATGTCCAACATTTGCATTTTCACAATATTTGCATCATAACTTAATTTTCTCTGTGCTGTTATTTCGAAAAGCAGCAAGCAGCTCCTCAAATCTACTTGCACAAAATCTACAGAAATATAAAATTAATGCACATTTTATGCACCAGGATGATCCACATTTGAATTTTTATTAATAAGTTTAATCTCAAAACACAAATATTTTTAATTTCTCCTCCTATTTCAGCTTTTCTTCAGTCTGTTTTAGTTTTTAACAGTTCATTATCAGTCTGTTCTGTTTATATCAACAAATCTTAACATTTATATTCTTCAAATTTTTAATGCATCACCACACATTCAGTATAATTATATTAAAATAAAACCCATTATAATCACGGTTGAATCATTGCCAGTTTGTATATATTGCGTCTTACAGTAAATGGCTGTGAAACAAGCTTCCACGCCGCCGACTCATCTGCAGCTGAATACAGTAAACACACTCCAGTGTAATCAGATCGTATTAATATTAACATTTAATGTAACGGTGTGAAGTTTAAGAGCCACACAGGCTCTCACTCCAAAACAGTAAACAACAACCACAAGAGGAGAAAAAATATCCAGAAAATCTAGAGAAAATATTAAAAATCAATCTGCTTTTCTCAGCAGGGTCTGAGTTGATCTGTAAATCTCATAAAATTATATATTTTATATTTTTTGATAAGAATAATAATAAAAAACTCAGATTATAATTGGCATATAATCAGTGTAAAGTTTTTCTGTCCTCTGTGCCAAACAGGAAACGAAGTAATGTGAAAATAATGTGAAAAAATTAAAAAGGTTGAGGAAGACGAGCAGGAAAACCAGCTGATCTCAGAGCAGCGAAGTTTTCTGCTGCTGCACACTCTTCCTTCACCACAGGGGTTAACGGGATTTCTGTGGCACTACAAGTGATGGCCCCATAATCCATTTGTCAGCGAGCAGACACCCCTCCTTCACACACGCGCGCACACACACACACACACACACGCACACACTCACTCTCCCTCGTGCTATATTTGTCCAGTGTGTGAAGTTATTTTTGCTCGTGATAATAATAATTAACCACCTTGATTTAGAAAAGAAAGTCAAATAAAGGCGAGTACGGGAACATGAAAGCATTCTCATTGTTTGTAATTTTGTATAATTTATTATTTTGAATTCTTGATATTTGCTTATATTGATAAGATAAAAAAACATGCAAGTTCCAATATTTAATGGGACGAGTGCTGGATCAGAAAATATCTGACAGAAGATCTGCACAACAAAAAGCTCCAGTTTAAAGGATGTTTATTTGCTGCTGCGTGAGACTTCAAGCACATGGCTCCTCCTCAGACTTCTGATACATACAGAGAATCGCCATTAGAGCTGCAGCGATTGTTAATCGACTAATAAATTAATCGTCAGGTATTCTGATAATTGATGAATTGTTTGTCATTTTTGTAGAAAACAGTCAAAATTCTCTGATTTCAGATTCTTAAATGTGAATATTTTCTGGTTTCTTTACTTCTCCCCAACAGTAAACTGAATATCTTTGAGTTGTGGACAAAACATGAAATTTGAGGACGTCATCTTGGACTTGGATCAATATTTGCTGACATTTTATGGACCAAACAACTAATTGTTTACTTGAGAAAGTAATTGTTACAGAAAAGCCTTGAAAAATTGGTCCAAACGTGGAGAGCTTGGCGTGTGTCCGTGTGCTCCACGTTTCGACCTATTTTAGGGCCCATTTTTCACCATTTTCTTACATTTTTAGATTAATAATTAAAATAATCATCACAGGAAAGACATGTTTTGACCTATTTTTCAAGAGACAAGATTGTGACAGGATTAATTAATCGATTAATTGAGAAAATGGTCATCAGATTAATTGAAAATGAAACCACTCCACATAATGTTGTAGTTTGCTGTCAATAATGTTTTAGCAAACCTTACAAGTTCATATTACAAAAAATCTTTTTTAAAAATATAGATTATGTTAAATATACAGCGACATACATGTAGTTCCTTATAATAAAATGTACAGAAAAAGAAGAAATATACACGTACCCAGACTGGTTTGTTCTGTATAAGGACTCAGACTAGATAAATGTCATATATACTATTAGACATGCGTCTGTCTAAAATATATTTATTGTTTGACAAAGGTATAGGATTTAACACTATATGTACAGACAGAACTGTCTAAGAAGGCAATGGTCTAATGTCAAAGTCAACATTAAAGGGACAGTTTGCCCCAAAATCAAAAATATGTGTTTTCCCCCTGGCCTGTAGTGCTGTTTATCCATCTCGATAGTTTTGTTGCAGAATTTTGGAGATTTCGGTTGTAAAATGTCTGACTTGGAACTATGGATGATGGAACTAGATGGCACTTGGCTTGTGGTGCTTACAGTGCCAAGTAGTACATACATACAGTATATAGTATTTATTACATGTTTTAAAATTAATTTATTTCATTTAAAAAATTTTAGGAGATTCCCCAATGTACCACTAGAGGGCGCTTGAGTACCACCAGTGGTGCTACTACTGCTACTATACTGTAGTTTGAGAATCTGGGCTTTAAGGTGTTGACCGAAATAAGTCAGGACCAAGTCGTATTGAAACTTCTTCCGTCAAGCGAAACCTGCATAAAATCCTTTTTGTACCCAGATTTAGAAAAAGACTATTTGTGTGGTTTTGATAGAAAATACATTTGTTAATGCAGTAGGATTATTTCAGGAATGCTTCCATCACATGATGGGTATCAAATTCAGTCCTCTATTGATATATGGTATTGATATTGATTGATATCAGTATCACTTTTGGATACTTTTATTGATACTGGCATCATACATTTTTAAACAATACCTAGCTTGCTGCAGCTAACTGTAATGATTGTCATTATTGATTAATCTGTCAATCATTTTCTTGATTAATCGAGTTAATTGTTTGGGCTTTGAGAAAGAGTGACAATTTTTCAACATATATGGACCACTGTCTCATTTTGTCCACAACACAAAGATATTCAGTTTTCTGTCAGGGGAGGAAAGAAACCAGAAAATGTTCACATTTGAGAAGCTGAAATCAGAGAACTGGATTTTTTTTGTGATGAAAAGGAAAGAAACTAACGCAAAAATGTTCAAAGTGACCCACTAATATAAAACAAAGTTAAGATTAGCTGATAAATCTATTTACATCAATTTTATCAATTATAAAAAGTGACAAATGTGTAGCTTCAAAGAGGTATTTGGTTTTTGGCTGTTGATCAGAACATGAAATCTATAAGAACATTAATCTTTGGTAACTTGTGGTAAAGTTTTACTGGTGAGAGTTATTCCTCTCTGATGTGTTTGGATGTGTGCTCAGATTTAGAGGCCTGGTGACGCTCAGTTCTGTGAATCGTTGGATCGTAGCGGACTGACGGCGGCCCGGCTCTGTGTTTGTGGTCTGTGTGAGGTCCAGTTCATTAGCCAGAGTCTCAGAGGAGGGTCGGACTGCTCCGTGAGTCTGACAGACATCAAGTTTTAAAACTGACTTTAATGAGCTCAGTGAAGGAAAACTGAGAGAAACACAGCAGAGCAGAAACCAGACGAGGAGACACAGAAACTGGATGGACATTATGGTGGACAAACCAAAAGAATCGTGCCAGGGTGGAAACCTAAATGTAGATGAACCTTAAGAGTGGTGTTAAAGGAAGCAGCTGCACCATTTATTCATTCTATCTCTTTTCTATCTTTCTTTGTATTCAAACATTAATACACATCATCGGTCCAGTGCACCTGCAGAGCAGCCGTCCCAAACTAACCTCCAATAACAGCCTGCTAAATGGGCACACGTTTACATCAACACAACATTCCAGTTTTTGCCCTTATTCTGAAAAAGACCACACTAAGCTAGTCTAAGACTGTAGACTGAGCTCTTTACACATCTAATGAAAATGAATATTCCTTTAATATTCCTGTTTACATGCAGCTGTGCAGACTCTCATTATGGACGTTTCTTTATGTCAAAATAGTATTTTTTCAAAGTCTTCCACCAGTGGTGGACTTGATTAACCGTGCAAACACAGCCTCCCTCTTTCATTCATTCAGCCACCTTATTGAAGAGGTCAGCATTGCGATATTTGCACAAATCAAAAACTATTTTGATATAACTTGTTTAAAATAATGTTTAAAAGTAAGTGTGTTTCTTCCTCCAACCACAATTTTGAGATTTTCTTTTGTTCATGCGTCTCTACCCCAGTCCTGCAAACTGTTGGCTGGTTGGTCTGTTCACAGCTCAGGGCAGAAGAGGCCGTGTATCTCAGACTGCTGTAAAAACCCCAACTGAGGTGCAGATTTTGAATCAGCTGTTTACATGTCCAAAGAAAACCTAAAACCAGAGTAATACCAGCATATCCCACATTCAGGATAAGGCCTAATTCAGAATATCCAACCAGAAATATTGTCTAGTTGTCCACTAATATTCAGAATATGGCAGTATTCTGAATTTGATAAAGGTCATGTAGTGTGCATATGCATGTGTGCATCTTTTCAGTACCAGTATCTGTGTGATTTAGCTCGCTTCCTTAGTTATGAAAGCTGCCACAGGTTTGGTGATTCTCTTCCCTCTCAGAGTCAGTTGAAAGTTTTCTTGGCTGGTTAGCTTGGCTCACTGTTTTCTGCCTCTCTCCGCCATATCTCCCAACATGTAAGAGTAATGTTAACCAGAGTGTCTTTGCGTTAGGCTAATGTTCGCCCACAATTCAATGCAGGAGAACAGCATAAGATAAGATATTCCTTTCTTTGTCCCACAAGAGGGAAGTTCTCAGTGTTACTGCAGCAAAGTAAATAGCAAAACTGTAAAGAAGCATCAATAAAAATATAAAAATAAAATATAAAAACGTAGTAAGAGGAAATATAAAAATGGGAACAGTATATACAGTATAAGCAGACTCAGCAGTTGAATGAATTTACACCATTGCACATAGAATGATGATAATACACTTGATTATTGCACAGTCACATTACACCTGGAAAACGCAATGACTTTATTGTCCAGTTGAGAAAATCAACAGTCAGTCTCAGTAGGCTCTAATTTTGTGAAGGCTGCAAACTCCACATCATGGTCACTGCGTCAATACAGAATCATCATCATCATCATCATGCATCTTGGAATTAAGAAATTTCCTCACCTCTCAATCACATGATGCATCCAGTCAGTTTTAAGTCTGATTCACCTTTTGGCCGTGCTTAGAACCCAGCACACAATTTAGTCATGAGCCGTTATCCAGTTTGTGTAAACACCTTGTTGATGTAAATAGAAGCATATCTGTTTTGTGAGATGCAGGTGATATAAATGATGGAAAAAAACTGTAAGACTCAAGCTTAAGTTCCTTCATCATCATCAGTTTGGTCATATAACAGCAGGTGATGATGCATTTCTCATCATTCATGGTAAATATTGTTGGTGTCTGCTGAAAGTCTCATACACCCAAAGATGTAAAACAAATTGTAAATATTGAGGAAAACTTTCAGTTTCTTTGGTTCATATCTACCAACCCGAAGGTGTATTGATAAACATGCATCAGTGATCAGTAGTACTTTTTAAAAACTGCATTTTTTAAATTCATTATTATGTTTGTATATAGGTGCAGTCTATAAATACTGGAGAATCAGAATTAACTTGGAACATTTTGATTTGGAAGCAACCATAGAAGGTATAAACAGCGGACAGAGCCACTTTAGAGGTGCCTTAAACCTGCATTGTTTCTAATCGCCAGCAGGGGGCGACTCCTCTGGTTCCAAGAAGAAGTTTGATTGTAAACGTATAAGAAAATGAGGCGACTTCTCACTTGATTTCTGAGCTCAGTAAACTGTTTCATAATGAGTTTATGATCTCAATCTAGTTTGAAGTCTTCTTCAATATAGCAGGATGTTTATTTAGTAAATTATTGTCCCATTTTTAGTAAAATAGACTTGTTACCACGGTGTGTCCTCAAGTTCTCAGTCATATTCAATCAGGATAGACACATAGCCATGCCTGTCCTCCCTAGCTTCACCTTCTTGTCCAAATATGGTCACTTCTGGCTCAAAAAAACAAAACAAAGATACCGACAGCCGAGCTGTCAAAAATTGGTAGTCACAGTGGGTTTGGATGCAGTCCTAATTTCTGCTGAGATTCAGGAACAAAACCTGACCCAAGACTGTCAGACATCAACAGTTTGTCGGTTTTGAGTTGGAAACTTTTTTTTGGTGTGTCTGGATGTCGTTCAGCTCAGCTTGGACACTTTGAGTTTGAATCTGTTTTACATTTCCTCCAGATCTAGACCAAAATTAGAGGTGTTGTGTGCAGTCACTGCATCCAGCAGGTGTTGGTCAACAATTAGCTCCAACGCTAACTGCTGCTAAAACCACAATATCTCACTTTTCTGTTTCTATTTGACCATAAATGTCCAGCATGTGAATCCGACTCTTCTCCTCTGATGGAGGCTAACAGTTTCCCCCTGCTTCCAGTCTTTGTGCTAAGCTAGGCTAAACATTTCTCTGTACTAGACAGACTGAACTGAGCTGAAGCTGGTATCTTTATCTGTCAAGACAAGAAAATGTGGAACTGCTCCTTTAATAAAAAAACGCTGTGACCTTTCTGTTAGTCATAGTTTGATCAGTCAGTCAGCTGATGGAAATGAGTCACATTTTCACACTAATTTTACCTTTTCAGCACCACAGAGTCCACGCTGAGACGACACAGGAAGGGTATGTGTTCGTGAGTGTGCGTGGGTGTGTGTGTGTGTGTGTGTGTGTGTGTGTGTGTGTGTGTGTGTGTGTTAGAGTGTGTGTGTGTGTTACAGAGGGAGTGTCATATTGTGCAGAAGATGTTTCCAATTTGGAGACGGCCATGAGCGGAGTAGAGATGATTAGAGAGGAGGAAATTGGGGGATTAGAATTGTCTGCTTGAACTTCCTGAACGCGGCGTGCTCGCTCGCCCACCTCTCCCTCTCTCTCCCTCCCTCTCTCACTCTCTCTCTCTCCATTCGTCCTGGCAGTCTCTTGTCCTCCTGCGGTCATCCTGTGGTGTGGAAAGTGTGAGGACACATTGAGTCCTCGAGCTCCTGGCGTGCCTCAGGCTGTCACTGACCAACGGACATGACTCACTCCTCCGCTCACCTTTTACCTCACCTGCCATCTCTCCTGCCATCTTTCCTTTTTGGTCGTTTCCTTCCTGTTCCTGTCTGTTTGTCTCTCTTTTCTTTTTCCTTCTCATCATCTTTCTTTTCCCTTCATTGCACCTTTTATTTTCTTTGCCTACATCTTTCCTGGCCGTTTATCTGTACTTTTGTCTTTCTGTTCCCTTCTCTTTTTCTTTCCTCTCCCTTCATATTTTCCTCGTCTTTCCTTTTCTTCTTAACTATTTGTCGATACAAATACAAGTGAAATTCCATAACTCTTGATACCAAATTGACCCTTTCTAAGCCCTGCCCCTTTCCGCTCTGTGCTCCAATAACAGTTGAGCTTTGTACAACTTTCTACTTTACTGTTTCTTTAGCCTCCTTATGCTATGTGCTAGCTTCATTCATGTTGAAAATTAGGGCTGCAACTAACGTTCATTTTCATCATTCCTTAATTTGTCAGTTATTTTCTCAATCGATTATTAATTGGTTAGTGGTTTGGTCCGTAAAACGTCAAAAAATGGTGAAAAATCACTGATAACTGTTTTCCAAAGGGCAAGATGGCGTCTTCAGAAGTCCTGTTTTGTCCACAACTCAAAGATATTCAGTTTACTGTTAGAGAGGAGTAAAGAAACCAGAGAATTTAGACATTTTTTATTAAAGAATGACTCAAAGCGATTAATCGACTATCAAAATAGTTGGTGATTAATTTAATAATCAATTAATCATTGCAGCTGTATTGAAAATAAAACCAAATTTTGAAGATTGATAAAAGATGTTGCTGGGGGACCTGTACAAGTAACATACTCCTTTACCAGCCAGATAATCTAGATCAGTCATTCCCAAACACTGGGTCGTGACCCACAGGTGGGTCACAGGAGATTTTATTTGGGTCACCAAATAAATAAAAGCAGCTCTTATGAAGCATTTAAAATGTATATAATGTTTTACTGAAGAGAGGAAATAAAAACAATGAGATGGCCTGTAAACTCAGCCTGAATGCAGTTATTACTCATTTATAAAGTGATTAACATGTGTATCAATAACAGGTTCAGGTTCAGGTTACTTTATTAATACCCGAAGGTAGATTTGTTCTGCAGTGAAATGAAATGATGCCATCCATTTATACACAGTTACAGTACAAATATAACATAAAACAACCGCAAAACAGAACACATGATAATTGTACCCCAAGGCTCCACCAGTCAGGACACGAGAGAGGGAGAGAAACATCAATACATAGAAAAATACTAATAAATAACCCAAATAAACATGCCTCAACATAATGTAAGGTGATACAAAAATGGCAGTAAAAGTGTTCATTTATGCACAAACTAACCCAAGAGTTATTGATAAGGCCTGTTGTGAATTGTGTTTTGTCATTTTTTGAAAAGTGGGTCTCCAGAAAAAAAAAAGCACTGATCTACATCAATCATCAATATGACGAGTATGATTAATATGACTTTTTTACCAAATCGTGCAGCTCTAATGTTCACGTTAGCCTAAACACAGTAGTCGTTAGGGTTTATCCATCTCAAAGATCGTGGAACATAATTGACTACACAGCTGTACAGCTGCTTCCAACAGAAATAATGCTGACACGTGTTTCAGGATAATGAAGAACACTTCACGTTAAAATGAACTGAAACGCACTCTGCTCACACTAAGTTTGGAAGTGTTTCCTCCTTTTGTCTGAAAAGTTTGATGGCACCATTTGCATCCTTGTTGTGAATTGATTATTGATCCCTGATGAGCCGCCTTCAGTTCAGAGTTCTTCCGTACGACCCTTTTTACCGAAGTGGTCGCTGCAGCCGCACTTATTGCCATCTTCAACATGTCGTTGTTCCTTAGGCATTTACCGCCAGACTAAAACACTTGTAGGTGAAGGTGTTTTCCCTGTCAGGTCTGGAAGAATTGTGTCCCCGGTGCCTGTGGTAGAAAACCGAATACTGTCACATTTTCTGAATTTTGGCATCAACTTGGTACTGAAGCATTGGTTCTCTTAACATCCCATCTCTTCTTAAATATTCTTTTTTTCATCTGTCTATTTTCATCTTTCCTTTCTTTTAGCGCTCATTGAAATGGCTTATAAATAATATCTGAATATTTTTATGCTCTTCCTCGATATACAATAGATATCTCAATATATATATTTTAACTAAAATAACTTATGTAAATTCTTAAATGATGCAAACATATGATGATGTATAGAATATGATGCATTTCTGTAGATTAAAATAACAGCATATAAAGTATTTAGGGCTGTACGTTATGGATATTTGTGAGATTTTTTCATAATAATTAATAGTAATGTGGACGTAATGACTAAGTGGATAAAGACAAATGATAGAGCAGTTTGAACAGTCTGATGAGTTCAGAAAATTCAGCACAGTTCAGTGTTCAGTTCAGCTTTTAACACCAGAAGAGATCTAATGATATCCAGATAATATCTAGTCTCAGATCACGATATTGATATAATATTGATATATTGCCCAGTCCTACTTTCTTTTGCTGTTCCTTCCTGTTCCTGTGTAGTCAAATTGATTTATTAAGGATTTGAACAAACATCTTAATATCACAAGTAACAAACTAGCCTAATAAAACGTCACATGTCTCAGTGGGATGGTTCAAACAGCACTGAATCCGTCCAGTATTTGTCAGGTTTTACTTTCTATATTAAATCTTTGACACTGTGAGACAGTTCAGGATTGGATTAGTGTGAAATATTTGTGCAGTTCCTAAAAACCCTGATGTCTTTATAAACATACAGTGGATTTGACATTTCAGAGTTTTCAGTGTTGATTTCCTCTTCAGTAAAAATCGGTTAAAGTTCTGACCAGGTGCTGCGAGCTGTGAATGTCTCTGTAAATCTGAACAGAGCCGTCGACTCTGCAGCTCCTCCTTCTTCTTTTTTTTTTTATTGCAATAAGTGAAGCGAGGCTCGGGGCTGTAATATCCGCTGCTGTGCTGCTGGACTTAGAGAGGGAAAGCTGAGCCCGAGGCGACTGCAGGGAAACCTGGCCGACCTGAGAGGGAGCTGAGCACCAACACGGCCTCAGCCTGAACGGAAGATTCTGTCTTTCTTACAGTCATAATCATATTTTGTATTTTTGTGGTTTTCAGTTATCTAAAACTCTGATCACTGGATGTGTTTGAGGTCAGGGCTCTTTACAGGACAGTGAAGTTCTTAATGGAGCTGCTTTGTTCATGTTCTGACCATTTATGTAACTTTCTAAATCTCCCAAACTGACATTACACCCATGATGCACCATGATTGGTCAAGGTGAGAACACACTATATATGACCAAGTTCTGATCATTGACAGTGTATAAATGGACAGTGTGTCTCCACTTCCTCCAACTGTACAAGTCCAATTATCCCACATATAAGACTAACCAAAGTATGTGGACAGGGTTGATGTGACTCTACTGTCCAGACTATGGATGTTCCTGATGACTAATTTCCCTGTCGACTAGGCGCAAATTTTATGTGCAAATGGACTAGTTGATTAGTCGAACAGTAAGAAAACACTCAGAGAGCACTGACTAGAAAAAAATACTTTGTGTATTGAGAGTCATTTGAAGCCGTTCACAGTTTACGATCACTAAATAGTATTTTAAATGTAGCTGAAATGTGTGACACTTTGCACCGTGCCGTACAAACATTGCACATTAACCTGCAAATCATGCTTCACAATGCGTCACCTTTCCGACCGAAAAGGATCACGGTGTGGACGTAATTGACATTGTTTACCCGGAGCTGATGTTAGCTGACACACAGTGTGGCTAACGTTAGCAGTGCTAGCAGCAGCAGCTGCTCTGCTTGCAGGTTAATGTCCGTGTCTGTGCTGAATGTGGTCACATGTTGTTCCAGTCGAGTGGTTATATACCAGTTTATTCTGACACAGTCTATATTCAACATTATTTCCATTTTCTAGATTAAAACACTGACAAACCGCGCTGGTTTTACGAGCTGTCATCTGTCCAACCCTGCTGATAATCCGGGGTTGGGTTGGCCATCGGGTATTTGTGCTGGGCGAGAGGACCTGCCAGCTGACAGGGCTGCAGCCCCAACTAGTGGTGGGGGGCTGCATAACATCTTAGAAGCAACAGTTAACTGGCATTGTAGATGAATAAAATATTGATAAATAGTTTAACACTCAGGTTGAACACATCCTGGAGCTGTTTCTGTTCAGAACACAGAGACAAAACTGTTCTTAGGACTTAACTAAGTGTCAGACCTTTTCTTTAAATGAATTCCTAAACTCAGACTCTGAAGTAAACCTGAGTGAAGCGTTGAGCAGGTGAATCCTGAGCAGGTTATGGTCTGTACAGCTGCTGCAGCAGTGGAGCAGTTTTCTCCTCCTGCTGACGGTGTTGGCAGCAGCTTCTCTCTCTGGCTGCTGAGCAGCAGAGATGGAGGAAGAGCTGGAGGAGCTTTGTGTGAGAAAACAGACAAACTGGTCTGGAGTCAGTCCAGATGGTTAAGGAGGGGCAGGAACGAGGCTGAATTCCCAACCAGTGCTGTGTCTTATGTACACAGGCTGCTGGAGGACTGACTCTTTGTTTTAATTTTACTTTTACAGAACAGCAGAGATGAACCAATTGATTAGTCTGTGACTGGAATCAGTCAGTGTTGCATATATCCGATTCTGTGCTGGTCAAATTTACATGCATGCCCCCCACGATTGTTGGTGTCAGCTGCAGTGGCAGCAGACATTAACAAGAAGTGTGAAAGTTCTTCACCGTATGGAACTGACGCTGTCTCTCATATCAAGATGACTTACATAGCTTGCATGCAACTTTATCTTGAGGTTCTACAATTTTACCGTCTGACCAAAATCCCACGTATTTTCAAAGAGGCCTTTTTATATTTTATCGAGTGCAAATCACTCTTTCTGTGAACAAGTTCTCTGCTGTCGTAACCCCACCACATGGCAGGGTTCTGTTTTTTTTCCACTTGCTCCGTCAGGCATGTGAGTCAGAAATCTTCTTTCCCAGAATCATTTTTTTACTTACCCCTGTAAAAATGCTGTGTTATGTAATGTTTTTTTTTTTTGAGTGGTCAAATAACAACTGCAAGACAACAAGAAAAGTAAGTTGTCATTTTTAATCCGTGTCCACCCCAGTTTGTCAAAGTCAAAGGTGATGTCTTTTTGTCAGACCAAAACCCAAAAATATTCAGTCTAAATAATAAACAAAGAAATCTCCTGATATTTTGCATGAAAAATTATTTGCAATGATTAATCAATTATCAAAATAGTTTAATAGTTTAATTCTCTTGCCCGACATGGCATTTTGATTGTCCGATGAAAGCAGGTAATCATTGTTGAGCCCTGACACACAATTAATTATTGATCATTCAGCTTGACCAAAGTTTCATTTTCAATCGATGACAGTGATGCAGTGGCCCAGACGAGAACTCGTGAGGCAGAGCGACGTTAGTGTTTCTGATGATCAAATGTGTGGTTTTGTTTTGTTTTTTTTTTTCATTTTTATTGTTGAAACAATTCAAGCAATTGAATTTAGAATATTTGTTAAAAGCCCTTCCTCCTAATGACTTTGTTGTTGTGAAGTGTTGAGGACAGGAAGGTGGAGGCACCACACAAGGAGGAGATGGTTGTCATGTTATCATTCAGTCTCCTAGACCCTAATTCTGACTGTTGCCCTTAAACCAGGTCTAACCCCTCCAGCAAAGGCTTGAAGAAGTTAAAACCAGACTGATGAAACTGGTCACAAGTATTAAAAAGCACATAAAAACACAGATACACACAGGAAACAGTTTATAACTGATCACATGTAAACACCTCAGCTGCTGAATACTGTGATTTGTACACTTGTTTTATGTTCAGTAATAATTTTTATTCAATGATAATTTCACTTATATAGCACTTTATATAACAAGTGCCTTCCATATGAAAAGATTTACAGAACAAGAATTAAAAAAAAACAGAAACCCACAAATTCCACCCCCTTAAATAGAGAATTAGGAGCATAAAAGAACATTTAAATAACATTTAAAAGAGGATTTAGAGCAGATGAAAGTGCAAAAAACATGGAAGCTCATATAAAATACTTAAATAATGATACTTAAACAAGCATGATTAGAATAAATGGGACAACAAGGTTGAAACAAATCACCAAAATAGTGATATAATATGATAATGGAAGGTAAAACATTAATATTAGGCCATCTTATAGAAATAACAATAACTGCTTCAAATAATAATGAACTTTACTTATAATAGTAAAATCTGATATATTTTGGTTTCACTTCTTTTACAGTAAGTCAGGGTGGAGCGTCTCTGCTCACTCACAACTTTTCTTCCCCTTCCTACTTCACCACCTTCCTCTTTTTGTCATTCTCCTCCTGCATTTCCCACTCCCCGTGTGTCCTCTTCCTCCTTATCCCTTTTCCTCCTCTTCATCACCCTCTTTGTCCTCTTCCTCCTCCTCCTCCTCCTCTACCTCCTGCTCCATGTCTGTTCCTCCCTGGAGAAAGATGGCTACCAGCCAAGACAGCTGCTTCTTCTTCAGGCCACTCGCTTGTTGTTTTGTGTGTGTGTGTGGTGGACGTCCTGCTGGGAGGAGAAACAATAGGACAGTGATGATGATGATGATAGATGATGATGATGATGAAATATTCCTGACAGACCCTCTCCCACCCCCAAACTGTTGGAGGACAAGGCGAGAACTTGATATTCTATATTTTTCTTGCTGTCAACACGTTCTAAGAAGCTTGTTGGTTCCTGCTGAGGACAAACATTTTCACAAATATAAGTTTGGTTTTTAATAAGTTTCATTAATTTCCTCAAACAGCTGAGCACTAAAGTTTTTATCAAACCAACAGGAGGAAAATACTGACTTGACATTAGGGACTATTTACAGTGGCGGAATAATACACATTTGGTGCTTCACACTCTTAGAAATAAGAGTTCCAAAAGAACTGAAGAGCTGAGGTTCTGCCCAGAACTGTTTGATTCTGAAGAACCAATTTTTGAAGAAGGGGTGGGTCGAGGGTTCTTCGTGAGACTAAAGGTTCCATTAACAACTGTTTTCATCCAGGAACTTCCATCAAGGGTTTTTTGTACCCTCAATAGGCAGGTTCTCTGTAAAACCCTCTGGGTGGACTTGAGATAAAACACTGGGATTATTAAAGGGTTCTTGGTGGAACCCCCTGGGTGGGTTATAGATAAAACCCTTGTAATATAAAAAGGTTCTTGATAGAACCCCCAGGTTCGCTCTAGATAAAACCCTTATAAAATAAAAAGGTTCTCAGTGGAACCCCCTGTCTGAGTTGTAGAAAAACCCTTGTAAAATAAAAAAGTTCTTGGTAGAATCCCCTGTGTGGGTTTTTCAGCACCCTTAGAGGGTAGAAAGGTTCTATGATAGAACCTCCAGAGAAGGTTCTGGGTGGAGCTGTTACAACATAAAAGGGTTCTCTGTAGAACCTCTCATAGGCAGGTGTGGGTGAAACCTTCACTGATGGTTCTAGGTATAAGCCTTTCTGTCGGGTTCTAGGTAGAACTTTCTGAAATGGTTCCAAGTGGAATCTTAAGAAACCCGGAACCAAAATGGTTCTCCTATGGGGACAGAATTCTCTACAGTCGGTTCTATATAGTTTCAGACAAACCAAACTTGTCTGTCTCGTTCTGCTGCTTGTTGCACCTTCATGACTGTGATCAGAGTCTGACTGCACATCAACCAGCGTTATTGCACATTTTGTCTCCAGTCCCACTTTACCTCAGGGCTCATTGACTTACATATATAAGGATTTTTTCTTTATTTTTAAAATATTTTTTGTGCAGTATTGTGGTACCCTACTTGTATTTTATATTTGGTCCAGTGTATCCTTGTAGATTTCTCCTGTTTAATTTTACATTTCAGTATTGTTTCTTCTTGTATATATTTTCTATGTTCTCAGATAGTTTATTTTTCTATCTTTTTTTCTCTTTCAGTGTTTACACGTATATTTACTGCCTCTGTACTGTCTGATGACTTGTGTGTAATGGATAGAATTTTGATCAGTAGTTTGTTATCTACGTATTATCTATTGTGGTTCTAGCAGTACATTTGCTAGAGTGTAGTGAGTGTTGTGGTGCAGGTGGTGTGTGTGTGTGTGTGTGACTGAGTGAAATAAACTCCAGTGTGTGTGTTTGTGTCAGTCAGTGGCACAGTGTGTGTCTCTCTGGTGTTTTTTTAACAGTATTTTAACAATAATGGAGCTGTGTGTCAGACAGGAAGAAGATCTGTCACATGTTCTTGTTAGGAGAAATATTTACTGTTGGTTTGAGTCTAAACATGTAGAAAAATCTAAACTATGGTCAGACGTATGTTTGAAGCAGGTGTATGGAGTTACTGCAGCTCACCCGCCCCTCCTCCTCCTCCTCCTCCTCCTCCTCCTCCTCCTCCTCCTCCTCCTCCTCCTCCTCCTCCTCCTCCTCCTCCTCTCTGAACCTAAAGATCCGCTGTGTTAAACAAAGTGAGCATTGTTTGTTTCTGCTCTGTGTTGTGGCTCTTTGCCAGTTCAGGATTGGTATCAAACAACCTCGGACGCTGCTGGTTTACATATGCTCCGTGTGTGTGTGTATGTTGTGTGTACGTGTACCCAGGAGCACTGAGGCACCACAAACCAACATGATCTCATGGGATGGCGTATAAATAGCACGCCACTTTTAAAGAAGTGAAGGACGCGTGTCATGTTTGTGCATTTTAAGCTTTTTAAGTGACATAAACAGCATTTAGTCTGACGTGTTTTGTGAGTTTGAAACAATCTTCAGGTGAGGGAACTGCAATGATTATTTATGGACCAAACAACTAATCAATTAGTGGAAAAATGATTGACCAATTGCTCACCAGTTGAGAAATGGGTCCAAACAGGTGAAATCAGGGTGTATGGATGTACTGTGGGTCCTGACCCGGTGTTTGGAAATGACTGTTCTAGATAAAACCTTTGCCATATAAAAAGGTTCTCTGTAGAACCCTTTTGGTGCATTCTTTTTTGGAACCCTTAGAAGGTGGAAAGGTTCTGGATAGAACCTTCAGAGAGGGTTCTAGTGGACCCATTGCACCATAAAAAGGTTACCCAGGCAGTGGAAGTAACTAATTACAAATACTCAAATTTTCTGTCATTAAGTAGTTTTTTGGGGTGCTTGTTCTTTTGAGTGTCTGTGCTTTTACTCATACTTAAGCATACATTACACCATGTAATCTACTTAGTTACTTTTAAAGCCATAGTTGAGTACTGAGTACAGTTTGGAGTAATATTCAAACCTTTAATGTACGTTTTAGTAGCCGAATCAGGTGATCTGATCACAAACAGACAAATGAAAATTAGGAGATTCAAACTAAAACCTAAACAAAATGCAGCAGCAAACATTTGGAGTAAGGATGTTAATGATTGATCATTTATCAATTAATTGGCGATTAATAATTTAACCAAATAAAAATGTATTCATGGATATTTAATCAATAGTTATGGCAGTAATTTGCACCTCATTTGACATTGAAAAAAGACAAAAAAAGAGAAGAAAATTAAAAATGAGGAAAAAACATGTTTTGGACCTTATAAATTATTAATGATTAATTGATTGTTAGCGTTTTTAACCATGGTTCAGGAAAACGCACAAAATTTGCAAACCTAGCTTGGAGATGTGACTGTGACATCTACAGTTAAATGTAACTAATACTCTGAGTAGTTTTTGTGACGAATACTTTGTACTTATAGTATAATATATAGTAGTTAGTATATTTCTAACATCAGTACTTTTAGTTGTAATCGAGTAATATTTTAGAAATGTAACAGTACGTGTACTTGAGTACACATTTTCAGTACTCTTTCTACCACTGGTGATACCTTTCACAGATGGTTCTAGGTAGAACCTTTATGTTGGGTTCTCAGCAGAAGTCTTTGAAAGGGTTCCAAGTGAACTTGAAACCAAAAACGGTTCTGAAACGGGGACAAGCTGAAAAACCCTACATGGTTCTAGTTAGAACCTTATTTCTTCTGATGCTGTCAGAGAACCTGCAGTATGCTGCTGTGGAAATAAAACTAAAAAAACAATTTTATAAGTATGATTAATCTATTAAGTGATCATCAATTTTACTAATGATTGATTAAGGAGAGAACTTACAATCTGCAACCCTAGAATCTAAACAAAAACATGAGATCTTTGTTAAATGAGTCTCGTCAGATAAAAATATCTCATATATACGAGGCTGTAGTGTCTGTAGTCAGTGTGTGTGTGAGTGCTGCTGATTTGTGTGTCTGTGGTTTTACACACTCACTCTTTTGTGATTGTAACAGAAAGAAAAAAATGGAAACAGAATCCAGAAACGCCATCTGGTATTTGGGAGCCGTGTTGTGTGTGTGTGTGTGTGTGTGTGTGTGTGTGTGTGTGTGTGTGTGTGTGTGTGTGTGTTGCGTGTGTGTGTGTGTGTGTGTGTGTGGCGTGGCGTGTGGTGTGCGTGTGTGTGTGTTGAGTGATCTTTTTCTGTGTGCCACACAGTTCTTGGTCTCCAGCCATTCGGTGTTTGGCTGCCAGCAGAGGTGTCAGTCTTCAGTTAAAGGGAGGCAGCACTGGCTGTTTGCTGTTTACTCGATTGGCAGAAATGGAGTTTTGCCATTTTTTTCTTTTTTTCACCGTAAATATCACCTGTTCTGTCATGCAGCCATCATCCCGCCCCGCCTCGCCTTGTCTCACTCCGCTCCCTGGGAACAGCCGACGAGTTTTCAGCAGTCACACATTCAGGGGAGTTTAGCTTTTATCTTGGAAATTTTCTTTCCTGTTGAAAAAATAATTCAGACTGTGCTTTTGTGAAGAGAAAAATCCAGAATCCCAAATCAATCAATAGTCCGGTTTGACAAATTTCATCTCATATGCTTTTTAAAAAATGTTTAGCATCCCCAAACACTGGGTCGGGACCCACAGGTGGGTCACAGGAGATTTTATTTGGGTCGCCAAATAAATAAAAAAAGACTATGGAAGAAATTTATTAGTATCTTTATTACATTCTTATAATTCAGTCGTCTGAAATGTTCTGTATAATTTTCCTGATGAGAGGAAATAAAACCAATGAGACGTCCTGTTAACTCAGACTAAATGTATTTATTTCTTATTGATAAAGTATTAAACATGTATATGTTTGCAACAACATGCATCAGGATTAGGCCTGCAGATAATTTAGTACAGATCAGTCTGTCCATTATATTGTATTCACGATTGATCGATCAGTTGTTGGTGAAGAATGGTGAAAAAAATTGACCTGCTAATAATTTTTCCACTAATCAATTAGTTGTTTGGTCCAAAAATAATGAAAACTGATTAATTAATCCTGTCACAATCTTGTGAAATGAAAAATAGATCCAAACATGTGAAAACAGGTGGAGCGCACGGATGTACGACCAAAATCTTCAGCACAGTGAGTCCAAAAACACCAACATCAGATACAAACCAGCTGTCAGATCTGGTTCAGACTCTGTAGACGTCCTCAGACCGGAGAAGAACTGGTTCAGTCCTCTGATTCATTCAGAAAGAAAATAAATGTGAGGCCCACACAGCTGGGTGGGCTCAGGGTAACAGGTGTGTGTGTGTGTGTGTGTGAACATTACACATGTACATTCAGATACACGAGTGTGCAGGTTGTTCTAACACGACTGCACATTAACGGCTTCGTCCTAATTAATTATTTCCTATCAGAGCGGTCAGATCGCAGCAGCTGTGGAACGCTGCGTAATGTCCCTTTAATCACATCAGGATGTTTCCACGCGAGCTGAACCGTGACGGCGGAGTGAGCGTTTTTAACCTGTTAATGCTTTAATAGCAATCTGAGTGATTAAACAATTAGACAAATGGATGTAAAATCAAGAGTGCTACTTAGTTCATTGTGATTAGAGGTGGAGGGATTATGTGGAGCAGCCAGATGTTTGCACATCATCATCATCATCATCATCATCGGTAGCAGCAGTGTGATTAGAGAGCAGAGCTCAGTGTGAGAGTCCACCAGCAGGCAGAGCAGGAACATCAATGTCAGATACGACTGAAAGGAAGTTTACGCTGCATCGATCAATCTTCAAACTTTTTCTGTCACATTTTCTCTTCAGAAGATGAAAAAGGTTCTCGCTCCAACTCCCACAGTTTTTTATTAATCATTAACAATGATTGGAGAAGCAACTAATACAGAAGGAAAAAGTTGAATTTTAGTGAAATCAAGGTCAGCATCAGCTAAACTCTTTATTTTTCCTGCAGTTTAGTTTCATTTCCATATTTCCCCCCTGGGTATCCACGCCTGTTTAAAAAATGAACCATCAGGGCAGACGTTTAGCTCAGTTGGTAGAGCGTCCGACCCCTGTACTGAGGCTGTTAGTCCTCTGCAGCGGTGGCTGGTTCGACTCCCGCCTTCGGCCCTTTGCTGCGTGTCATCCCCTCTCTCTCTGCCCCATTTCCTGTCTACTCTCTGGCTGTCCTGTCCAATAAAGGCAAAAATGCCAAAAAAAATAACTTTAAAAGAAAAAAAAAAAAAAGAACCATCACAACCCAGTTCACACTGGGCCTTATCAGTAAATTCTGGGAAGAGTTCATTCATGCATAAATGAAGGTCTCTGATTATATTTTACTGCCATTTCCACATCACCTTATATTATCTTTACACATGATTGAAAACATGTACACGTTAAAACTTTAGTTGTACTGCAGATCTAAATCTTAAATTTGCAGAATTTCTTCCGTAGTCTTTTATTTATTTGGGGACCCACATAAATCTCGTGTGACCCACCTGTGGGTCTCGACCCGATCCCAATATAAAGGATAATTAAGAATACAAATGAGCAATTAAACTCAAAATTAGTTTAAAGTTGATTTTCTCATTCTTTTCACTTATCAGCATGAAGAGAAGTCAACATTTCCAAGCTGGATATTTATCAATTAATTGATCAATCAAACTTTATTTTTAGGGCGGCACGATGGCGCAGTGGTTAGCGCTGCCGCCACACAGCAAGAAGGTCCTGGGTTCGTCCTTTCTGTGTGCTCTTGCATGTTCTCCTCGTGTCCGCGTGGGTTCTCTCCGGGTACTCCGGCTTCCTCCCACAGTCCAAAGACATGCAGCAGGTTAATTGGTGACTCTAAATTGCCCGTAGGTGTGAATGTGAGAGTGAGTGGTTGTTTGTCTCTATGTGTCGGCCCTGCGATGAACTGGCGGCTAAAATCTCGTGTGACCACCTGGGTCTCGACTCGTCCCAATGGTAGCTAGGATACAATGCAATGACTCAATAGTTTAGTGATTTTCTCATCTTCACTTATCAGATAAGAGAAGTACATTACTGATATTAAATTAATTGATCAATCGAACTTTATTTTTATAGTCTCTTTCATACAAGTTAGTGCAGTTTTAAGTGTTAAACAGGTGACTGACGGACCAATAATAAGACAGAACAAATGTAGAAAAACCATAGATCAAATAGAGTAAAAAGACAAAACAAAGAATATTAATAAAATAGTTTTAAAAGCAGTGATAATAATCAAATAGAGTTTGATAAGACCTAGACTAAAAACTAGATAAACAAAACAAAATAAAACAAATAACATCTTTTAAAGGAGCTATATGTAAGAATTTGCTACCTGTCAAATCATCCAGAAAGTATTGTGAAAAATGAAGAAATCCACAGTCTCTTGTCGAGGTGTTTCTTACTTTCAACATTTGTCACCCGCCCATAGAATTCTGTCTCAAAACATAATTTTGTTTCTGATTTAATGTGATGAAGATGTGAAATAATATTTTTGTATATAAATATGTATTTAACTCAGCTGTAAGGTGCTGAAAGAGCTTGAAAATGCTTGAAAAGTGCTTCAGTTTGACTTTGACGATTATGACACGCTGAGATGGTGGAAATTTTAGGACTGCAGAACAAAATCTTGGGGACCCCCTGTGACTTCTGGCGGCCCCCTAGAGGGGGCCCTGGACCCCCGGTTGGGAACCAATGGTTTAATTGATAATAATGCATCATCATTTATTAGTCATTTATATTTTGTATGAATAATCTGAATCTGCAAAGGACTGACTAACTTAACAAATAACTGAACAGGAGTAAAAAGTTGCCTTCAAAATGCGTTGAAGTGGAGTTGAAGTATAAAGTCACAGAAAGTACAAATACCTCAAAATTGTAAAGTACAGTATTTGTACTCAGTTACATTCTACCACTGATAATTCCAAATTTTGACTCTAAGATTTTAAGATCTGGTTAAATCAGTTATTGGTTTCCTTGGTTGAAAATATTGGTCCATCCTCAACTCTAATTTTTTACATTCTGCAGATCATTTTAGTTCATTTTTGACAGTTTTAAATAAAATTTCTCACACGCAGCTCCTTCAGTCTTTTATCTGAGCAGCAGCGTCTCGCTGAGCTCACTGGCACAGGAAGTGTAAAGTTGAAGAAGTGGAGGAAAGTAATCCAGGAGCGTGATCCGTGCAGTAATTAATTGAAGAAACCCCGGCTACACATTTAATCTCCATGTGAAGACAGATTAATGAGCGTCAAATTATTTTTAGAGGAGTAAGCTGCAGAAACAGTGTCACAGTGGCACCATATGTTTGGACATCAGAGAGCCGTTTAACAGCATCCAAAACCAAAAAAAACAGAAAAAACGGGATGTGAAGGAGTGTTTGTCAGCATCTACCTCCAAGGACTCGTTCATTAGCAGTAATGTGGAGTGATCACCTCTTTATCAGTGTGTGTACAAACTCTCAGCTTTGTCCCGTGGCCAGACCCCCCCTCCTTCCCCTCCCTTATCTAATTAAGTTGATTCAGAGCCGTGCCTGTGTGTGCGCAGGACCCCATTACTTACGGCTGTCCGGTCCGGGGCGCCCGCCGACCCCGCCGAGCCTGTCGCCGTGTTGTGCCAACGCCTCCGACAGGGGGAGCCGCTGACCCCTCACTCCCCCTGCCTGTACCACCTCCACCCTCGGGGGGCTGAGGATGAACAGCTGGTCGGGGCATCAAGGGGGGCTGCTCTGTGCATACTGCCCCCTCCCTCTCCTGACTCACAGGGGAGTATGTCCTCTTCATTCCTTTAATCTGGTGGGGCTCAACATGGGGTCCCGGGACCTCCAGGGGTCCTTGATGTGCAGTATCTGCAGATATTCTTCAAGATTTTTAATGTTCTGCTTGTGTGAGCAGCAGGAAAACAGTTGAAAAAACTCCAGTGAGCTTTTTGACAGCATCTACAGTCAGGCTGAACAATTAATCAAAGTTTTATTGAAACAGGAGGAAACAGGAGGTGCAATATTTGATGAAACACAGTTTTTGTTTGTAAAATTATTGTGGTGCTGCAGAGATGTGCGATTTAGGAAAATGTAATTTAATCAAATATTGCACCTCCTGCAATTTAAAAATTGCAGTAGATCATATTGCAATTTCAGTAAAGTTTCTATTAACTGTTCAGCCTACACAAAATCAAAAGCTGTGCAGCATTTGAATGATTTAGAATTCGTCAGTGTTGAGAACAAAGCTTCAGACTTTTTGATAAAGCCTAATATATAGTGTGCACTGCAAGGTGTGCTACGATGGAGAAGCTGAACAAAAACAGAATAAAATGAAATATCAGACTGAGAAGAAAACCACAGTTAAGATATCCTGAAGTTTAAGTTTGATATTTAACACCTGTAACACCTCAGTCAATACAGAAATGGGAGTAAAGGAGTCACAGACAGAAAGATGAAGCCTATTTACCTTAATTAATAATTCAAAAATAGTAGGGATGCACTGATCGATCAGCCAGAGACCAGAACCAGACAGTTTTCAGTGTGACCTGTGGCCCTGACTGCAAAGCTTTAGCACAGCCGTCAGTCTCTGGTTTGTTTACATCTTCCTCCTCCTTCCACATGAGATCATGTAAAATCATGTTGTGCGAGATCCCGTGAGATTTTGTGAGATCATCTTCCCTCTAGTACATAATCTTAATATAATAATATAAAAAGACTTTAACCTGGAGCATTTGTGGAGAAAATGTAAAAGTTATTTAATAGTCAGTGTTTTATTATAAACATCCAATTTAATTTTACAAGAAAAGTTGTGAAAATGTTTGTGAATGTTGTCAATTATAGTTCTCAGAAAGACTGAAAAAGGGAGTCGGCAGGCTAGGCCTTTAAAAAATCAGAAATCAGAAGCAGACTCTAAAAAATAGACTAAATGTTTTGCTCAATCAACAGCCAGACTTCTAAACTCTGATATGAACTTTAACTGAAAATGTTTTAAACTCCTCCTCCTCCCCTCATCCTCTTCTTTACCTCCTTCTGCACTCTCTCCACCTGCTGACAACATCTTCTAATCTCTTCTTTCTCCCTCTGCTGGCCTCCTTCTGCTCACGTTCAGTAGGAATCATGTTAATGTTGGATGTATCTGGTGCCAACTTTCAGTGCCAGTGCAGGAAGCAGTGTGTCCTTCTTGTAGAAAGGTGGGGAGCGAGTGTGTGGAGGTCGAGGTGATGCACATGTGATCAGGAGGCCAATGGTCGTGTCCCGCCACAATCTAACAGTTCAGGGCTCAGTATGCTTCAAACACGTTGAAGACTTTAGGATTATGTGACAGTTTTTGTGACAGTCACACCCACTTCAGTCAGTGATTGGTTCACTGTGTGGAGGTGAGACAGTCTGCAGGGTTTGAATTTTTCTCTCAGCCTCCTTTTTTCATTTTTCCCATAATCTCTATAATCAGAAATCTGCAGGTGAAGGTAGAATCAGTCAGTGAGGAAGATTTTGGAATTGGAAACGTTCAGGTTTCCACTTGTAGTGCGAGCAGTAGGGATGCACGATATGGAATTTTTTCTGAAAGGCTCAGATGTAGTGAGCAAAGATGGATGATTTAATATTCACACAGCTCTGACTGAACTAACTGGCATCACCATGGTAACAAAAACAAAGAACAGGTCTGACTCTTAGTTCATCACAAAACTTCACAAATATACAGTACGTTGACTTTTATGCATCATTTTGTCTCAATTCAAATGAAATGTTTTGACATCATCTGTCAAATCATATATTAATACAGCAGATATTTACTTGCTATGATTTGAATATCAGAAATAAATAAGTAATAAACATTTCCTTTTTTCTAGCCAATAATTTATCAGCCACTATATTTATTCTGCATTCCTACTGAGTAGTATTGACCAATCACATTTCAGGCTTTGCAGGTGAACCGTTTCTGGGGAAACCAAAAGAGGTATTGACTGAAATGTAATCTCAGAACTGATCACCAATTGTCTGATACTTATTTACCCTTTAATTAGCTTTTTTAAAATGTATCTCTCTCGAGATGTTAAGTTTGGACCACCAAAAATGTAGTTTGGCAACTGAATTTAGGGGGTTGTTGGTCTGTGGGGTCAGTGCTGAACAGTATTAGCATCTGTTCCTGCTGTTGATGATGATGGTGTGATTTTATTTTTGTTTTTTTTCTGTCTGTAGAATCTAATGTGTAGGACAGATGTCTCTGCCTCACCACATTCATTCATTTCAAAGTTCTTTGACACATTTGCCTTTAACAAATATTGCACCTCCTGTGAGTTTAAAATTGCAGAAAGCCATATTGTGATTTTGATAAAATCTTTGATTAATTGTGCAGCCCTAGAAGTATTCTGACCTGTCCTTCCAGTTTGGTGAATTTGGTGAATCACTTGTTTTCAGTGAACTTTGCCTTCAGACCAAAGGTTGTTGGTTGTGAAGTAGTTTGTCTCAAACCTGCTGAACCCAGTAATGATGCCATGTTTCCAAAGCTGGATGTTTCCTCTGACCTTAACCAAAGGTTGTGTTTGTCAGACCTTAACCACCGTTTATTTGATCTTAATCTGGGGTTGCAAATTGTAAGCACTTTCCTAAACTGATCATTGGTAACATTAACAATCAATTAATTGATTAATTATTATTAGAAAAACATAAAAATGTTGCTTAGACCAAACAATAGTGAATGTACTTTTCCCCATCCATCAAAGCTTTATTTCCACAGCTACATATTGTCTCGACATGGTCTCAGACAGCTTTACACACGCCATGAAACATATACAGCAGGGATTTGTGGGGCTGATGCTGATATATTGATTAATTGTTGTCATCCTCATCTTAATCATAATTTGCTGTAATTACTTTTTCTTCTCCACACTTACCCCACACAGATATTGTAAGAAGAAATAATTGTAAAATCGTGGGGGTTTTATATCAACATTCTTGTGTGGTGATGGGGTCGCTCCTCGTTCCTCCCCCCTCCTCGCTCTCTGTGCAGCAGGAGGTCCCCCCCCCTCCTCCTCCCTGCCAGCCGGGCGGCGTGGAGGGCAGCGGGGGCACAGAGGAGCCTGGTGCTGCCTGATGGCGGTCAGGACGGGCCGCGCTCGGCTACAGATGTGATGCCAGCTTTTGCCAGGGGTCACCTTGGAGAGGCCGATGGCAGCATGTCCACCCCCCCTCCTCACCCCTCCCACCCCCCTCATCAGTACAGCTGGCTCCCTGCTTAATCCGCCATGGGGGGGCGGGGGGCCACACGGTCCGTTACATGCTTTCTACATACAGATACTGTGTGTCTGGGAAAAAATACCTGAACTGAGCTGAAGAACAGACTCATATTTTACTTAAAGGAATTTACTGCTGCTACAAATCAAGTCAACTTTACTAATGTTTGTAGATTGTTTCAGTTGTATTTATGAAAGTGAACTTAAAGGGAAGTTAGCTGCAGATAATTTAGCAAAGTGAGCATCAGGTCTTCTGAGTGTGAAGGTTCATTCTTGACCTTGGAGATGACAGTTTGACAAAACAGTCTTCACTTAGGAGCTTCTTGTTCGAGCTCCTCTGATGCTGCCGTCACATGGAGCTCATGAGCTCATGGTTACAAGAACATCACTGCTGTGACTGAGACTAGCAATTTAGCAATCAAGTAAAGTAATGCAGGAAATGCAAAGGCATATTGAAAAGATGACGCTGTTGGGAACAGGGCTCAACTCTGTAAACTCTGTTTCTGTAAGTGGAATGCCTCATATGGTTCTCGGAGCGGCCATCTTATTTTTGGCCCTAAAATGTTCTTCTAGCCACTTAAACCTGGTCAGTGTTTCTTTGATATAATGTCACATTTATTTCCACCGCTGCTTCAACCTTTCATGAAATGTCATGAAGTCACATTTACATGACTTTGTGGAGCTGTCTGCGCCTCTCAACACAAAGCTAGCTAGTTAGCAGCTAGCTTTAAAGGGATAGTTCACTCTAAAATAAAAATTCAGTCATTATCTTCTCACCCTCATGATGATTGAAAGTCAGGTTTAGTTTTTCAGTCCACAAAACACTGCTGGAGTTTCACAGGAAAACAGTGTTGCAGAAAACAACAGAATAAAAACATAAAATGTCTCCATACTGCTCATCTGGTGTAATCCAAGTCTCCTAAAGCCCCAACATGCCAAGCTGACTAAAAAAATGTTATTTACACCATGTTTTCATCCTGAATCTTCACTGTAGATTTTTAGCTTGGAGCCACAAGCACGTGCACATGCACACTGTCTGAACTGTGTGTGTGTGGTGTGACGGTGTGCAAACGGCATGTTGGGACTTTAGGAGACTTGGATTACACCAGATGAGCAGTATGGAGGTGTTTTATGTTTGGTTGTGTTTTCCGTTTGAAAACTGGTCACCATTCACTTCCACTGTTTGGGAGATTTTGCAGCACTGTTTTCCTGTGAAACCCTGTGAACTAAAGAGCTTCAGTCAAAGCTCAAATGATGACAGAAATCTGACATTTCTGTTAGTTTCATGTATTAATGTGAGGAAGGTTAAAGTCTCCTCATCGCTCCACACAGAGCTGATGTTTTCAGTTGACATTTAAGTCACATGTTTATTGGACGCCATCGTTCACCTCACAAAGTCTGTTTCTGTTGCACTTTGTCATATTTTGATTTTATTGATAAGCCAAGTTTTTCATCTCAGGGTTTTTGTACAATGGTGTGTTAGGGCTGTTGTATGTAAAAACAAACCAAAAAAAAAAAAAGCAGAAGCTGGAGGAAGGTGGTAACATTCGAAGAAAAACCTCAGAATATCTGATCTATCTCCTACTTTATCAAAATGATGAGATTCCTTGACAAAAAAACAAAAAAACACATTTTTCCAAGCTTTGTCTCATAAATTTGTGACTTTAATTGAAGAAAATCTGAGCTTTTTCTTGCCAATTTATGTCTTCATAATCTCATCACTTTTCAAATTTATGATTTTTTTTAATGTAAATTATTACTTTAATCTAAGTTTTCTCAGAATATTACTCTGCCTCCATAATTTATAGTTTTTTTCTAACCTACAATGGCCCTAATATGCTGAGGATTCTTGTGATTATTTCAAGGTTTTGTTTCAGTTTCAGCATTTCCACTCAGATTTTTTAAGTGCAAACTGAAAATGCAGATAAAAACGTGTGGATGGAAACACACCTAATGGTACGAGGAACACAGAAAAGGCTTTCATTGGCAGCTACCCTGATTTGGAACATGTTTTTGAGTTTGGTGTTGCCGGAGGAAGAGCGCCAAGCTTCTTCCTCAGGGTCGTATCTGCCTCTCGATTTGTGCATGTGTGTGTGTGTGCGTGTGTGAATGCATCGTTAGACCACGAGGATGCCTCAAAGCAAAATGGAATATTTTTAATATTCTCCTGAAGTCCTGCATTTAAACTCTTCTTCCATCAATGTCTTAAAGTCAGGAGAAATAAACTGCCTGTAGTTTCCAAACACACACACACACACACACACACACACACACACACACACACACACACACACACACTCCGGCCTCCGTCCAGCTCCAGTGTGGCCTGCAGAAGGTGAAGCCGCAGATCTGCTTTTCCAAACTGGATCCATCCTCTCTGCTAATCAGCCGTACATCTGCACGTTCCTAATTGTTTCCATCTCCCTTCCTGATTCTCTGCGTTTACCGTGCTGAGGGCTTTAACAGGCGATTCTGGTTTCAATGGAGAAACGTCGAGGGGCTTTACTCTGTGGACGTGAAAAAATCCGCTTATAGGTTTGTGCCGGAGCTCGGAGAAGCTGCAGCCATTAACAGATCAACTGGAGGATATTACATTTCTGCTGTTTCTGTGTTTGTGGGGCTTCACAGTGATAAAGCACATATTGTTCACTCAGCCTCATCCTGCTGCAGTTTGATTACATAATTACACTGAAACTGAAAAAAAACACCAAACTGCTTCTATTCCACTTCTCATCACTGACCTGTGAAAACCACACATCTCAAAGGTTAATGATTTTTTTTTAATATTACAGATCAAATGTGCCAGAATAAACCATCACAGGCTCATGAATTCATTTTAAAACCAACCTGGATTATTTACGTGTTCATTTTAACATGAATTTGAACTTCAGTTTCAGTCTTCATCGCTCACTTAGAGCTGTAGTTGGTTTAAAGTCACATTTTTGTTTGTCTGTGAAATTAAATGGATGCATTTTCTCAGATTTTTCTTCTCGCTGTAAAAAATTCCAATGAGAAGCTAGCAAACCTTGAACTAACTGAGAATTTGTTATTGATACATTCTTTCATTTCAGATAAAAATGAATTAATAAAGTTAGAAAAGTGCTGACGCACAGGTGTGGTACGCACACATACACAGTTTTCAGTCCGTTGCTCCAAAACTACACACTTAAAACCCAAACCATGATATTGTCCCAACTCAAACCAGGTGGTTTTTGTGCCCAAAACCTGACCAGATTTTAAGCACAGCTTTGTCCCACAAGATATTAAAAGCAAAAGACGACACTGAACTAATAATAATAATGACAGAGCATCATTATTCAGGCTTACAGGGAATCAGTGCCACAGAGTTCCAGCGACATCTCTGCAGATTTTCCACAGATTTTAAACAAATGGAGTTCTTGCTTGAAAAATTCAGATTTCTGTGAAGCACATTACCATTCATTTATTTATTCATGTATTTGTTTTATGTGTTGAAAAGGTATTTGTCATGAGATTAATAATTAATTGTTTCATAAATTAATTTTTGCTGCCTCTGCTCTGCTGGTTGACCAACAAATGTTCACTTTCTGTTAGTGATGGAAAAAACAATAATAAATTTAAAGGTTCAACTCAAATCTACTAAATATTTCTTTCAGTCCTGCTTGAGATAATTTTAGGTTGTTTTCATGTATCTGTGTGCTTATTTTTATCAAAAAACAAAAAACAACTTTTTTGTCTTAAATGAATACTGGTCGTCACAATACAAAAAAAAAAAAACATTCTGCAGATTGCAGATTCCATTTGGGCCTGATTTTCAGATACTTACACTGTTAATACATTACAAAACAAAAAAACGTTTTGCTTACTTTTTGAGGCTAAATTGGTTCCCTCAGTAGAACTTGGTTAAACCGCGTCATTATTATCAGGGAAACATCATGTTTATTCACTTTACATGGAGCTAAAATGAAATAACTGAATTATGTAAACTGTTAGATGAATGAGTTAGTGTCTGTTTATGAGTTGTAAGAAATCATCGATTATCTTAAGAGGATTAGATGTTTAAAGTAAACTGAACTCTGTTACAAGTTAATGCTAACACGCTCTGAACTCACATCAAATTTAGTCATAAAAGGGAATTAACGTACATGTTATCAACTCAATCAACATAGTTAAATTATATTTACTTTACTGTATATTCACTGTGTGTGTTTTCAGGTGTCATTTCTCTCGACTAGTTTTTTCTGCCAGAACAGAGGCAGCTATTTCATCTCATCTTTACTCATCAGGGCATTATGAACTGAGATTTCACCCTGATTTTTTTCAGTTACGTTGTTGTTATAATTTAGTCATGAAATAAAAGGATGTCAGTCATTTGTCGTTGACAAAATTAACAATGTTTATGATCTTAAAACAAACAAAAATTGATCAACTGTTATCATTAGACAGCAATCTATTTTTGTTTCTATAATTTTATAGTAATCTGATTAGTTTTGAAACACTTTTTGTCTTTGTTTAAATTTGATTATTATGGTAAAGAACCTCCACAGACAACAAAGAATGGACTAAACAAAAAATAGATAATAGGACAAACAAGCATATTTTACATTTTATGTCCTGAAAATCAGCAAAAAGTTGTAAGGAAATGCAGCAGAGAAAAGTGTTGTAATCCTCCTTTAAAAGTCTGTATGAGTTAAAGAGGGAAAAACTGAGGCCGTCATCTCCGTAGTGTTTCCAGTGTGACGGTTACCGTCGCAGTTCAGTGAGCGAGCAGGTACAGCTGCAGGTGAGCGAGGCCTCGGACAGGACGGGCTGAAACCAGAGAGGACTGTGGGAGCTCGGCGCTGATGGTCGACTGGGAGCATTAATGAAGCAGATTAGGTGTCCCGGCGTGGCCCTGCAGGCCTGCAGAGGCCAGGCTAAGGCCTCGCCCTCCACACTGTGAACAACAACGCTCCTCAACAGGAGCCAGCTCAGGGTTCCTCAGGCTCCCACCAGAACAGAACATTTCTCTACAAGAGCCTACTCCAAAGTTCCTACAGAGAACATTTAAAGTGCTGCAAAGAATCATTTTAGATTTCTGCAACTCAGCTGAGAGTTTTGTTTCATTCTCTGAATGAGTAGTAATTTGAAACGAGATCAAAAAACATTAGCTATGTTTCCAACTAAATGTGTCACAAATTTCAACCAAATTTCGAGTAAATCAGCGAAAGAAAATGTGAATGAATGCTTGTTTCCAGTAATTAGTAGCAGGTGGCGCCAACAGGGCTGTGATGATGAAAGCATTACTGCCATATTGTGGTCATCCCCACAAATGTTATTTTGAAGGGTCAATCTCATGTTATTCTGTTGTGCACTGTGTCTGAGATCAGGACCTCAGTCTCTGATTAGTTGAGAGACTCAACCCAAGGCCTCTTGGGATTGCCAGTGGGCAGCTAACAACATACTAACTACATCAACAACTGTTTTTAACACAGAAAAAATAATATGTAACTACAGAAGATATTTGGTGGTCCAGGCTGGATTACAAAGGTCCTGAAAGGGATGCAATTGTACCAAGCTGACTTTGTAAAAGTACAAAGTTAGCGTTAGCATTAGCTTAATGTTAGCCTCTCCTGCTCAGCTTACTTCGGGGCAAACCTCCCTCACTCTTGCAGCAGTTGAGAAACAAAAGATGAGACTTTTCTTGGTGTTGAGAAGCTGCAGCTGAACTGTATATTTACTGCCACACTGACACTTGCTGCTCCACTATGGGCATCACTGTCGCACTCAGTCTGCTGTTTTCTTTCACTCATTTACACACCGTGTGCACATAACACACTGCCCAGTTCCTTCAATAGAGTACGCTTCAATAAAGTCAAGCAAAGTGTATTTATCAAGGCATTCGTGGTAAACCACCATCCCTCGCAGTAAGAAAAAATCCATATCACAGCCCTAGGCACCAGTTCTCCACTCAGAAAACCAATATTGCAGAAGAGGAGGTTTCATCAAGATGACGTAATTGAAAGAGTGCCAGTCGAACCTTCAACACTAAAAAACAGAATAGAAATCAAACATTTGTTTTTGTTTTATGGATTGAGGAACGTCCCATCAGATCTGTGTAGAGCCATCAGAGATGTCTTATAGAGCCGTGAGGAGACTGATGAATGCTCACTTTGTCAGAATTTATTCAGAAAAAGTGTTTCCATGAACTCCTAGAAAAAGGTTAAAAAAAAGCAAAGCCTTGAGCAAATGTGAAAACTTTTTTTGCTGTTTTTGAATTTCATCAGTTCCATCAACCTTTTCTAATGTGACACTTTAAAATGTGCATAAAAATCCATTGATGGATGGTCTGGGGGTTGTTATTAGGAACGTATTTTAGCAAATCTCAATCCTCCTACTTATTGTGGGTGACTCTAAAAAAGAGAAGTCTTCCACTTCAAATGACCTTGTGTCATTACCAGATTAACCCGTCTGGCAGCCCTGGGGCAAAACTTTGCTACTGGGTCTATATTCACATTTCAGGTTGAGTTGATTTTACCTTAGTGGTTCTAACATTACTGACAAATTTGCAGTTCCAAAAAAAGGCCCCATTTGTGGGCCCCCCAGGGGTCTGGCAACTTCCATTTTTGTCTGAAGGCTTATAAACCACATGAACACTCCCACTGAGGACCCTCTTGAAGACGAGATGATTCATCTCAGGCTTCAGAAACAGAATCAGGTTCATTGCCAAATAAGTTTTCACATACAAAGAATTTGCCTTGATATATTGGTGCATAACAATAAATATAGTATGTGAAAATATAAATAAAAGGGCTCATTCATATGATTTTGAGTTTGAAGGGAGCACAGATCTCATTTTCAAGGAAATATTTACTAAGAAAGCAGCATTGTGGCAGACATTGAACACATTTCAGAGATTCAGATCCAGCAAACTGTTCCTGGTGACATGTTTCAGCTCCCACACACTCTCAGCACCAGAGTTTGTTATAGACCCCATAAAAGACCCATTTTGGGGTGAATGGAGAGGTCTGTTAAAGAGGCCGCAGGACAATGAAATGGGATCAGCGAGCAGCGGATTTAATTAATCCAGTGAATGAGGAGAAAACAGAAGAGGCAGAGACCCAGCTGGAGATCGCAAACTCAGTTCAGTCCTGGCACCAAAACCAGCAGGTCAATGGGCTTCAGTTTCAGAAGGTCCGGCAGGGTTAGAACCAAACAATACCTTCACTTTTTATATCAGTCTGCCACAGGAAGACGGTCAGTCCGCTGTGACGTTTGACCTCTCTGTAAGATCATCATGGAGAAGCACGAGCAGCTCGACCTCCATGACTGCCTGTGTTAAACTGTTCACAATAGCTTCTACTCTACTTTAGACATTAAAGTACTAAAGACCTGCTGTGTATCAGGCTGCCAAAACAATTCAAAAACAAGTAGCAGGGTTGATTTCTTTCAGGCCAAAACTACCAGAAAACTTAGAAAAATATGTTTTCCAAGCTGATTAAAACAGTGAGCTATGGCTGTGTATCATCTGAAGTTTTCCCTTTTTAAAAACTAGTGATGTTGCAAGAACGTTTTTGCTACCATGACCAAAAGTTTACTTTTTTAAACGATGTTACTTTTCTCAAGTCGAACAAAGAAAGACAGAGAACTTAGTCTAGTTAAAGTAATAAAAAACTGCCTCGTGTATATTTACATCAGGGACAATCTGATTTTTTAATATTCAGACACATTTCATTATCAAAAAATATACAAAAAAGATTTGATACCCAGGCCTGCTGCTCGGGGGACTGCCCATTGTTCAGACGGTCCATTATCTGAAACACCAGTAGACCAAAAAATGCCCCATTTGTCCGACAGCCTGTTGTCCCATTACTCCGAAAATACGCTCTCCCTGCAGCTGTTAATTCAGTGACTGCTGGCTCTGTCCATGGTGCTGAATCGACGATGGTTTTTGCCCTTAATAGACCGTCTGTCTGGGCTGACACCAAACGATGTTTCAAGCGATTTTACTGTTACAGGTAAATTTCCAATGTTGTTGTTTTCCAATGTTTATCGTCTTGCCTCTATGTTTGGTATTATTAGAAGAAGAAGTACGTCCCTTATTAGTCCCTTTTGTGGGACATTATTATTATTATTGACTCCATTGTTAATTATTTTACACACATGCTTGTGCAGTTTTGTGGGAGAGGTGGTAGAGTGGTGGATTCTGGTCAGAAACAGGTGCCAGTATCGATTAAGGGTTTGTTGCCTTGTTCAAGGGCACTTCTCCAGCTACCAGTCTGCTCTGTACTTGTTGGTCAGAGCTGGACTTGAACCAGCTACACTCCAGTCCCCAAAGCCAAGTCCCTTATGGACCGAGCTACTGCTGCTCCTGTTGTTAGCAGCTACTGTAATTTGACTTCTTTTGGCAGTAAGTAGACATGTAAACTAAATAACACAATTACAATTACAGAAATTTACCTGGATTCATTTCTTGTTTCTTTTGATACAGTCTGTTCCTCCAGTCTTCCACTTTTTGAACCAGAGCAAGTCCAGTTGCCTATGATAAACCATAGCGTCATTGTAAAATTTCCAATACAAACGGGCATCTTATAAGTATTATTAATTACAGTAGCAACACTTGGTTAACATGTTTATCCAGCATCGCCTGTGGTCCTCTTCTACCAAATCCTACTGTCTAGTCATTGCTAGTCGTTGCTGCCCTCTGGTGGTGGGATGTATTAATAACTCCTGTCAGTGATAATGGGTACAATGATAAATAAAAATTTGACACTTATCACTAAAATAATGTGGCTATGTTTGCATTAATAATTGAATTTAAGTATCCTTTTAAAGTAAAAGTAATGCAGAAGTTACTTTCCATAGTAACTAATTACTTTTATGTGCTGTAATTGGTAAAGTGATTAAATTACTTATGTAATGAGGAACAATTAACTACCTAATTACTAAATTTCAATATTTGCCCAACAGGGGTTATTAGATATTGGGGTTGGGGTTATTTAATGGGTGGTTCTTCTTCTTGGCTCCAAAATGTGAACAAACTGATGTTAACAGTGACCTCAGCATTATGGTTCACAAATTTGGACAAATTTTTAAAAAACTAAAACTAAAACTGATTTTGAAAGATAAATGATATTGTCATTTTGTCATTTCAATTCTATATCGAGTGTTTTAAGAACTTTTTTATTATACATATATATTTATTGATATCGGGTGTAAGGAATTTACTGGTGACTTCAGGGGTAATGATTAATAATGCAGTAACTCACATCGTATTTTATGCACAATAACATTATGTAAAGGGTGAAAATCATTAGTATCATAATTAATTTTCTGGATGATATATTTGCAGTAAACTACCTTCAGTGAGTCCCTGTAAGTTGACAGTGTGACTCAGATGTTTGTTCAGACAGGAATGTGTTCGTCATGTGAATGATTATTATTTCTGCTGCAGAGAATAAACACATACACACGCGCACACACAACCTGATGAAATGAGTCGTGACCTCAGCTCGTCCCGTCAGGCGTATTGATCTGAGTGGCAGGTGACGACGGCCGCTGCGGGACTCTCTCCAAACACACCGGGTGGATCTGCTCTCTCGTGACCTTTAACCTCTGGCTCTGTGTCAGTCTTACAGAAGGGGGTTTACCTCATCTGAGCCGATGACATCATCAGGGTTAACCGTTCACATGCCTCACCTCTCTGTGTGTTCTCTGGTTCAGTCCACGCTGCGGGAAACTTCTGCTCATATCTGCCTCATCTCATCTTAAAATGTACATTGAATGTTTGATGAAATAAAATACGTTGTATTCTTGGAACATATTTGTCTATGAAAAGAATAATAGTCATGGGAGAAAACGTTCACAAAGTATTGGCTACACACACATACGACATACAACACTGGCTCATATAGGAGAGACAGATTTATACAATAAATCAGTTGCGCTCATGATTCACGCTGATGAAACTTTTCATCATGTCCTGTATATCCTCCTCTCTGCTAGCTTGACATCACATTAGCTCCCTGCTCTGTTTGCTGAAGTACTCAGGCTGTCATCATGTGTGCTGCAGGTGCTGCTGTCACTTATTTAATCTGATCTGTCAGGTTTGGCTCTTTTTTATGGATTCATAAAGAAATCCAAAATTCGTTTTTCATTTTCTCATGCTGGTGAACATCTGTTTGCAACAAGTGCATGGTCACGTCATTAAACATAAAATTTGGAACTTAACGTAAAATATAATTAGATTAGATTAGCCTTAATTGTCTCCCTAAAGACAAATTTGTCTTGGACATTTGAGAGAATGTAGATGACATAGCCACACATTAGGATTGGCGATATGTCAGAAATTTCCAACCATCCACCATCATTGGTGGTATATTTGTCCTCCAGAGTCTCAGCTGGGAGATATGTGTGAGTGGCGAGTTCACGTCACTGAACAATCTGTCCGAGAAACAAAATGAACTCAAAGTGGCAGGAAATTAAACATTCTCACATATATTTTCCTCATAAAACAGAGAAATACAACTGTACAAAAGAAAAACAACTGTAGAAAAGCATGTAAAACTTAAACACAACCCACGTGTTTATGTTCGTCTCTTTTCAGCATCCCATTGGTTCAGCCGAAGCTAACGTACAGACGGGTCACAGACGATCATACAGACTGATGTGACTTAACTACAATTCATAATCTTTAAAGAGAGAATTGTGATGCATCTAAGAATCAGTTTTTTCCCACCACTACATCTCCACCTTAATGTAGGACCAAATATAAGTCACGGTGAGAGTTTTTTCACCAGTCAGGATTAATTCACTTTCCTGTAACACTTGTTAAAGAGGTTCAGTGTTAAAGGATAAAGTCTGAACTGGGATGATTTCAGCTGCAGCTCTCTTATTTCTGTCCAATCCTTTGCTCCATGATGGTTTCCTGCTTTCTGTGATATTTTGGACTGTGAGCACCCCCTCCTCCTCCCTCCTCTTCCTCCTCTTCACCTCCCCTCCATGAGCCGGTGTCAGGTAGACGCTGTAAAAGCAGTGCAATGGATACCTCCTCACCTGCTCCTTCCCCGGGACCCCTGCTGAGAGCAAGCTGTTGTTCTGCAGGCCCTCCTCCTCACCCTCCCTTTGCCCCTCCTCACCCTGAACACACCTGTCCACCCCCCCCCCACCCCCCCCCCCCAAAACCCCCCCATACCCTCCCCCACCACCCCCCAACCTCCACACGGCAAACCAGCCTCTGGTCTGGTGCTTCAATTATTAACAAAGCCTAAAGAATGCATGCAGCAGTTCAGCGCTTGTTTTCTGTGGCGTTGTTTGTGCCAGAGTGCATGATGGGACTTTCTGAGCACAGAAAAAGATTTTTTGCAAGCACATAAATAGAACATAATAGAACAAAGTATTAACAGGCAAATGATATTTAGTGATTTAAATTGAGCAAACAAAATTGTTTTGTTCTTGTCTTTGTGTTCAGGCTCTGTTAGTCTTGTTCTGTTAAACTGCGGTCGTGTTCTCACAGTCATCAGAGTGAGTAAGAAGAAGAGTATTGTAGATGGAGATGAGCTCTTTCCTGTTTATAAATACCTTTGCTCTGCTTATTGCACCCAAAACAGACTCTGTCTCTGCTGTAGACAAGAATCCAGAGTCACACTTTGGTATGTAAATAACACCTGCTGAAGAAATGTTCAGTATCCAGCAGGGGAGTCACAATTTAAATATTAATCAAAACTTGATACCACAAGTATAAAGATAAAGAAATGTAAATAACAGTTGTCAGGGCATAAAACCAATGATCTTTTGATTTTACAAAGACTTCAAGACTTGATAGTCTAATAGTGGCAGAGCTTTAAGTTTATCCAAAGAATAAAAGTAGTTGGTAAAACTTTTTTAAAACTTAAGAATTTGAGTTGGCCTGAAAACTCAAAAGTCTGTGGCAGTCAATTGGCTTGAAAGTTTGAGTTTTTTTCATCGTTTTCCTTTTCACAGTGCGTCCACACTGTTATTTGCAAGTGATCAGATTTGTGTGTCCAGACATCTCCAACCTGTCTGGATGGGTTGCCATGGTAACGAAGAAGGCTTCAATAACTACATACGCTGCTGACTTAGCTTCCAATGTTCTGGCTTGTTCCTTACAGCTGTTCTTATATGGAAGTCTCCCCCCCTCCAGAGTGCCACAGACAATGTCTCAGCGTCCGTCCACGGGCTGTTGCTCTCTGTGTTGTCGCTCTGCAAGTAGCAGCATGGATTCTGCTCAGCCGCTCTGATGGACGCCCGTCATTCTGGATATGATATTGTGACACAAAAGACACTTTGAAATTCAATTTGAGCGTCCAGATCATCCAGACTGAGACATATCTGAAGACATCTGGTTGGAATTGCATTTAAAAGCAACTCCTAATGTGGCTTGGATCTGATGTGCAAAAGTCACATTTTGTGTGTTTTTTTGCTGCCCAGACTTTCTAAAATCAGTCTGGATACAATCTGGAATATGTCAAAAAACAGAATTCAGCTTCATGAGCAGTGTGAGCGGGTTTTCTGAGAAACACCAAGGAGCACAGATTTCATTTGATGAGTTTCTCTGTCCACTGATATTTTACCTGAATAGTAAAAAACTGCATCATCTGCAAACAAATGGACTCTGCACTTCATTCATACAGATGCAGAACAGCAAAAGCCCCTTTACACTTCCCTGTAATTATATTTTAAAAATGAACATACTGACAGCTTCCTTATAGAGGAACATTTACATTTTCAGTCATAGTCAGGCTTTTGTTGTGTGCAACCGTATAAAAATTTGTTTCAAAATGAAGGAACAGGAAAACAGCAGTGACTTCTTAAAGGTTGAATTTTTCACGACCAGTGCACATGTGTGAGGTCATTTACATCCTGCTGTAGGTTTCATGGTATTCGACTGGTAGACAGTTGATGTAGACTGTTGTCAACTAACAGTTATTTTCATTATTGATTAATCTGCAGATTCTTGATTGATCGCTAAGGCCATTTAATGTAATTTCCCTGAGCCCAAAGACACATCTTGAATGTTTTCCTTTGTCCAACCAATAGTCCAAAACCCAAAGACTCAGAGACTCCCATTTAAGAAGCCTGAACCAGTAATGTTTGACATCAGTTATCAAAATAGTTGCCAACTAATTTTCATCTGATCAACTAATCGACTGATGAATCGTTGCAGCTCTAGTTCCAGACTGATTGAAGGTCAGTCAGTCTGGAACCATTTGTAGATATCTGCTGTTATTGGTCAGAAATGAGTTTCCTAAAAATCTACAGTACTTCTTTGAATTGAATTTGTGTGGGCTGGCTGTAGCTCATAAATTATAACAAATAAAGTCTGAAATCCATCTTGGTGTCTCATAATTAAGTCAGAATTGTATAATCTTTGCTAAGTTTTCATCTTTTTACAAAAGTTCTCTGTGTTTTTGATCATTTTCAGCCTCCGAGTTTTCTGAACAAATGCTGCTGAAGCCGGAGAGCGGCACAGGGAGCAGCACATATGCTTAAAGAGGGGGAGGAGGAGGTGAAGAAGGGGGAGGCAGTGGGGGAGCAGGTCTCATTGTTTGGTATCTCTGCAGGACTGTAGCTAATAAAACTAAACTGGGCCTGAGGGGAAGCGGCTGAACTTCCTGTAGCGGTGGTATTTATTTATTCGGAGGGTCCGTTTCAGGTCTCCAGAGTCGGCCGTAAACAAAGAGCTCTCCTCCTCCGTCCAGATCGCCTGTTTGACTCTGATTTATTTATAATTCCCTGAAACCACTCTGCGTTGCAACCCGATCGCTGCGAGCTTGTGAAAACGTCGCTTTTCCTTGAGATTCGCTAAAAAGGAAGTACTCCCCTGTCTCTCTTTTTTTCCCTTTCCTCCTCCGTTTAATTCCAGCCCTCGGCCACTCACGCAAATAAATACCTTTCTACTTAAACATACATGGGCTAATTAATTTAGCCCATCTGTTCCCCTCTCTGCATCACTTCCATGACACACACGAGTTTCCCCAAACACATTTGGCTCAGGTTGCACTGATAACTGGGACACTGTGAAGAAAAACGAGGCATTTCCACGAAAAAAAAAAAAAAGAAATAAACAGATCAGACAGAGTAAACAGAGCTGAATCTCGTCCTTTTTCACACTCTGAGAGGAAACTTTAAAACACTGAAGAAGGTCGGATCATCAGCGCTCCAACAAACACATGACACAGTGAGACTTTATATACATATATATTTTTTTTTTTTTTTTGACAGTTTTTTATTTCCTTGTTATAACTTTTGATCAGAAATCTAATTAAAAGGTGCATTTCACGTTTTTAAAGGTTTTGCAAATATGTATAAAAAATTACTTTGTGCCAAATTTGTAGTGTAACACAAATTTATTGCAATAAAAGTAATTAAAAAAAAAATGTTTTCTTTGGATCACAAAATAATCAGACCACAATGTGTTTAAAATAATTATAAATCATTTAATATTTTCTTGTAAACCAGAGGTGGCAAAAGTCCACATGTTCTTTACTCAAACATAAATACAGATACTTGACAAAAGAAAAGAAAGTAAAAGTAGAAGCCCTGATTCAACTTGTTTACTGCAGGAAAATTCAAAAACATACTGGATCTAAAATGTGCTAAAAGTAAAAGTTGTCCTCTGAAGGACATTTCTACTGAACTTAGTCTCACCTTTTCTCCTCCGGAGAGTCTCCCTCTCAGTCTGTTTCACTTCTTTATGTATTTTACGTTGTTTTCATCTTGTTACGTCTTTCGCATTGTTTTTGTCCTGCATCTTTTACGTTGTTTTTCATTATGATGGTGCACCAACCAACCATGTTTTCTATGTATTACTGTCTCGTCCATTCAGGCTGAAATCAGTCTCGATGTTGGGAAGGTGTCCCAGAATGATGCAAAATAAAAATAATCAATAATTCCCCTCAAATGCACTCAGGAGTAGAAAAAAAGAACAGATGTTAGTGTTAAAATGTAGGGAGGAAAAGTAAAAGTACCGTAAGTATTTGTACTTCTCACCACTGATGCTGACGTCACATAACTTTCTCCTAAAAATCTACATTTTCATGCTGAATATACAGACAGAGGACACAACGTGTAACAATCCTTTGTGATTTATTTTCTTGTTATCAGAAAACAGTCCATCTGTGATCATAAGAAAACAGATTTGACAGTTTGTTGACACCACAGATTAATTATCTGGAGGTCATGAAGTAATGAGACAAACTCTAACCCTCTTCTGTCATCACAAGAAAATAATCAGGTCTTCACTGGTTTGTTATTCTGATCCTGAGGAAACATTTTCAGGATCTCATCACTGACATCACAAAATAATGAAAACATGTTTTTATGTGTATCTTGAAGCAGCGATGTCACGAGAACCGATACTTCAGTTCCAAGTTGATGCCAAAATTTTGAAATTGTGGCGATATATAATATATATATATATATATATATATTTTTTTTTTTTTTTTTTTTTTTTTTTTTTTTACACAGTACTAAAGGCAGCAAAGATGCAGGTCTTCCTGACCTGACAGACACAACATACACACCTACATGTAGTAGTCTTTGATTAAATGAAAAAAAGTTGGTAACACAAATGATTTAAGTTCATCTGAATCAAGTTAACAAGTTAGACGCAGTCAGATTGATCTCAAATCAACAATTTCAATCACTAATGCGACTTAAATTTCAGGCAATTAATTTTTCAGCCCAATTATTTGCTTCACCAGAAAGTAAAATACTGCTCACCAACAACTTCTGTGGTTGTTCTTGTAAGTATTTTTTTTTATAGTAGCCTTAATGTTATTTCAGTTGGTTAAATTTAACAAATATAATGATAACACTTCAATGTCCAGGTCCCATAATTTCCTGTTAAAATTGTTGAAATTTCTTAGAAATTGCCCTTAAATTACCCCCAGATTTCATGGTAAGCATGTGATAATTCACAAGTGTCATTTTCATGCAAATTATCACATAATTATCATGAAATCTGGGAGTAATTTGTGGGTAAATTCAGAGAAATTTCAAATATATTGCTTTGTTATCACCACCGACTACATGAAACCATGAAATCTGTGGGTAATTTGTGAGTAATTTCTAAAAGATTCCAATAATATTTCTTCTTATAATTACCACCCACTACATGAAAACAATACTTGTTCTCACATAATTAACCATAAAATTTGAGAAAAGATCTAAAAACCTGAGAAAGTTTGTAAAATGATCATCAGCAGAGTGAAGCGGATGTTTAATAGTGAAACGTGTTCAGATCAGAGGTGCAGATTCATCATACGAAGCGTCTCAGCTGTTGTTGGTGTGTGATTCAGAAACAGCTGAGTGACATGCGAGGGCCGGCTCTCCCGAGGACCAGACAGTTGTTGCTTGTTGCAGAAACATCTGGACGGCCAACTGAGGATTTGTCTGCCCCCAACCCCCCCCCCCGGCGGTGGATGAGCCTGTGGTGTAATTGTAATTTTAAGGGGAAAAGTTTTAAAGGGAACTTGATTTAACCCTGAAGGACAGAGTTTTGGAAACTGGCTTCAGGGCAGCCGGAGAGTATTTCCCTAACAGGACCGAAGGAGAGAAGCGCTCGTATCAAACAGGAAATGACATCTGATTCTCCTTTAAGTTCTAACAGATGAGAAGAAACATCAGAACAACCAGGGAACCCTGGGAAAAATATTTTATAGGATGTACTTTTAATTTACTTCTTATAATCTAAAACGACACAATAAATATCACCCCAACAAAACTAAGAGCACACATGCTGATGTTGAGTGGCAGAATTGACCCTTCACTAAACCCCGCCTTCAATCAGAAACTGTCCAGTCATAGATTAGAAACCATAACTAGGGCTGTAAGGCTTTTCACTTCTCTCCATGTTGAAGGTGTGCAGGAGGCTCTGAGAAGAGAGATACTCTGCGTTTCATCAGTCTGGCACACGTGTGGTGAATGGATTAAACTCTGTCTTCATCTGCTCCAACATAAGCAGTGAACATTAGCATGGCCGCCTGACTAATGCTAGCTTGCTAGCTGCAGTAACTACATTTCTAAAAAGATTCATTACTTTGGCTTTAATACATTTGAGGGGAATTATTGATTATTTTTATTATTTTTCATTGGCCGCTGCCTTCCAACATCAAGATGTCTTGGCGTATCCCTCAGTTGATATTAAGCATGACAGACATACCAAGAACAATTATGTAAAAGACACAACAAAACAAACGAGACTAACGGGACGAAAAAGACATAACAAAACAAAAAAAAATATTTTTATACTTAAGAGTACATTTCAGAGCCTTTACTTTTCACTTTTTCACTTTACAAAGTATAAAATTGTTTAGAGTGAAGACTGAAGTTACAAAGTGAGACTATTAAAATTATTTTTGTTTTTTTCCCCATTCATTTCAATACAGTCAGAGTTTTATCACAGCAGCATCTAGTGGACATTAGAGGAACTGCAGCTTGAGCACACTTCAGATCTGTCTGAACCTCAGTTTTGTCCAAACACACACGATGTTCAGAGTTCTGCAGACGTCAGTCACTCTTCTGGTATCAGTGAGATTGATGGCGGTTTGACCTCACCGCGTCACGACGCCACATGTTAGCGACAGCGCTGCCTTGTTGTTGTGCGTCTCCATCGGTAGCCTGAAGCAGACAAACAGACAGATTCCCCTCCACCTGCTGCAGCAGCCAGGAGTGTGTGTGTGAGTGTGTGTGTGTGTCCCAGGCTGTGGACCAACACGAGTTGCGATCGATCGTCTCCCAGCAGCCTGTTTCTCTCTCTGGCAGCTGTTCCAACCAGAGGCTCCAATATGAATATTCATAACGCACCTATTCCCAGGGCCTCGGTCCGTCTGCAGCTGGACACACACACGCACACACACAAACATTTCCTTCCTCTAACATGTTAACGTGGCACCAAAAGTTCGTCTCCAACATCTTCAAACTCCAAGATAATCTAAAGCTTTATGGTTCTCACTTCCTGTAGCTGTAGCGGTCATCACATTTAAATACTTTCTGTCTAACGGTGTGTTCAGAATGAATTTTTGCTTTATTAACTGCAAAGATTCAAAGTACCAACAGTGTAGATGTCTCAGTGTCTAGGTGGCAGAGGTGGCACAAGTCCACACATCCTTTACTCAAGTAGAAGTACCGATTCAACTTGTTTACTGCAGTAAAAGCAAAAAATTACAGGCTCTGACATGTACTCAAAGTATGAAAGTAAAAAGTCGTTCTCTGCAGCAGTGGTTCCCAACCTTTTTTACCTTAGAGGCCCCCCTGCTTGCATCTGAGGAAAGCTGAATATGACTTTGGAAAAGGTGTACGAACCCTGAAACTGATTGTAGTTGACGTGCAGATCTCATTTTTAGGACCTCAGAGCAGACAAAGTATACTGTATATATATGATTCTAGTTTATAATAACCCGAGTCATAACTTCATAAGTTTTCTCTATTAATAAAGTGGAATTTTCATTGAAGGTTAGCAGTGTGCTTGCTGTGTTAGCCCTGTGTGTGCTGTCAGGGTTCATGTTGTGTTTAGATCTGCTCTCAGTAAATGAACTCTGCTGCAGTTTTGAGCCACATGTTGCTCCTCAGTTCTGTGTTTCAGTCTGATCTGTGTATTTCTAAAATAAACCCTCCATGATGAGGACGTCTAATGCATCCAGCTACAGGCGTTTAGCTGTTTAGCTGCTGCTGTTCACATCAGGTCAGAGTGACTTTGGCAGGAAGCAGCTCTGGTTGTTGTTGTCAGTCTCAGTATGTTGAACCTGTTGAGGTCTCTACACACCGTGTGATATAACAGGTTCATCTCACGTCACACTGAGGGTCTGATAGAGCTTTGATCACTTTCTGTGTCGCTGTGTGATGAAGGTCTGGTGACGATCTGGTGAACTCACGTCAAACATCTGCACTGATCTCTGGAAAATACAACAAAAACAACATTTGGCCATCGCTGGCACCGTTTTCTTTTAAATAAATACATACAGGACTTTCTCATGTGGCATCTGTTACTACAGTTTGTGTTGATGCAGTGACGGAAGTCAGATCCTTCACCTGAGTAAAAGTACAAATACCATGCAGTAAAAATACTCCACTACATGTAAAAGCATTGAAAATATTAATTTAGTAAAATTATGTAAGTATAAACAAAACCCGCAACAAAATGTACTTGTTTGTGTTTTGTCCAAACCTCAAAATTAATATAAATACGTTCAAGTGATCAAAATCATTCAAAAGAAAAGCAGCGAATATTCACATCTGTAAAGATGGAACCAGGAAATATCTTTACATGTAAAATGACTATTGATTATCAATAGTAAATTGATTTATTGATAAATTGTTTAGTTTCAATTGCATTTGTAGAACTTGTTGGGTAGTTAAGTTTAAAATCAAAACAACATATTTTAGAAACTCTTCTTACGTTTAGTTAGTTTGGTTTGGTCTAGTTTGTCCTGGTTCGGTTCGGTCTAGTTTGGTCTGGTTTGCTCTCATTTGGCTTGGTTTAGTTTAGTTTGGTCTAGTTTATTTTTGGTTTGTTTTAGTTTTGTTTGGACTAGTTTGGTCTGGTTTTGGGTTTGGTCTGGTTTGGTCTAGTTTGGTCTGGTTTGGTTTGGTCTAGTTTGGTCTGGTCTGGTTTGGTCTAGTTTGGTCTAGTTTGGTTTGGTCTAGTTTGCCCTAGTTTGGTTTGGTCTAGTTTGGTTTGGTTTGGTTAGTTTGGTAAGTTTAGTTTGGTCTAGTTTGGTTGGTTTGGTCTAGTTTGGTCTAGTTTGGTTTGGTTGGTCTAGTTTGGTCTAGTTTGGTTTGGTTTGGTCTAGTTTGGTATAGTTTAGTTTGGTCTAGTTTGCTGTAGTTTGGTTTGGTCTAGTTTGGTCTGGTTTGGTTTGGTTAGATTTGGTCTGGTTTGTTTGGTCTAGTTTGGTCTAGTTTGGTTTGGTTTGGTCTAGTTTGGTCTAGTTTGGTTTGGTTTGGTCTAGTTTGGTCTAGTACTTTGGTCTAGTTTGCTCTAGTTTGGTTTGGTCTAGTTTGGTCTAGTTGTCTGTTGATCTAGTTTGGTTTGGTCTGGTTTGGTTGGCCTAGTTTGCTCTAGTTTGTTTGGTCTAGTTTGGTCTAGTCTACTTTAGTCGGGTGACAATCCTTAATGAGACTCTACAGACACAGAAAAAAGTCTCGACACATTCACTCCTCTATTTACTTTTTATTATTTTCTGTTTATTATCTTTCTTTCACAGGTTGAATGAGCTTAAAACTATTGTTACTGTTTATTTTGATTGTTCTACCTTTGGTCATGTATATATATATATATATATATATATAAACTTGTGGTCATGTTTGGCCCAAAGAAGTGACAAAGGGTTTCTGGTGATATGTGGAGCTGTATGTGATAAAGGTGGGATGAAAAGGTGTAGGTGGGATGAGGAGGTGGTTTGTAGTGCTGTTTAGGAATAAAGTAAGATGGTACGAGGAGATGAAGCAGATATTTAAAGTTAACTATTGTAGTTTAGGAAGGAGTTAAGGTGAAATCATGGGGCATAAGAATGTGTCAGAGGTGGTTCAGGTTACTTCAGAAGGTGTCAGAAGGGGTTAAAGTTGTGTGAACGGAGATTGCAGGGATTTAAGGAGGTATAAGGACAGTGGTTTACGAAGTGGTGACGATAGAATGAAGGGGTTAAGATAAGAGGAAACATGTTCTGTGGAAGTATAAGAGGGAATTAAGGTGGAATGAAGAGATATATGATGAGGTTGTGGTGGCACTCAGGAAAACAGTGATGCTGCAGGTGATTTGTGGAGCTGTTTACTTGAATAAGGAGGTGTAGCAGGTTTTTAAGGTGGACCTTTGTGGTTTGTGGAGTGTTTGAGGTGGAATAAGAGGTGTAGTTGAGAGGTGATGTATTTTAAGGAGGCATCTTAAGAAGTTCAGGTGGTATGAGGAGGCTGTTCAGTTGTACATCAGGGAACTGAAATGGTATAAGGGGGAAAAGGAGGTTCTTAAGGTGGATTATTGTGGTTTAGGAAGGTCTGTGGTGGTGTATATCCTCTACCTTGGACTTAATTCTTCCATTATATCATATGACATCCTGCTGTTTCTTTTTCCAATGCGACCTGAACGCAGCGTTAGTCTTCCTCGTTTTTCTTGGCCTTTCGAGAGTCTTCTCCCCTCTTTGGAAACCCCCCTCACCTCCACTCACCTCCCTCTCCTGGGGAGTCAACCCGCTCCTCCATCTTCCCCCTGGGGATTTAGGCTCCCCTCCAGCTTCGGCCGACCGGATGAGGCGGCCTGAAGGGAGCGCAGTGAGGAGGAGGAGGAGGAGGAGGAGAGGAGGAGGAGGAGGTGCTGCCCAAAGAGAGAACAGCAGCCATGTGCTTCTCATTAAGCGCTGCGGAAATAAGTGCTGACCCGTTCGCTCAGGAGGGCACATCCATTTACTGCTGCAGAGCCGCCGACCACAGCCGGACACAGAACAGGAGAGAGAGAGAGGAGGAGGAGAGGGAGGAAGAGGATGGACTGATGTGGGAAAGACAGGAGAAGAGACAGGGAGGTAAACCAGGACAAGAAGAAGAAAACTGTGGACATGAGTGGAAGTTAAGGTGGTATTAGAAGGGAGTTAAAGTGTTAGGAAGTATAGGAGGTTGGTAAAGTTGCACTGTCGTGGTTTAGGGAGGAGTTAAGGTGGACTGTAGGTGGAGCAGGAAGTTGTCAAGGTTTGATGATGGTGTGTGCGATCTAATTGAGGTGATGAGAAGGTGGTTAAGGTCATAGTTAGAAGTTTAGGGGTGGTTACATTAGGTGTCTTTTTGGACTGAAGGAATGATCATCGTTCTTAAAATGCTGTTTTGAAGGTCTTTATTTAGTTCCTGTGTCACTGTAGGTACTTTCTCATCACAAGTCAAACCTTGTGTGATGTCAGTGTACCTTGATTGGTTACACTTAAAAATGCCACGAACACCGGGGCTACAGTCAACCAAAGAAAATTGTGGTTGACTGAAATTCTGCTTGCTCTTCAACCCACCGATTGGTCGATGGAGAAAAAAACCTGCACATATTCTCTAATTCAATCAGCTACAGTGCACTGAGTGTAACTGGCTAAGCAAAGAAATTCCTGCAGTTTGACCATTTCTTTTCCACATGTAGCCATATTGTTACTTCAGGCCATGTCTATTAAATTAATTAGCTTTATGTATAACAGCAACACAAGAGCCAGGAAGCTTCTGTATCCATACAGCAACAAAGCTAACGAAGCTCATGCTGCAGTATAAACTTCCACAAAAAACAATGTGAAAAAAAAGGTTACAGCATCCAAACTGTCGTTATTTAGTTGCTTCAAACTGAGTTTAATGTTAACACAGTTTCTCTTAACCGTCCCTCAGTATTACAACATTAGTCCCCAGCCCATAGGTTTGACCACATTAGCAACATGCTAGCACCAAAGTCCACAAGTCACCCTACAAAATAAACTCTAAACCAACAGAAAACATGACAAAACTTAAGGCTTTCACAAACAGCTGGTATTTTTCTGACAGGTGCTCGTCCAGTGAAGTAAAACATGTCGTCATCAAAAATTAACTTTTTATCCACTCGGCTCTTCTGTCCTCTGAGGCTGGAGGCCGATGGAGTGATTTCTGCTGCTTCTCTGACATGGTGTCAGTCAGTCTGGGGCCAATAAATGTTCAGCAAACAGCCTATCACTGAAAAATAATGTACATCAGGTCTGCATATGTTCATCTGCCGACAATAATGGGTTAAGAAGCACTTCTCTTCTTATTAAATTAACACCAGCAACTGTCTAACCAATGAGAGTTTGATCAGACATGCACATAACGAGCAACCAACCAAGAGGTGACAGCCCTACAGAACAGGGACAGATGAACCAACAGGTGGACTTTGATGGTGTTTTTCTGTGAATGAGAAGCAGCTGATTTTTTTTGTACGTTGATGATATGACAGCTGAACGGACTGATCCAGATTTCATGACAAACACGTTTGGACGTGTGCCCGCGTGTTTCCTCGGCCACATGTATCATCCACAAACTCAGATCCATCTTCTTCCTCTGGTCCACATATGGAGGGTGGGGGGTGTTGGGGTGAGGGTGGGGAGGGTGACGGGGTCGGTGAGTGATGGCGTCCCTGCGTCCCACTTCCTCCTGCAGCATCCTTCATCGTCCTCGCTCCCCGCTGTCACCCCCGCCGTGTTCATCACTCTCCTCCACACTCAGGTCACACACCTCCGAGTCCACAGAGCACGCTCACACACACACACACACACACACACACACACACAAAATATAAAACACACACAGACTGCACTGAATGTTCAATAAAATTAATGGAACCTTTCAAAGAGCCTCTTAAGTCCCAAAAGCTGTTTTTTAGTTTCTGACCGTCTTCATGATAACTGAAGAATTAAAAATGAGCTTTTATTTAAAATTCAACTTCCTACAGGGCTTGAAATTTAAACGTAAGCTTGAAATGTTCTCAATTTCAGGAGACATTTCAAACCCTGTCAGAGCTTCTTCTTAAAGGGACAGTTCCTGAACTCAACACAGACATGAATAGATAAATAAAATAACTAAATACACAGGATGAAAAAAACATGTATTGTTCATATTTATATGTTAAAAAAGAGATCCACGTTACACTGTCACAGTCAAGTGAAAAAATATGAAGTTTATTGAGGACCATTATATTTATTGTACCCAGTCGTGGTGTTTCCTCTGAACTTTTATGATTTAAAATATCATCTAGAGGTCAAGTGGATGAAATTAAATTTGGATGCTAAGACTTGGATGTTGGGCAATTTCTGTAATTAGCATAATGAGCTAATTATCAGGTAAATCAAAGAACAAAATCAAAAATCATCACAGACTTCAGAGTAAGTTTATTTTAATATTGATGAAGTGCACAGTGCATAAAATATTAGAAAACATCTTTAAGCCTCATTGTCATGTCCTTATTAGCATATTAATCATTAATAACACCATATTTAATAAAAATATGTTTTTTACTCGTCTGTTGTTACTGTGGCAGCAGTAACAGTAAATAGGACTAATTTCTGCTTTTTTTTACTTTTCTGGACATCATACATACAGACTTTTAGACCAACTTTCCTAGTTAATAAGTAGCAAAATTATTGCTGTTTCCAGGTTTTTTTCAGTGTATTAGCTTATTATGCTAATTACTTAAATTGGCCAACATTCATCTCTTAGCAACCAAGCTGAATTTCATCCACAAGACTTATAGATGACATTTAAATAATAAAAGTTCATAGGAAACTACATTGCTGGGTTTCATAAAAGCTGTATCCCTTCATTGTGCTACTGTGGGGGGCTGCAGCCTCAGCCAGGAGGCTGTGATCATCTTCAGAGCTATTAGAAGAAGGATTCTCAACAGTGATACCTGATTATCTTCTACATCTTCTGATGATATTCCTAAATATAAAGAAAGATGGTTTTACGGCAGTTCTATAACTAAACATTTCAGTCAATATCAGTTTAATTGTAGGCTTAACTGACAGCCTTTTCTGACAGGAAACTGTTGTTATATAAGCTAAATATCGCTCTCTCCAAACCAACCAAACTCCATTGACAAAACCAGTAATTTTACCACACAGAACACAGGAGTTGTTGGTCTACCGCTGACTCAATCGGTTAGTTTTTTTGTTATTGTGTGACTTCAGGGTTTTGAACAGTTAGTTCAGAGTCAGTTCATATCACACAAACACAAATAAACTAACGGATCGAGGCAGCAGCCAACAAGCAACTCTGTGAGGTAAAATTACTCATATTGTCAATGGAGTTTTGTTGGATTGAAGAAAGTGATATTTGTCTTATATAACGGTGGTTTCCTGTCAGAAAAGTCCGTCTGACAGCAAGGTAAAGTGGTGAAAATGTTCTGAATATAGTTCACACATAAACTGATATAGATTTTGTCTCAAACGTCTTGCTGCTGACCCTGTCCAGAGCTACACCAGGACTCCTGCTGTTTCTCCAAACTGGGACCATGTCGACCTCCATCTACTGTAGTTAATATATGATAGGTAATAGATCGGTAGGTGATACATGCAGGAGATCTCATTTGTAGAAAACATTTCTCATTTTAAGACATTTGAACACTGTTTGCACCTGAATTTTTCAGTGTTTGGGAACTTCTTCTTGTTTGTTCTTGTGGTCGTGGTTCTCCAGTGTTGCCCTCTGAGTTCAGTTTCATGTATGTGTGCACCCTCCAGATTGACCACTCTGTTTTATTGTTTGGGAGCAACTTCCTGGTTGAAAACTTGGGAACGACTTGTAAGATGTTTTTAAGGTGGTCTGAAGAGGTGTAGGAGGGAGTCGATGTGGTACGAGGAGGTGGTGGTTTGTGGTTTTGTAAGATGGAGTCTTGGGTAGGAGGCAGGAGGAGTTATTTCGGTGCAGTAAAAGTCTGGTTCATGTTCTCGTAGACGAATGTTGCACATGAAATCTCTGCTGGTTGAATCATCGCAGCAGAAGACGAACAACTGTGTCAGAAAATATCTTTGATAAAAAAAGAAAAGTCCCAAAGTGCATTTCAGTGAGAAACATCCAATCACTGAAATGAAATTCAAAGATAAAAACCTGATAAAATATTCAGATTCTTACAATGATCAGTCAGTACTGAAGCCACTTTTGTAAAACTCTTCATAGAGTCTGATTTATTAACATGCATGTTGGCTGTTAACAGTTAATCTCACCTTTAAAACACTTCATACACGTCTCAGAATAAACTCATCTGACCAAAATACTGGCAACAAATCTCAGTCAGAAAGCAAACACAGTCAGTCCGAACACACTGACCTGAAAACATTAACAACAGGGAGCATAAATCGTCATCTGTGATGTTTAAATCACTCTTTCATTTATAGAATAAGATCACTTTTCTATTGACTGCACTGAAGTATACACGACAAGAATACATTTTAAAATGCAGCAATTTACTTCAATATTCTTTAGTTTTTCTTTGCATATAGTCGTTAATCTCACCTCCAAAACTCACTCAAACCATCAAAACACTTTGTACATGTCTCAAAATAAACTCATCAAAATACTGACAACTATTCTCAGTCAGAACACACTGACCTAAAAAACATTAACATCAGGGAGCTTAAAACTTTATTTTGAAGTTTTTGAAATGAGTTTTCACATAAATTCAATATAGAAGAGCAGTTTTTTAATCTATTGACTTTACTAATTGATTAAAGTGTATTTACAATTTACAGTTTCATTTATTCAGATGCTTTTATCCAAAGTACATCTGAGAACTGATACAACACGAGCAAGGATCCAATCAGGAGAACAACTGGAGTCAGAACCATAAAGCAAAGTTCATGTCTGATGGACGAAGGTGCCCACAGGCAGTGCAGCGTAGAGGACATGGGATGCATCTGATTGATTGGATTTTTGCAGTCAATGAAACATGTATTCATTAATAATTACAATAAAACATTAACAACACGTACGGTTCTGTATGCTGTCCCCTTTTGTCTGTTTGGTGACTAAAAACAGGACACTTGTGTCAACTTTCAGCTGAAATTACAATCAGCTGTTTGGAATGATTTCATTTTATTGTAAATATTCTGCTTAGACTGATTAAGGATGTAATGATATCAGAGACTCATGGTACGATACTACCACAATATGAAGTTCATGATAGATATTTATCATAATATTTAAAAAACGACCAAAGAATTACAACTTAAAAAATAGTCACGTGTACAGCCTTTTTTGTTTGTATAAAATTAGGTTTTCCTTGTTGAATAAAGTAAAAGTAGCAGCTATGACCTGAACATGTGCAAAACATTGTCTGTGTTAATGAATGTTTAAATTATGAATGTCTGATTTGCAAAACTAAAACCATGTAGCCTGAGTGGCAGTCATTTTATTGAATAAAATAAAAATAATAAAATAAAAGAATTAACCATGTAGGGTCACAGTAGTTATTGTTACAGTTTGGTGTTATATTGAGACATTTTTTTTATTGCAATACCGCAATATTCATTATATTGTTAGATTTAGTTGCTGCAGAAATGCATGAACTTTGTCATCATGAGTGATGTGTGAGCTCTAAATCTGCAGTGTTCTGCAGGTGGTGATGTATGAACGAGAAAAGAGTTCAAGGATTCACAGTTTGGTCCAGACAGAAGAGTTTTGACAGGTTAACTTTTTGACTGATGCATGTTAGCAGTCAAAAATATCTAAATCTGTGGCATGTGCAAAAATGATGGAGCTCAAGCTGATCAATAAGTGATTATTTGCCCTCTCTTTAGTTTGAGCGGCTCCTCATCAGACCCTCGGCTGCGACCTCGTGTTTTACCGTCTCCATGAAGTCAGTGTGTTGCGGTCACAGGCCTGGATGACCTCTGGTTGACTCTCATTCGGCTCAGACGTCTCTGTGCTGCAGCACAGTCGGTGTGTTTGAGCTGAGGTGGCTTTGCTCTCTGATGTGTTACCATCAGACCACCAGCAGAGGGAGACATTACACTGAGAATAGACGCTCTGGCAGCCTCCGTCCTCTCGGCTCATTAACGATTTTCCCGCTTTAATCCCTCACATATATTCAGATCTCCATTTATTTTTCTACAATGATGTATTTTCTTCGTGTTAGTCTTGAATTTAAACCATATGAGTAAAGGCATTTATTGACATTTATTATTTTATCCATGCTGATTAGAAGAATGTGAGTCTTATTTTTTCTCTTTGTGCCAGCTGGTTGTAATTCCATGAAACTGTGTTTTTCATAACGCTCATAAATATCTCCAATCAGCACCTGACAGGCTTCGTATTGGCTGCAGCAGAATCACAGCACATGAAGCCCATGAATTTCTCAGCCATGCATCTGAAGTTCAAACACAATGCTCGTATGAATTAGTCATCCGTTCCCACCCCCCTCCCACTTCAAAACACTACAAGGCCACTGGCTATGGTAAATGAAGACATTAAAGGGGAGAGCGGGAGCGCATCAAGAGGATTTGGGGGGAGCTTTCTCTCCAAAAAAGCAGATTTGGCCCGCTCGGGCCCCTGACAGCAGCACATGTTGTGGGAAGATAGCGGGCGGCGACGGCGTACAAAGGCGGCCCTGAGCCGAGCCGAGCGGCGTGAGGCTCCCTGGCAATCGGCCGCCGCCCTCCCCCGCCTTGGCGCTGTCGCCCCACGTTAGTCACACCGCAGGAGACGGGGCCCGGCCTCCCGACCGCCGCCGAGGGCCACAAAAGGCCCAGTGCCGCTCTGCGGAAAAGCTCCTGTCTGCAGCTCCCCCCACCTCTGAGACAGAGACAGATCTACAGCGTGAGATGAGACGACAGGACGGAGGCAGCGTTCAATTAAAAAGGCATTAGAGCGGAAAAAACAGCGGACATGACGCCGCTGCGGCCGCGGCCTCAAACCCGCGGACGCCACTCAGTCATCATGTGCTCACAGCTTAGAAAAAATCTAAGTTGTTAAAGAACAAATTTATTTTCAATTCATTCACTTGATTTTGATTTTTTTTTTTTTTTTTTTACAGTCACCGTCGGGTCAAAGAGGAAAAGGAAAGAGTTAAAAGTTTTATAGTGCAGGAGCAGACAAAATAAATCAGAGCTCAACAAGAAGGAGCAAAACGCCACGTCGGACTCGTAACTCACAACCACTTACCTGAGAATTAAACTGTTAAACTATTTTGATAACTGATTCATCATTGAAGTAATTTTTCATGCAGAAAAGGTAGAAAATGCTGTTTTCAGCCTCTGAAATATGGAGACTTCACACTTTCAGCAGTTTTTATACCAAATAAAACTGAATATCTTTTAGTTTTGGACTGAAAATATAAATCACCTCAGACTTTGACAAACTGTGATGGACATTTTTCACTATTTTCTGACATTCCATCGACGTTGCAGTCCTAGATTGAACATGACAATAGACTTTAGTGTTTGTTATTTGGTAACTGCTAATAAATAGAACAGTTTGTACAGAGCAAAGTAAAAATATAGAAACAAGTCCAAAGTGACTCATTTAAGAAAAATCTAAGTTCAATTGACTCATAAATTGGAGCTCATGATAATTATGGTTCATGTTTTGGAAGCCATGGTCAGGAACTTTTAACATATATTTAGGTTATTTTTGAGCAACTTTTGTTTATTCAACCATCAGAAGTCCACAGTTTTTGTACATTTCATGTTGAGAAATTGTCCATACAAGTAAGAATTTCCTGAGACATCAGACGAGCAGAACACAGCTGATCAGATTTAATCACATCAGTACGTCCAAAACACTTCAAAATTGGACATGTGATATTGTAAAGTGTGGACGGAGCAGGTTCTCCTGGTCCACAAACATTCATCATATCTCAACTGTACTTTGTTTTGTTTTATTTTATTTATTTATTTAGAATTAATCTGTTTCTGATTTGAGCCCAAGAATCTCCTTTGTGGCCCCAGGGCGTCCCTGGACCACAGTTTGGCAGCTGTTGCCATTTTCGGATCAACTTTATATGAAACAAAAATCAAAGTTTAGACTCAAATTGGTGATAAAACTGGAGCACAGAGAGGCTTTAAATCTGTCAGATTAAATCATAAAATATTTGAATAATTATTTTCTCCAAAATCTCAAACTTCATATCTGTATTTCGTCATTAAATGTGTGTTAATTATTTAAAAAGCATATATTTGTGGCATCATCCTGATTGGCTGATTGGTCGTCCAATGAGGAAGCAGCTCTATGACGTTCTAACGAAGCTGCTGACGAGCGTCTGATCAATCACCTCTTTACTGTAATTAATGCAGTGATGCCATTGGTTCCCATCCTGCCTCACACCTGCCAGTGTGTGTATGTGTGTGTGTGGTGTGTGTGTGTGTGTGTCTCCAGCTGTGTGTGCAGACTCCCTGTTTTTATGTGAACAGCTGGCAGGTCTCCTCTGTTGTTTTCATATTGTGTTTCGGGGGAGAGACTGCACATCTGTGTGTGTGTGTGTGTGTGTGTGTTGAAGCATTACCTGCCTTGTTACCTTCCAGTGTTGTTGTGTTCAGGTGAATTCACTCCATTATAAACACAACGAGCTGATTAAAGCAGCTGTCTGTCAGCAGCGTCTCACTGTTGCACTGGATCAAACACATCAGGTTTAATTATTGATTACTGAGACTGATCAGCTTGATCAATTTGTTTATATTCATGTTTCTGAGACGACATTTAAGACGTTTATCTTATTCTAATTAAAAGTTCTCAGGTTTTTACGGTTACATTTTTGTGACAGTTGATTAAAATTTGAAACAATAATCCTCATCAAAGTGAATTTTTCTTTGGTTTATTGTGAAACCTGCTGCTGCTGCTGCAGAACCACAAACTTTAACAAATTGATCTTTATATCATTTGTTTTGATATCAGTGCCCACATGATACTTGACTTTTAATCCTGATACTATAACAATATTTTTCTTTAATTTGAAGGAAAACTTCCCCGACTTTAATGTTGCAATCTTGCAAAAAACTTAAATAACGTGCGTAAGAAACCTTGAGGGAGAGCCGCAGGAGAAGGGTCCTCCTTACACGATGAACAGGCATGCTATAGATATGAATCTGTAGATTTATACATATTAACTAATTTCCATTTGCAGACTGAAATATATTCTAATTCTGGAAGGACTGGAATGTGTGATCTCAAGCTCACCTGCTTATTTTTACTGTTAAATAAGAAAAAAAAAAATCCTCACCAAAGTCTGAACCTGAAGCAAGTTTTTATTACTTATCATTATAATTTTATTTTCACCACAATAGTGTGAGATCAGTGTTTCTCTGGACAGCAAACAAAGCATGAAACAATAAAAAAACCACAAAAGAGTAGAAGGTCAGTCAGAGAGCTCTGACCTCTGGCCGGGCTAACAGTCCAGTCTGCTCTCATATGTTAATCTGCAAGTTCAACCGCTGCATCTGTCTGGAAATGTTTAAACAGGCTTTTTGTTTTCTTTATATGGACATGTACGGATAATTTAAGGACATTTATTATTTCTTACAGACCTGCTGCATCTGATATTTGAGGTGGCTGTTATGAGGTTCAGTTGTGGCACATCACTGGATTTAATTATGTGATGAATTCAGTAGGACTGTGTATTAACAAAAATCTGGTGATATGATACGTATCACGGTACAGAGGTTATGATTCAATATATATCAATACTGTAAGCAAGATGATATATTCTTTTTGAGGGCTGTACAACTAATTGCAGTCAAATGGAAATTGCAATATGGTGCAGTGTCGCCATTACAGAATCAAATGTATCAATATACAGTATACACAGTTTCATCATACAGTGTTCTGGGAATCCAATACAGTATCACAAAACATAATATTGTGATACTTGATATTTCAGATGTTTTCTTGCCCCCCGAGAGTTCAGTTCATTCTGCCACAGACACCAGTGTTACTGTTGCTTCTGTCCACCCGACTGTCAGCTCCAAAATCTTCCTTTCTGTCCGTGCTGCACCGTTCTACCAGGCGCACAAACCGAACCAGGCGGAGGTAAAAATACAGTTCAGACCAGTAAACACAGACCAGGATATAACAACACTGTGTGCAGGTACAAAAGAGCTGTAGAAACAACAAAACAAGCAAAAACTGCAGAAATTATAAAAGAAAATGTGAAAAATTGTAACTTTAAACACTGCCTGGATAACATTTACATCCAGGCGTCAGCAGAGACACAAACCTTTGTGTTATAGTTTTGTAGGATGTGGACGGAGACACAAAAAGACAAAATGCAAACTTCACAGAACCAAAACGAACAGCTTCAAACTGCAAACTCTGAATAAATGATAAGCAGTGATGAAACTGTGTGAAAAATTCAGTTGCAGTTTTGTTGAATGTGCTGAAAATGTTCAAAAAGTACAAAATGTACACACACTGAAATCATTTCACAAACTTTAATATTGAAAATGTCTCTTTGTGATGTTTTCATTGAACCAAAACAAACTATTGATCGATTATTAATCAAGTGTTAAATTAACTGCCAAGTATTAATAGTTGATCAGTTGTTTTGAGTCATTTTTTAATAATGATATTTCAGAGTCTCAGATGTGAATATTTTCTGGTTTCTTTACTCCTCTCTGACAGTAAACTGAATTTCTTTGCGTTGTGGACAAAACAAGACATTTGAGGACGTCATCTTGGACTTTGGGAACCAAATGGACCAAACAACTAATCGATTAATTGAGACAATAATCAACAGATTAATGGATAATGAAAATAATCATTAGCTGCAGCCCTGAAACAAACCCATGCTCTGTTTGATCCTGGTCTGTATTTACAGTTTGTCAAAGTGCAGTAATAAAACACAGTTTTAATGATAATTACAGTTTGAAATGATCATTTTATAATTTTCCTGTAGTTTATTGTGAAATCAGTTAACTGTTTTCATAATTATAAAGCAGATGGATTAAAGTTAGAAGTACAGTGATGCTGCAGAAACACAAACCTGAAGATTTCGATCTCTGTATAATTGGACTTGTTTTGATTTCAGCTCCCAAATGAACTGACTTTTGATCCTGATACTAAAACAATCTGTCTTCAGTGTCTTACTTTGACACGTTTTTCTACAAAACTTTGTTCTCAAATGTTAAACAAGATCTCTGCCATAAAAATGTTTGAAAATGTTTTTAAATCAAGAAAAATCTGAAAAAAAAAAAAAGTACCCAAAAGCGCTGCAATGATTAATCACTTAGTTACTATGAAATTAATAGCTAACTATTTTTGATAATTGATTAATTGTTTTGTGTCAGTTTCTAAGAAAAGAAAAGTCCAAACTCTCTGATTTCAGCTTCTCATAAATGAATATTTTCTTTTCTCCTCTCTGACAGTAAACTGAATATGTTTGATGATGAATGAGACATTTGAGGACGTCATCTTGGACTTTAGGAAACATTAATTGACATTTTCCCCATTTTCTGATGTTTTATGAACCAAACAGCTGATCAGTTAATTGAGAAACTAATCGACAGATTAATCAACAATGAAAATAATCACTAGCTGCAGCCCTCAAACAGACTCTTCTTAACTTTGTTTGATCCTGGACAGGATTTACTGAGTTTTTCAAAGTGCAGAAATCAAACATGGTTTCAATGATAATTTAACTTTGAAATGTTTTTTTCTAAAAACATTTTTTCTTCATTGAACATCACAGACGTTAAACAGGCGTCTGTACAAGAACTCTGCCTTAAAAAGCCTTAAATTCTGATTTAAATCAGGAAAAATGATCCAAAAATAAGTAGCCAGAAGAGCTGCAATGATTAATTGATTAGTTGTCAACTATTAAATTAATCGCCAGCTATTTCGATAACCTATTAATCAGTGTGAGTGATTTTTTAAGAAAATATTTCCAAGTTCTCTGATTTCAGCTTCTCACGTGAACATATTCCTCTCTGACAGTAAACTGAATATTTTGGACAAAAGAAGATATTTGAGGACGTCATGTTGGACTTTCACAAACACTGATTGACATTATAGACCAAACAAGTAATCAGTTAATTGAGAAAATGATTGACAGATTAATTGATAATGAAAGTAATCATTTATTTCAGCCCTACTCTCTCAACCACATCTGTTATTTTACTGTAAAATAATAAAAAAAACCTTCGCCTCAGTCTGAACCTGAGTGAGTATTTTATTTTATGAGGATATTGTCTTAATATCAGTGTATCTCTGGGCAGCAAACAAAAACATCACAATCTTGGGTTTGACAAACACTGTCATTTTTCACCATTTTCTGACATTTTACAGAGCAAACTTATGAAGAAAATAATCAACAGATAACAACATGTCCAACTTTCAGCACTTACAAAAAACTCTGAGGTTACTGAGGTTTAATACCCAGCTCCAACCCCCCCAAAACTCCAAAACAAACAAACAAAAACACCCCCAAAAATCAAATCTGATAACTTATCTTCACAGTGCACAGACAAACTGGATGTAACATTGAGATGTGTTGATCTGACTGGCTGGTTTACTGGTTTGCAGACTGGTTGCCTGGCAGAGAGGAGACAGAAGGAGGTTTGGAGGGAGGGGAGGGGGTTTGGGTGGAGGGTGGAGGAGGTTTTTAGGTTGGTTTTTTTTTTTTTTTTTTTTTTTTTTTGAGGGTGGTGGGTGTGGGGAGGGGGGGGATCCAGCATATGCCCGGCCCTGCTGACAGCTTGCCTACGTTCCCCATCATCTCGCCCGCAGGCTTCCTTCTTCCTCTCAAAGAAGGCAGAATATTTTTTGGGCGCCCAGTCAGGTTGGGTCCTGGTGAAACCTGTGTGTGCGTGGGCAATCTGCTGCCGAGGGAAGAGCGAAGGCATTAATATGTGTGTGTGTGAGAGAGAGAGAGAGAGAGAGAGAGAGAGAGAGAGCCTGGTTTAGATATGTAAGACAGAGAGAAGAAGGAGACGAAGAAGAAGAATCTGAGGAGCTCGTCTCTTGTCAGGGGTGACCTCTGACCCCCCGCTGCTTTCCCTTCAGCGCTTACCAGATATTTTCGTTAGCTTGTATAATGTGAAACGCTCCAACTTTCTCCTCGGCTGGATCCATAAACTGAACACAGAGAGTTTGATACCACACACACACACTCACACTCACTCACACTCTCTCTCTCTGAGGGAGGCCGGAGGTGAGAGGAGATGGGAGGGTTTTTTGTTATTCGTGCGCTGATGAACCGCTGACTCGACTCGTCCTCCGTCCCTCCCAGCAGTCTCTTTTACCTTGACCCTCCTCTCGGTCAGGACAGACGCAGACGAGGCTGCGTTCGCTGTCTGCACCTTCAGATCGCTTCCTTAAAAATCTGCTGCGTTCAAAACTTCCAGTTTGGCGTGTTTGTCCAGGTGAGGACGAAGGATGTTATATGAGGACAAATCACAGCACAAAATCAGCTCCAACCATCAGGGCTGCTGCTGTTCTATCAATGTTCTTGATTGATTCAAATTGATTTGTATGAAATAAAGTTTTTAATTCTCTGACAGCAATAAAAGAAAAAAGCTTTTTTTTTAAAAAAAATCAGTGATAACAGAACAGAAAAATATTTAGTCTTTTGTCGTACTTTCCTGCACTTTTCTTCACCTAATATCAACTTTTTCAGACTGAGTACAGTAATACTGATAAACGGTGGTGTGGATGAAGGGACATTTACAGGAGACAGACTCAAGCTCAGTGTCTCCTGTCAACAACTCTAATGAACTTTTTACATTTTACTGTGTATACTGGAATTGGCTAGATTCTACCAGACAACGAGGCAACACTAGACGGTGTTGGACAATACTACACAAAATGAGACAATACTGGACAATACTTGACGACACTAGACGGAACTAGATGGTGCTAGACATTGCTAGACAAGACTAAACAATACTAGACGATACCAGAGAATACTAGACAGTACTAGACGGTACTAGTAAACACTTAGACGTTAATAGACAATACTAGATGTAGTTTAGTGGTCAACAGTTGTGGCTTTTCTAAATAAGGTCATATAACACATATAACACCAGTTATAAATCGTATAAATAAGTAAGACATCAGTGTGAAAACATGCACATCTCATTTCCAGGTTTGGAGTGCAAAAAACTGTAACTGAATATCCTGAAACCTAAAAAGTTGTAACGAGCTGCAAGTTAGGTGAGCTTTAATTTTAGGATGTGGTTAGCTTAGCTCAGCATAAAGACTGGATGCAGGGGGAAACAGCTAGCCTGACTGTGTCCAGAGTTTAAAAATGGTCCTAAAAACACCTCTAAAATGCACTGATTATTATATTTCATCTTTTTTGTTTAACCTGTACACTGACGTGTTTTTTGCACACTCGGACAGCACTCGGAGCTGATTGCCGCCGTTCTCGACAGTACTTGTGATTCCAGATTCTAGTTTCAGAAGTGGTTCTCTGCTCTGTTCTCAACAAAATCACTGGACAAAATGAAAAGAAAGTTAGAAAGTCAGAAAATTACACAGCTGATGCTTGAAATGTTTGAGTTTAGCGAAACAGAAAAGCAAATTTACAAGACGTTGCTGAGGTGTAACATCTGCAGTCTTTATTTTTTCATCTGGTCTTGAATCTGTTGTAATGAGCACTGGCGCCCACCGGTTTGTGGTTTATCACTATGAAGCCTTGAGTTTGGCACTACAGGTGTCGCCATCTTGGTTTTTCACAACCAGAACATGTGCGTTCCTGATCAGAGCGTAGAGCTGGTGGATGACCTACTGCAGCTTGGTCAGATCTTGGTTTTAGCTCATCTGTCCAGCAGAAAACATGGCAGCCTGCCTGTTTGCAGTCTCTCTCTCTGAAAAATAAAGGTTTGCAGGACACAATCAGCAAACCTTTATTTGTTTATTTCCTCTACATCAGTCATATTCATTCAACTTGTTTCACTCTTTATTTCTTCCCTTGTGTTTCACACCCCCCCTGCAGTGGCTCTGCACTCCCCTCAGGGGTCCCCGCCCCCCAGTTTGGGAACCTCTGCACTAAATGAGCATCATGTTGTGTTGAAGAAGACTTGAAACTAACGATTGAGACCATAAACTCTACAGGACACTGTTTACTGAGCTCATAAATTGACTGAGAAGCAGCCACATTTTCTCATAGGCTTACAGACGATCAGACTTCTTTTTGCAACCTGTGTAGCCGCCCCCTGCTGGACATTAGAAAGAATGCAGGTTTAAGACACTTCAGCATCAGCTTCACGTTTCAGACCTCAAAGTTTTGCTCATTATTTAATATGTGATTTATGGTAGTGAGCAGCAACCATATTAAACATATTGTTAAACTACACAAAACACCACCAAAACTTTAAAACACACAAATGCATTAATTATATAAAAACAAGTAAGAAGTGATTATTACAACAAACCAAATTACAGTTTGCTTTAGAACAAAATAACCAGCTGGAGGAGAGTTAGCATCATTAGAGTGAAGCAGAAAAATGTGCACTTGTTTCTGCTCTTTGTTTGTTTTGTATGAGCGTGTTGAATGTGATGATTGGTGCTGCTGAAACACACAAACACACACGCACACACACACACACACGCACGCACACACACTCTGTGTCTGTGTGTTGGCAGGCGGCTCTGATTCTCTGTTTGTGTCTGAATCTCTGTGTGTAAACTTGAAATAGTCGGGTGGTGCTGTTCTAAATAATATTGTGCGATGGCATATGTGTCTAACACGTGCTGTACACACACACACACACACACACTCACTGGCTCATCAATGAAAGTCGGTCAGAGGGTGGGGGGGGTTCCGGCCTCTCCCCATGCTCTGCCAGGCCATCTGTTCCTCCTGCCTCCCTCTCACTACACAACTGCCTTCCTGTTTCATCCTCCTCTTCTGTTGTAGCCACACACACACCACACGCACACTAATGCAGCCAATACACCATCAGAGTTTTGAAGATGAGTTTCGTATCATCTGACCGAGAAGATGAGTTTATTATCCGAGCGATGATATTTTGGCGCAGACGTTAGTGGCACATTTTTGTGCTTTCGAACGCCAAACAGAAACCCCGTCCAAACCGCCAAGGTCATCGCCAAACGGTGGCTCCGTGTTTCAGCGGCGAAAATGCCAAAAAACTGTGAGAGCTGAGCTGAGAGGAGAGACTGGAAACAGTCTGCAGAGCTGCTGATGTCCATGCTGCAGGAAAACATTGGCTGGTGTCTCGTGCATCCATAAATTTTTCAGATTTTAAGATAAGAATGATGATTATTCTGACAAAATAACAAAAAAAAAATATTTTTAATGTGACCTTTAGTTACCAGTTTACACTCTGAATGCCCCAAAATACATCGCCCATCTAGGGTATAAATTTAACATTTTCCCATGTTTTAATTTTTAATTTTTCTAATAGTTCATGTTCCAGCTTTTTTAACACGTTTTATAAACAATGAATCAAATCCTTTATATTTTGTAAAAAAATGCACAATTTTTTGAACGCTGGAAACAAATCTAAACTTTGAATAAACAACAAGCTTTAACCTTCATAAACCAAACATCTTATTCATGTTTTTATACTGACATCATCCCTATGATTCCTCCACACTGACAATATAAAATATAATTCAATTATTGTTGAACATGAACATTTAAAATCATCCTTAAAAATCCCCCAATGGATTTTTGATATAAATTATGAGCATATTTTTGAAGTCACATGACCTGAGTACTTGACAACACCCCCTGCCCCCCTCAGATTTCCTCATATAAAGTTATATGAAGATATAAAGTTCACCCACAGCTTGTTAACTGCCTGCATCCTCCTGCACACAGACACCAGTTAAGAGTTAAAGCAGCTTAGAGAAATCTACCTTAGTTTTATTTATCATAATCACACACATGCCAGCCTGATTTGCAGGCAGCCTCTTGTGGGAAAAATGAAAAATTCCAGAGGGCCGTGTGGAGCCCGCGGGCCGCTAGTTGAGCAGGGCTGGGCTTCACTCTCCTTCACCTTTTTCACTCTGCTGGGTGTTTGCAAAAGATGATTCACAGACACCTGGCAGTCAGAGAGAGAAGGAGAGAGACGTTTCTTTAAAAATAATCAAACCTGAAGCTTTGTGCAACACACGGGTCACAGAAATCTACAACTAAGATTATTTGTCTCCAGGAACACGTAGAAACTAACAGCTAACTCGTGGTGCTGCTGATTAGCACTTACAATCAATCAACCAATCACTCAATCAAACTTTGATTTGTACATTTCATTCAGGATTGTGTAATTATGCAATTCAAATGACTTAACAAATGACTGACAAACTGATAATAAGACACAATTATTATTGATAAAATGGAGTAAAAAACACAGCAGTAATAATAAAATAGAGTTAGAAAAAACAAATAGAATACACACATGAAAAACCTCAAAATAAAAACAAATAAAAATGATAAAATGGATAAAAACAACATCCTGCTGTTGATTAAGATTCCTGTGTTTCTGTGCTAACACCAAAAACAATGATTCTATTTTATTTATTATTATTTTAAACATTATTTTGCCCAGTACTTAAGGAATAAGGAATATCTGAACATGTTTTTCAGAGTTTGACTGCTCCAAATACAGCCTAAACTTAGAAAAGTTATGAAATAGATCAAAAATATATCCTCAAAGAAAAACTGCCTGCTACTTTCTACACTTACATGAGCTGTTAGACTTTTTCCTCCCTTTTCATTTCTCCTTTATCTCTTTATGTCTGTTTTTCTGCCTCATTCTTTACCTCTTTTGCCATTTTCTCCCATATTCATTCCTTCATATTTGTTCATACAATATTCTTCTTTTCTCCTTCCTTGTCTTTGTCCTCCTTTCCCTTTTATTTTCCTTTTCCTGTTTCACATTCCTCATCTTTTCCCCCTTTTTCTGTATCCAGATTATTCTACTTTTCCATTTTCCTCTTCCTTCCTCCATGTTTTCAGTCTGAGTTCTTTCTGTCTTTCTTTCTTTCTTTGTATAGTCCCTCATCCCTCTTTTTTTCCTGGGTTTTCCAGCCTTTTTCTTCCTCTCTCCCCCTCCTTCTGTTTTCCTGTCTTCCTCCCCTTCCTTCCTTTTCCCGTTTCACATTCCTCATCTTTCTTCCCTTTTTCTGTATCTACATCATTTTGCTTTTCCATTTTCCTCTTCTGTGCTCCTTTTTTTTTGTTGTATGGTCCCTCATCCCCTCTTTTTTCCAGGTTTTCCTTCCTTTTCCTCTGTCATATTCCGTCCCTCTCTTTATTTTCTTCTCCTCCCGTCTGATTTTTTAACTCTCCTTCTCCTTCCTGGTTTCCTGACCTTATTCTCCCTCCTCATCTCTCTATTTTTACTCTCTCCTTCTGTCTTCCTCCTCTTCCTCCCCTCTCTCTCTCTCTCTCTCGCTCTCTCTCTCTCTCTCTCTCTCTCTCTCTCTCTCTCTGGTAGTGCGAGCTTGGCGGAGGCTTGGTTTCAGGCCCGGTGCTGTTGGCTGATCTCCAGCCTGGCAGCAGCTCAGTGGGAGCAGGTGGAGCCCCCATCCCCCACCACACACACACACACACACGCACACACACACACACACACACACTTTGTGGTCCTGCAGTATTTTTTAGCCCAAACCCGGCGCCGACATCAGCCCGTCTCCATGGTGACGTCCATGTCGAGTTTTTGAATTTCTGCTCACGTCTGATTGGTCGGCTGTTTGTCAGTGTTGTAGGATGTAACTCATATCTCCCATAATAACCTGAACTCACTCTGATGTTCTTCTTCACTTCTGACTCAAAGCTCCACTCTTCTTCTTCCCTTGATGCTCTGACGACACTTTACCTCCGTAGATGGTGACGTAGATTCACTTCCTACCTGCTGTATCTGATGTACTCGTGATAACAGACGGGGTATTTGCAGTTTAAATCTCATGTTCATTGAAACATATTTAATAATTTATCTCTGCTGCTGTATGGATGTTACAGATGCGACCACATGTGAATAAATTATTCAGGAAAGCACAAATAATAAGATGCAAACAGATATTTCTTCCATCTGAAGTTGCTTGTTATTATTCAGGAAAAAAATAATTTCCAAAATGTAACATAGTGACCTTAAGAGCACCACTTTTCCTTTTATTAAAGTACATTTTTACACAGCATCATAATAAAACCACTCACAGAGAACCAATAAATCTTTAATCTTTAACTTAATTCTGAAATGATGGGGCCTGAAATAAGTATTGAGCCTGAAAAGGCCCAAGCACGACAAAAATTCTGTCCAAACCTGACCCGAACCCGACCCTCATTAGCATATTTCAACCTGAACCCGATTACAGCCCGACATTTTTCTGAACTATCTTCCCTCTTTGTACCAAACAGCAAGAGTTGGCAGTGACAGACAATATTAATATAAATTATAATAATACAATAATGATAATGATAGTACAGCCCAAGCCCAATGTAAGCCCATGAAATATGTGAGAAATATGACCGACCCGACCCGATTGTTCCACCTGAGAGAACATAAACAGAACCTGAGAGGAATCCGTATATTCAAAAAGCCACCAGTGAGAACAAAAGTAAAACTTCACTGTGTTACAATAAAGGCTGTCAGTCTGAGGAATAACTGTCATGAGGAGCTAAAAACGTGGGATTTTATCAAAACTAAAAGAAAAATCTTCAGAAACCGAAATACTGAGTGGCTATAAGATGGACCAGTGATTTTTTTTGTTTATTATTTTGTTGTTGTTGTTGTTGTTGTTGTTGTTTGTGGGCTGTCTGAAAGTTTCGATGTATCCGCTCTGATTATTTTGTTCTAGTTTTTCCCAAATGGGTAGATTTTTTTTTTTTTTTTTTTTTTTTTTTGCCGACTTGACACTGACGGCTGTAAATTGAAATATTGAAATATTATTTTTGGTTATTTGGTGTCTGAAGGGAGTTGGACTAGAACACTTTTCCACTTCTTCTTGTCTCTTTTCAACATGAATGGTAACTGAGTTGCACAGTTGCTGCTGATGATCCTGTTTGTTTGTGTTTTTATTGCTTCTTTTACTTTAGTTTTGTGTTATTTTAACATGTTGATTAAATTGATTTTAAAAATATATAATTACAATATTACATGTATAATATTCTCATACTGTGAGCTGCAGTAAGTCGTTGCATTTTAAGTTGATTCTCTTCCACTGATGGACACTTTATATCTTTACTGTTCCTATATTTCCAGAGTAAAGCAGAATCTTTTTAATTATAAAACTTTTTTTCAGTGTCTTATTGCTCATAAAAATGACTAAAACAATTAATTGATTATCAAAATAGATTGCAACTTTGTTTTAATTGTCTTTCAATCAACTAATTGTTGCAGCTCTAAACAGAGATAAAGATGTTTCTAAAACTGTCTGTATGGACGGATATTAGAAAAATACCACTCTTGGATTTGCTTCAAAAAAGCACATAAAGGGTTTTTTTGTCTCTTAATTTTGCCCCTAAGTTGCTTTTATATTATAGGAGAGACGACTGGTTGCGCAGTAAACTCAACTGTAGATCAAAACGTGTCGGTTTCTTCTTGGAAAACATGGAAAAAAAACAGGATAAATAGGAAGACAGTCCAGGCTCTCCAAAATAAGATAAGCACCCATATATTCTAGGTTAAAACCTATTTATATTCCTGTTATGATGTCTAAAAATATTTTTTTAGTGTTATATATCCGATTGTGTGTCTCCTGTTCTGTTATCATCCAGGTCGACTGATTGCACCTGTTGGCTGTTGATTGTCAGATTGTCTGTGAAACCTTTTTTGTAATGATTTAGCCACAACAAGGCTTTTTAATACTTCCTTCCTTGCTGTTTCTATTTTTCTCTCTGGATTACCTTCCTGTTTATCCCGGCTTCATATTCTACGTTTTTTCAGGTGCATCCAACAAAACTTGAGTGATTTTAGTCTGCAGGCTGGTATTTTTAATCCCCCCTTTATTAATTACTTTTTACACCGTGAATACATGTGGGTGATGACCTGTTGCCATGGTAACGGCTGACATGTTGTGATGCTGATGCTGTGGGTCTGACTCCGAGTTTCAAACTGTCGATGAAGCTGAAGGAGACTTTGAGCCGTGGTGCGAACGCAGCCTGGTGTGTGTGAAGAGCCGACACCTGGAGGAGAGGACCAGGTGTGTGTGAGTGTGTGTGTGAGTGTGTGTGTGTGTGTGTGTGTGTGCGGGGTTACAGTGAGGACACACACACGGCAGTGCTCTTTGTTTATTCATGAAGTGATGGCAGTGAAGGACCTCGGAGGCGAGCCGACGCCCCACAAACACAAACATGCTCTTGTTTGTGCTTGTGTGCTTGAGAGGAGCCTTGTTGACTTAATACGTCTCTTAAACTCTGAAACCAAACATAATTCTAACTTTAGTTCAAGTTGTTTGTCATTTCCATAAACAGAGCATACAGGATGAAACTGTTTCTCACAGCCAAAGGTACAAACACAGACATACAGAAATATAATAAAGCAAATGTATAAAAATATGTAAAGATAACAAGACATCTTATACACAGGAAACAGGACAATTACAAACTTTATTTATTAACTTTATTAAACCCAGTCTAAACCATCAAACAGCTCAGTGAAGGAGGGAGGATCTCACAAAATGTTTTCCAAAACATTTCTGTCAATCTCACTTGAGCTCAAACATTTTCACTTTCCTGCAGTCAAGCTCAGCTCTGTCACCTGTTGCCGGGTGGTTTTACCCTCTGGAAGCTCTTTGTCTCGTCCCGTGGCCTGCTGGGAGTTTATCAGTCAGTCGTAATGTGTTGGACTGAATGAATGATGATCAGAGGATTTAGATTAATAATAATCTCTTCATTTCTGCCTCTGATGGAATTCAACATGTTTTCAGTCATTTAAAATGGTAATAAATTCAATCAGAACTTTAGATTGTTATAATATTCTTATGAGTATAAAAGTTATCAACAGAATCAGTAAAATGTCGACATTTCAGGTTATTTTTATTTTGTTTTACATTTGATTTTGTTTTATTGTCACCCAAAAATTATACTGATATTCTGTAAACAAGCCTAAATCCAACTGATTTTATTGATGATATGAAAGTTAATTTATGATTTTTCTCTCCTTCACTTTCTCTTTATAAATGTTCAAAAATATTCAAGTACATTTTCAGTTAAATAATCAAAGAAACTTGATCCGAGAGAGGATTTAATTTGATGATTACAGATACAGACAGACTTAATTAAAAAAAAATGATAAAAGGATCATTTATCTTCATTCATTCCTGCACAGTTTTTTTGTAATATTGCAATTCAGCAAACATCAGCTGCTCTGAGCAGTCAAATTAATTATGTGCTTCTCTAAACATATGAAATACATTTACCTTGACCTACCTTTACATTTATTTACACATTACTCCTCCTTCTCATGTCTGTGTGGAGTTGGTGGTTTTCGATGTGTTTGTGGTTGTTTGCAGGATGTTGATGAACTCAGAGCTGCAGAGCTTCACGCTGTTCAGTCACACTGTGTTGTAGTGTTGGTCTGTCACCTCTAGATGGCGCCTCAGGCTGCTTTTCTGCCTCACTGCTGAGTTCAGTTCAGCCTCATTTGGGGGATTCGTTTAATTAAACTTCAGTGTGCAGAGAAATCTCATGAAAGTGGATCAGAGGAGTAAAAAATATGAAACACACACACATGGTAGAGGATCTCTTAGAAAATAAATGTTTAATTATCTGACAGTACATCATATTTACTCTGTGCTCTGCAGTTTGATGCATTTTGTTTTCTAAGTATCTTTTCAGTAAAACAAAGTGACTGAATCACATCCTGCTTTCAGAAACCTAGAAGAGCACAATCACAATTATCACAATGTTGATAAAACCAAACATCACCTGTAAAAGATGAAACTGTGGCCTGAACAATCTGAACACCTGATCCAGGTGTCTGATCTCTGTCATGTGGGTTTCTACGCTTCATCATTTCTACCGGCCCTGATTTAAGTACAGTTACTCAAGTATTAACTTAAAGCCACTACAAGGAGTTTTTAACTGCTTGTGAAACAGTCTGTTTAATCCAGATGCCTTTATATGACGTACAGAAGCAAACAAGACCATCAGAGAGCAGATTGTCTGTTGCTGTGAACTTTTCCGATTCTTCTTGAAATCAAATGAAACATGTCTGTGTTCACGTTTTCACAAACACAGTTACAGGGAGCAGTAGGAGGAGACACAGGAGTGGATTTTCACCTCTGTCCTGTCCCACTCGTGCACATTCCACGTCAAACCTTGCTCTTCCACATGAACCTGCACAGCTTCTTCATCTATTTAAATAACAGTCACTCTTGTGAATATTGTTTCTACTGTTCTTACATTTTTTTTTCATGTGTTTATTGTCTGTTCTCTGCTTTTCTGTTCATGCTGTTTTATCCGACAGTACTCGCCTTAATCTTTATTTATATTTTTAGAACAATGTTTGTTGTTCTGCACCAACATGCCACAGCAAATTTCTTGTTAGTGAAAAAAATACTTGGCAATAAAACAGTTTCTGATTCTGATTCTCCCACGACAATCCAGTTCTGGCCAATCCACAGTCCACACATGACATTACACACGTTTTTATATATATGAATAAACAACCTATCATTATTACTCCTGTCACAGTCCCATGACCAACTGACCCCCACAGGAATCTCACAGGATTCCTGAAGAAATGTCAGCCTGTAGTGAGCTGCACTTTAGCCAGTTAAAATTTTAATTTTGGCCAGATATCTTGTGGTTATTGTGGTGGAAACACTACCGCTTTTGTCCACAGGGGGCTTCAGAATCAACACAATATGAATCTCCTCCTAAGGCTTCAACTATTCTTTTCATGTCAGAAAATGGTGAAAAATGTCGACCAGTGTTTCCCAGAGTCCAAGACGACCTCCTCAGATATCTTGTTTTGTCCACAACTCAAAGATCTTCAGTTTACTGTCAGAGAGGAGGAAAGAAACCAGAAAATATTCACATTTAAGAAGCTGAAATCAGAGAATTTGGACTTTTTTTCTTAAAAAATGACTCAAAGCGATTAATCAATTATCAAAATAGTCTGCGATTAATTTAATAATCAATTAAACCGTTGCAGCTGTAGTTCCAGCTTTAAGGAACTTGTACTTTTTTTTTGAATATGAGTATTTTCTGCCACTTTGACTTTTGCTCCATCAAATGATGTACTGTACTGTACTTTTTACTCCACTGCATTTGTTTGACAGCTGAGGTTACCAGTTACTTTTCAGATTAAAATTTTAATATCCTTCATGCCAAACATGGCTTTATTTTTTTTTTCTTTTTACTTTTTTGGGCACCGGCTGATTTTACAGCTACTTTTTACTGGCCCTGGGCCATCAGACAGTGCTTATTGTTCAACCCTGGACTGGACTGATGCTTCCTCATGTTGAGTTGTTTTATTTTATCAGTAAAACAAACCTGAGAATCTGACAGGATCCATCATATTGTGACTGTCGTCCTACATGAAGTCAAACAGCAGTAAAAGCTCTGGTAAATTTTCTAGAAATGAGATGTTGACGTATCAAAGGACACTACTGAATCTGCAAGATCGTGACATCAACACACCAGAAATAAATTCTGCTGATGACATGTTTCATTCATGAATGATAGATTCTCCTCAGTGAGGATATGAGAGACGAAAACTCCCAAAAACAGACAAGTCTCCACTCCAGAAGCCTGGAGACAGAGAACCAAGTTTCTCATGTTCTATATGAACGTCAGTTAGATCAAAACCAGAATCAAAACTCAGCACCAGGAGACTCACAGAGAACAGATGAGAATCAGATTCAGAAGCTCTGACAAATGTCAGAGTTAAAAAACATCAGATTCAGCAGGGTTGTCTCTACAGATCTGAGGGTTAAAATCAGATTTTCCTCCTCAGTGTGAACGCAGCCTTCATGTCTGATCTGCACATGATGAAACTGTGTTTTCACCTGAGCTAAAACAGCTTCCTCTCAGTGTGAATCAGCTCTGCTGGGAGCGAGTAATCCATGATTACACATTAAGATTATTGATCATATCGAAAAGCCAATTTAATTGCTGTAATCTAATTACCTTCTCTTTGTCTTGACCTTCATCGCTGAGACGTTGTTTAGCCAACTAATAACGTGGAGCCGGAGCCTCAGATGTATTTGAGCGAAGTAAATCTGCAGATTGTCTTGTTAAATCACGCCGGCTGTCCTTCTATTAACATAAAAGCTTCTGTTCATTAACCTCAGACGACTCGCAGCGCCGCGCCTGCAGCGCAGGACGACTGACAAACCTGCAGAAGAAGAGATCAGCTGAGGTCAACTCGAGTCTGCCAGATTTATTTAGAAAAGGCTTCGAACAAACAGGTGCTGTGCAAGACAAACTTCACATTTAAAGATAATTGGATCACATTAACAGCGAGGATTCTGTCTCATAAATTAATTTTAATGAAGATTTGAAATGGAGAATAATTGGGGATTTTATGTGGAGACGCTTCGAATGACGAAAAGTTTAGCTGCTGTATGGATTCAAATTAGCAAAATCATCTCAGACATAAACTGTGCAAACCAGAGCTGACTTTTAATCCTTTAAAATACACATTTAACTGCAAAGTTTGGCTGCTGTATGGATTCAAATGATCCTTTAAAGACTATCAGACATGCAGATAAACTGCAAACCAGCAGCAAAGAGAACTTTATATTCTTTAAAATGCATGTTTGATGAGAAGGAACCAAACAAACAAGAATGATGAGGTTCTTATTCAGTTTAACACTGATTTCTAACAACGTGCACAGCTATGTCTGTCTCACTGCCCCCTTTGTCGCTGTTTAAGTTTGTTTTCACGCTGCAGACTCATGACTGCAGCCCCTGAGTTCACAGTGACCCCACCATCATCGCCCAGATTTCAAACAACGATGAGCCTTCATATTGGAAAGAAATCAGCGGTCCTGCAGAGTGATGCACAGAATATTCCCTCCAGGAATTCACACAAATTCAACCAGTCCCTTTTAATTCTGCTCGACCACGCAATTTTGTCCAAACTTGACAAATTTGATGAATCATCTGAGAAAATCTGGCATTTCAGGCTGCAGAAATCCCCCCAAAAAGCCTGAAAAATCCTGGAGGGACTGACAGAAAACAACCTGCTGCTCACATCAGAAAAATAAACAAGCGAAGACGCACAGACCTGTCTGCATCAGTGGAGCTGAGGTGGAACCTTCACGGACGTCACACATCTCCACCCTGCTGAAGAAGGCTCAGAAACACACGGCTGTGTTTCTGAAGGAAACTTAAGAAGGCAGAGTTGCCTGCTGAGTTCTAGTCAACTTCTGCAGAGGAGCAACAGAAAGCATCCTGACTGGAAACACCACAAACTGGCAGGAGGACTCTGCAGCCCAGATCATCACTGGTATCATTTTCCGAGCATCAGTGACATCAGGGAGGTGAGGTGATACTAAAAGACAACACCCATCCAGCTGTTCACAGCATGTTCACCCTGCTGCTGTCTGACAGGAGATACAGAAGTCCCCTCAGACCGAGACACTGAAGAATTCATCCTCTGTGTAGAGTACTTCAGTATATAGTAACACTGTGACTCACTGGACGCACACTGCAGGTTTAAGTCCTGTCTTTGGTCACTTGCTTCAAGGAGAAAATTAGCACCTGGGATGCTAACGTTACAAACATAAACAAGCTAACAGCTGTTAGCTTTTCTTTTACAGTGATGTAGTCATTTTAATAACAGAGCTCACCTGCTGACGTTCAAATGTTCCACCAAAACAAGTTCCTTCGCTGAGTCCTGGGCTTAGCTCCGCCCAAGATGTTTGTGATTGGTTTAAAGAAATGCAAACAAGGCGGGGCGTTTCCCCCCCATAGCAGAATGTGTATGTGTATTTTTGTATCTATTTTGTGTGTTGTGTGGTGTGTGTGTGTGAGAAGCATAAAGGGAACTGTACAACTAGCATCTTATTATACAACCTGTGTTGTAAAATGATAAATGAACCTTTCGTGGTCTTTTTTCTTGCTCTGGCTGTGGATTTGTAAAGCAGAACTGGATGCAGCCTTGAAGGCAGGAACCTCCGTTTATTCCTCTGAGAGCTGCTTTAAGGTGGATGAAGCTGACTCAGTGTCAGAGCCTCCGTACGGTGCCGCCCGTAGAGCAGCGCACTGAAGACTTCCTGTGGCTGAGCAGCTAACTTCCAGTTTAGCTCTCTGCTAACTTTAATGGGAACAAAGTGATTTAATCGGTCGACTCTTCTGGACTTTCCAAATGATCTCGAACCAAATGGAACAATTTTCTGAGGCCTTTTGCACAGAGTCTCACTCGTCAGGGAGTGTGAGTGTGTAGGGGCTGTGTATGAGACTCTTGTAGTCTCCCTGCCGACATGACATCATTCTGATGTCATCAGGGTTATTTTCTTCTCCAGAGAGACAGATTATCTCATCATTTAGCGGCTGTACTGGAGCTTTTGATCATGTCCCACAATCTTCATCAGCAGATGGAGTTTGATGGCTGAAATGAAATATATTTTCTTCAAAATTCCAGGTAAAATTCCATGAGCTTGAGGAAGCTGAAAACTCGAGAACAGCTACTAAATGGACCTTTTCAGAGACTGTTTTGTTACCTGGAGACTGAACTTTGGGAACGTCCAATAAAGTTTTAACTTTTGAACTCAAGTGAAACCGTAATAGAAGTTATAATTTACCACACAGACAGTTTTCAGACAATTATTTATGTTTGTGCACTTAAACTTTTATCCGTCACAACATTTACTTCATTTTTTCGTGAGAAAATTAATAAAATGTTGAGTGATGGTGAGATTTGATGATGTGTCCAGTCTGAAATTAAATGAAAATTGCAGCAGCCAGATTTTTGATGTTCACACACAACTGACGACTGTGTGTCAGTGAAAAGTAGATCTGCAACGATTAATTGATTAGTCATCAACTAAATTTATTAAGTGATTAAATGATTTGATGTTTTAAGTAATTTAAGTCAAAATTCTCTGATTTCAGCTTCTTAAATGTGAATATTTTCTGGTTTCTTTACTCCTCTCTGGTACTAATTGGAATATCTTTGGGTTTTGGACAAAACAAGACATTTGAGGATGTCATCTTGGACTTTGGAAAACACTGATCAACATTTTTCAGCATTTTCTGACACTTTCTGGACCAAACTACCAAATGATTTATTGAGAAAATAATCAACAGATTAATCAGTAATGAGAATAAGCATTAACCTGTTTGGACCTAGTTTTGAAAATAAAAATAAATTTTTTAAAGTAATTTTTAATCATTTTAACCTCTAAAATGTGAGTATTTTCTGGTTTCTTTACTCCCCTCTGACAGTAAACTGAATATTTTTGGTGATCGACATCTTTCACCGTTTTCTGACACTTTCTAGACGAAACACTACATGATTAATCTATGAAACTATGTAAGGATCGTGTCTCTGCAGGTGTGAGAGTTCAGGTGTCTCAGCTGCAGGTTTTGTCCGCTGCAGAGCTCCAGCTGTTCCAGCTGTACTTTGTTTTCTGCTCTTCTCACTCACGTGTTCGTCCATCACCGAGCGGCTCCCATCGCAGGTCCATGCGGGGATCAGAGGCATGTGTGGCGCCCATAAATCAGCAGCAGCCGCGGCCGCTGCACCGACTCCTCTCCGCTCCGCTCCCCGCCTCCCGTGAGCCTCCCGTCCCGTCCGTCCGACCGGGAGGGAGGGAGGGAGGGAGGAGAGGGGAGCGCTCCCCGTCTCCCCGTCCCCGCCGACCGCTGCAGCGCTGCAGGGCTGCCGGAGCTGCTGCTGCTCCCCCGCTGCACCGAGCTGCTGTACCGGGTCACACCGAGCTGAACCGGGTCACACCGAGCTGAACCGGGTTGTGTGCATGCAGCGGGACAGGACGGAGAGGAAGAGGAGAAGAGGAAGAGGAGGAGGGACAACAAACAAACAAACAAACAAACAGGAGGAGACTGAACTGATGCAACTTCTGTCAAGTCTCTGAGCCGAACCGAACCAAACAGAGAGAGAGAGAGGAGCCGAACCGAACCGAACTGAGCCGAACCAGGACTGCAATCAGACATCAGTGTGTTCCTCGGGATTCAGTTCTTCCTCACAGACTCTGAATCTGAACACCTCAGAGTGACTTTACTGCTGCTGCTGCTGCAGGAGACATGAAGCATCCAGACTAAACTTTCACCTGATCAATAATCACGATGGTACGCAAGTATGACTCTATATAACTGTTATAACTGTAGTTTAACTTTATTATAACTCCATAAACTTATTCATCTGTGTCTCTGCTACTGCACTTCTCTCTAATCTATCATCTAATATCCATAATCAATACCTGATCATCGACTCTGGCAGTCAGACTTCTCCAGTAAATGTAGCCTCTGATTATTAATGAAAAATAGTAATAAAAATAATCATATTGCAGTAGTATTGTAGTAGTTGTTGTTGTTGTACCTGTGAGTTGGAATGCAGTGAATAAGCGCGCACTCGTGTGCGCGAACACGACGGCACTTTTTTTTCCCCCTTAATTTGTCGACCAATCAGAGGCGCCTCTGAGGTTCAAATTCCTCCTTCTAGTCCAACTAGAGCGTGGTTAGAGATTGTAGCTGTGACGTAGCGGCTCCTGATTGGCTCTGCTGCAGATGGAGGCGGTGCAGATGATAAAATAACTTAACTCTGTGTGTGTGTGTGTGTGTGTGTGTGTGTGTGTGTGTGTGTGTGTGTGAGTGTTGAACACAGCCATTAAGTTTATTGTGTTTTATGATATTTTATCTGAGCTTATTGCTTTAATACACAGACACTACACTGAGTTTATAAAGTGATTTAACTGTGCATTGTAACGCTTAATAATACTATAATATAATTCATAACTTTATTTACTGTAATACCGTAATATCCTCATATTTATTCACAGTGTGTGGTGACCAATAAGGATTCAGTTTTCCTTTAAGCTCTTGTGATATTCAGAATATTTCACACTTTTATCTGATTTTATGACTTTAAAGGGACAGTTCACACAAAAAAACAACAAAAAAACAAACAAACATATTTTTACCCCGGCCTGTGTTGCTTTTTTTTTTTTTTCTCAATAAACTTTATTTAAAATATACAAAGCAAAACAGGGACAACATCTACAAAAGTAGGAGACAAACTGAAGCATCAGTGGTGGAAACAATCAAGCGAATATTCAGGAAACAACAGAGGAGTCGTACTGAAAATCAAAAAACAAGATAGAAAAAAAAATAAAGGCCAAAGTAAAACAAACAAAAAACAAGACAGTGAACGAGGGGAGCTTCAGTTCCACTTAAAACCACCTGCAGTGCTGTTTGTCCATCTAGATGGTTTTGGTGTGAGCTGTAGAGTTTTGGAGACATCAGCTGTAGAGATGTCTGACTTAAAATACGTCTGAAAAATTCAAAACAAGTGAGTCTTTCCAAAAATCATGACCCAGTTACTCCAGATAATCCACAGACCTTGTGAGCAGTTTCTGTAAATTCTACTGCAGAGAGAAAGTAGGTCCTACATGAAACTACTCACAAGGTCTGTAGATTATCTTGAGTCATGATTTCTGGAAAGAGAACCTGGTTTAGAATTTTTCAAATTGTATTTTTCGACTGTTTTACATGTAGCTTCACAAGCTGAATGTCATTTAGTCCCATTGTATTGTAGAGAAGTCAGAAATCTCTACAGCTGATATCTGCAAAACTCTGCAACTCACAACAGAACTATCGAGATGGATAAACAGAGGAAAAATCTGTATTTTTGATTTTGGGGTGAACTGTAAATGACTCACAGTATCTCTGTTGGGATTTCAAAGTCCCAGTTTTACATATTAGTCAGTTTATTGCACTTTATCACACTTTAATCACCCCAAATATCAAGATAACATTCCCAGAACATCCCTATAAGGATCACAGAATGTGTGTGTGGTGCCCTGTTGGTCGCTCTCGTCTGTTATTTCACATTTTTTCTCTTATTTTATCATTTTAAATCAGTTACAGTATCCCCACAGGCATTAGAAATCCCCCGCTTCACTTATTAGTCAGTTTATTGCTCTTTATCACACTTTAATCAGCCACAATGTTGATATAACATTCCCATAATACCCTGCAGTGCATCTGTATTGTCCGTTTTCGTACCTCTCACAATATTCCCGGGGTAATCTCCCTAATCCCTCTGCGTGGTCTTGCAGGTCGGTTCTGTCTGTGTCACTTGATGGGATTTTATCTGAATACATACTCTCTGTTTGGGTTTACAACATTCTCATTGCGCTTATTAGTCAGTTTATTTTACTTTATTACATTTAAATCTCCTAAAATATCAATATCACCTCCTCAGAATGTCCCTGTAAGGCTTTAACGTGTGTCTGTGGAACTCTAAAGGAATTTAATCGTCCATAATGGTTATTTAATCTTCTCTGATCTTCCTATAATGTTGCTCTGGAGTGTGTCTGTGGTGAGTTGATAATGATTGTGGTATTTTATGTCCTATGGTATGTTTATAATGTTCCTGCACCCTGAGGTGATTCCTCTGTGGCTTTATTGTGATATTTTTATCTCCGAGGTTGATAATACTCCTCCTGTCTCAGAGTCGAGTTTCACAGCGCGTCTGTGGTTCTTGGTGGTGATTTATGTTCCTGTTTGTGGAGTTTGATCTCCTCTTGTTTCGTCTCTAATGGTCCTATAGGGAAACACTGAGTGTCTGTGGCTTTATAGAGGCTTTGCTGAGTTTTATGGTAACTTCTATAGAATCTCTACAGACTAATATTCATCTTATATCCCTGTAAAGGTTTTTATAGTTTGTCTGTTGTTCTCAGGTGTGACTTTATGATTCTTTAGTGTTTTCAAATCCACACGACATCCTGTTTTCTCTGTCACGTCTCATTTAAAATTCCTACAGCTGCTCAGTCCTTTAAACACAACGTTTTATCAGCATTCTATCAGATGTAAATATCTTCAAAAAGCTCCAAACTGATGTGTTCTGAAGCACTGTGACTGTAGACTGTGTGGATGTTATGTAGGGGGCGCTGTTAGCTGCCTCACTGTGTCCACACTCACCTGCAGGAGAAAAGAGACATGAAAACAGACTGAAATATAAATTAAATATGAAATATAAAACATGTAGAGGTGTGAAGTGACTAAACTGATGTTTTTAACTTTGGGAAACGTTTTTCAAAGTGAAATAATTAAACTATTTCCTGCTCAAAGTCTTAAAACTGTACTGAAGTGTGTGTATTTAAGTCTTATTATAATACTGCACTCGGTCATTCATAAGAAACTTTAAACTGACGGGGCTCCTCAAACTATTTCTACTTTTGATGCTCTTTTAAAAAGGTTTCCAAACTTTTTCAGGTCAACTTGAGAGGATTTTTTGTTAAGGATTCTGCTCTGAGTAATATATTTTTTTAAATTTTTCAAAGAATATAAAAGATAAAAGTCTCAATAGTCAATCAATGATCAAACTAGGATCATATTAATTACAATCAATCAAAACAGCCATCCCTACATCTTTCCTTTGTTGTTCCAACTTCCAAAAAAATGAGATAAAACTTAAAATTTTTCACTCCTTTTGCTGGTGAGCCCCTAGAACCCAGTCAAGGACCGACCCAGGCCTAAAGTTTGATATCAGTCGATACTGATAATTATTGATCATGTAGGTTGTGACTGACTGTGTTGTGCAGGAGGCAGCTACAGTAAGTTGATAAAAATGAGTAAAAATCACAATATTTTTGACCAAATACCTGTTGTAGGCATGACTATTTGTGCTTTCACAAAATATTAACCCAATGAGATTTTTTTATTTTTACTGAATATTATGACTAATTTGGTGAATAATAATAGAACAGTTCAGAAAATGACATCACTTTATTGTAATGCAGCCTTTTAAAACAGGAAAAGACAACAGTCTAGTCTCATATCAGCCCAGCCCTACAGGGACCCCTGTCAGTCCCCGGACCACAGTTTGAAAACCACTGCTTTCGTGCATTCTGATATTTATGAACTTGACATAAATGTAAATAGCAAAGCTTCAAGTTTCATTTCAGGACTTTTCCTCCAGAGAACAGCTGTAAACGCTCTGTGTGAAGCTCACACTCATCGTTCTTCTCGTTCCAAACTATAAAAACACACTTATCATGAAATATTGTTTGTCAGGGAGCAAATTGACCCAACTTTACACACTGAAAAACTCAAGTGTGTATTCAAATAAAATGCACAGTGCAGAGGAAAACAGTAAAATAACATTCTTGTCTTTGGCTTCTCCCAAACTGCAGCAAACATACAAAATATACACCATACAGCTGGAGCCTGACCGATATTTGGGAGTAAAAAAATTTACATATTGACATATCAGCTAATATCTTTATATGGAGCATGAGCCCTGAAGTGTCCTTATCAAGTGACAAAGACATGTAACACAGGCAATATTTCCTAGTTCACAGCTGGGGTCAGTAGGATTTGTCCGAGCTGTTCCTAAATGCATCACGGGGTCAAATATCAGAGTTTTGTGTTGATGAAACATCCTGAGCAGCAAAACAATCAGAAAAAAAGGAAATACGAGCAGAGAGGCTGCAGGTTCTCTGCACAAAACACCCCCATCAGTGATGACTGAAAGAGGTTTGAGTCTGTACGTGGTTTTCTTTACCTTTAACAGTACAGTTTACTGTCCAGAGAGACACTGAATCACTAAACTTACACTGATGTTTTTAATAATTACAAATAACTATAAATACAATCAAAATCAAAATATATATTAACCCTGAAGTAAGAAAAAAGGATCAAATATACATCAGATGCTGACAAATAAAACAATCAATCAACTTTTTCATCAGCACGTATTTTACAACATATGTGGAAACTGACATTTACTGATACAGCTGATAAACCAATACTGGGCCGATAATATAGACCAACTGGTAAATATCAGTCAGGCTCTTCATACAGAAGAGTACAATTCACATGTAGCATCAAATATGTTAAATTAATAATAATGTAAATGTACTAAAGTGTCAGTGTTGCTGTTTATACATCAGACTGAGAGATGATGTCATAATAATCATAAAATAAATCATGTCAGAGGGACGTGTAGGAGGAGGTCACGAGGTCACATGATGCAGGTTTATAAAAACTCTGAGCTGATTGGCAACATGATCAACATCACGTCTCTCATTGATATTATATAAGTGTGTGTGTGTGTGTGGGGGGGGGGGTGTTGTGTAAAGTTGATCTGATTGGGGCTGCGCCAACAGCCTCTGAGAGTAATAATAATAATAATAATAATAATAATAATATGAGCCTGGCTGATAATTAAGTTGACTGATATTATCTGCTCGATTTTGGCTTTTCACACTGATATCGTTCAGTTTTGGCGTATATGTTGTCTGATTTGAAAACTCTTTTGTAAATGATGCTGATTATGTTTATGTGTTCACTTAATCAGCAGCATTTTATTTATATTTGATAATTTTCTTTCATTCACATTTAGTATATACATTTTTAATATATATAATATCTATATATAATTTAAAGTTACTTATATTGTAAAAAATACAACAGGTGCAAGTTTACTGTTTCAGTGTCAACCTGGAAACCTCAAAAATATTGAGGACTTTGACCCCAAAAATGAGTTTCAGAGTTTGTTTCCTCAATTTCATGACTTTTAAGGAGTAAAAAATATCTAAGTACACTGCTACAGCATTTTCATGTTAAATACTTTTAATTACAATTATTTTTAAACTTTTAAACTCGGTTTTCTTTCATGCATTTATTTTTTAATCCGTCCCTAAAAGAAAACCAATGGCAGACAGATTTTTCAAAACACATGCACCTTTCTGTCAAAACCTTCTTGAAAAACAGGATTTCTTCTCTGTCTGGTTTGGTGCAGACGTGTTGGAAACTGTAGACTCAGGAAGTCGTAGAAGTTATACACACGAATAAAGTGCCAGAAATGAGTTGTGATAATAAAAATGAAAAAATGTGTCACAAATCAGGAGGAATACAGGAGAACTGTGATCCTGTGAGGAGAACAGGGAGAGTCTGCTCCTGCCTCTATTGACATATTTGTCAGAAATGATGATGACGATGATACTTTTATGGTCAGAATGAGTCTGAAATTCATCTTCCATCATCACAGCTCCATTTGCAAAATCATAGATGACAAACATTAAGAAGGAAACACAAATACATACATTTAACATAATATTACAATCACAAAAATTAAGATAAATTAAGACAAAACAACACAAAATGATGTTCAAGGCCCTCTAATGTACATCTGATCTGGGGTTTGTGGAAACCACTTTTGATGGATCATTGCAAAAGAAAATGTGCATAAATGTTTTTTTTTTTTTTAACTCCCTAATATTGGTATCAACCTCTAAAAATCAAGTTCTGGTGTGTCTCTAGTAATGATAACAATAGATTTTTGTTTTTTTGTAATGGTCCTTTACAGAGTGATCAGTGTAATTAAAGGTGGTGTCTGCAGAGATCCTGTGTGGATCTCATGGATCTGTTCTCTGACTGTCAGACTCTTATTGACTCTGAACTCTGAAGCTGCAGCTCAGAGACGTTTCAACCGCTTCTGCTGCTGGACACAACACACACAGCGCTCCCTCACACACACACACACACACACACACACACACACACACACACACACACACACACACACACACACACACACACCACACACACACACACTCACACAGCAGGACAGGACAGAGAGCCTGCGGAGAGGAGCCGAGCTGCAGCGCTGCAGGCTGGACTGGACCTGATTTATCCCGCCGGAGCGGAGAGGGGTCAGACGGACCAAAGTTGTGCAGAAACACGCGGAGACACAACTTCATTTAATCCAACAGAAACAGAGTGTGTGTGTGTGTGTGTGTGTGCGCGCGCGCGTGTGTGTGCGCGCTCCGCTGCTGGATGGATTCCACTTCTCACTCCTCTTCTTCTTCTTCTTCTTCTTCTTCTTCTTCATGCGTAAAATATAAAAAACATGTTGGTGCAAGTTTATTGAGAAGATTTTAATCGATACTGATCAATAAGCTCAGAGTGATCAGTTCCATCTCGGTATTCTCCTCCTGAGCGGCGGGATCCCGGAGCACTCTGCTGCGCACACTCACACAAACACACACACACGAGACGCGCACACGCAGCGGCGGGTTGTACTTGTGAAAGTGCGCGCAGAGGATCAATGTTCTCTCTGTGATCGATCCGCAGGCTGTGTGATCAGTGATCAGTGATCAGTCGGGGCTCTCTCTGCAGGTCAGTCCGCGGAGCTCCGGAGCAGCAGCAGTCAGTCAGTGAGCAGTCAGAGGAGCGGAGAGGAGGTGGCGCTCCTCTCTGCGCCGGGACAGACACTCCTCTCCTCCTGCTGGAGATAAATTAACGGAAAGCAGCTGTCGGTAGTTTCAGAGGCGAGGCGGCCGTCTGGCAGCTCAGGGATCCCTTTTCTGCCTTGTTTCTCTCCTCCTGCTCAGATCTGCTCCCGGGACTCCGCCGACAGCTCCCAGCTCCTCCCGCTGCTCCCGCCGCTGCACCGCGCCCCTCCGTCCCGAGCACCGAGGAGCCGCACCGCCGCACGCCGGCCACAGCGCACCGCAGCGCGGATAGACATGTTGCCGAGGCCCGCCGGTCGCCGCGGCTCTCCGGCGCTTTGAAATGCACTTTCGGGACGTTTTGGAGATTTGCACCGTCCACCACCTCCTCCCGCACCCCCGGCCGCTCTCGCCTCCTCTCCCCCCAGCAGCGACTCCTCGCCGGGCTGCCCTGTGATTCTGTCTTGCTTTTTTTTTTTTTTCTAACGGGACTTTTGTCTTGTTGCTGCCGGAGATGTTCTTCTCGCTCGAGTCTGGGCTGAAAGTTGTGCGCTCCCCGGCGGAGGGCCTCTAACAGGTCTGGACGCTCCATGTAACCCGAGGCGGGGTCAAAGTTCAGCCCTGGTTGGAAATGTGAAAGAAGGGGGCAACAGGAGGGCTCCGACTCCCCAACCCTCACTCTTTTCTGTTCTTTTCCTTTTTTCACACACACACACACACACACACACACAGGGCGCACACGCACGCGCACACACACAGGCTGGAGTTACAGTAACCCACACACACACACACATAAACACACACACACCTTCCAGATCTAAGATTAGATCGGACAGATATGTATTCTCCGCTATGTCTGACACAGGTGAGTGTGATCTAAAGTTTTTAAATGTTCTTTCTCGGTGTTTGTGTGCAGCTGAGCGGCTCTCTGCGCTCCTATAGACTGTTTACTGTACACTCAGGACTGTATGGACTCTATACACTCTGCCCTATAGTCTGCACACCCCGCTGCAGCTTCTCCTCTCGCACTTCAACCGTCGTCTTCCTCTCGATCCGCTGCAGGCAGCACATGGCGGACGCTCGGCGCCTCCAAACTTCTTTTATTAAATTATTAATCAGCAGTAAAATAATTTCCCTCTTTCTGCACTTTTGTGGCAACTTTTCCAGCTCAGTCTGCGTGTTTTGAGTCGTTTCCGCGGAGCTTTGAGTCGCTGCTTGTCTCTTGTTTCTGCTCCCGGCTGCTCCTCTCGCTGCAGCCGCGCTCAGGCTCCCGCTGCCCGGCCAGCCTGACCGCAGCTCCCGGCGCAGGGTTACCGAGTGGGGAAGGGGAGGAGGGGGGGGTGTCGGGTTTTCTCGTTGGAGGTTTCCATCTCCTCTGAAGTTTGGATGCCATAATTTGCGCAAAATGCGGATGCGTAAACTTGGGCGCAGCCATAATTTGGACGCGGGTTTATTTTTGTTTTCTTTCCCCCAAAAAACTTTCCAACTGTGGCTGCAGCCGCGCGCAGCTCAGAGTCCACACAGAGACACATGCAGCAGCAGCGAGGGCAGATTTTAATTCTCATTATTTTACAGCTAGTTGATGGCACAGGTTGTTTCTGGGCGTCTTTTCTGTGCGCAGACTGGAGAGTTAGTTGGTGTTTAGTGACGGAACAGGCAGGTCTGTCAGCTGCAGGGTCTCAGTCCGTTTATTGAACAGTGCAGGTTGATCCTGGTGTGTAAAATCAGAGTGGATCTGATCATTAATCGTTTCCTTCCTGCTGCTGTTGAGGCCTCACAGAGGAACTTCAGGCCTGACAGAAAAAAAACAGAGTGTTTGTGTCAGAGGTGACCTGAGGTGACACAGCAGACCTGCAGCAGGCAGAAAAAAAAAAAAAATCAACAACCTGAAAACCTAAAAAATCTGATTTTACACCTGCTGATAACAAACTATTTCTGATTCATTTCCATCTCAAATCCTAAATTTAAATAAAACCACTTTGCACATTTATACATATTTATCAGTAACTCAGATTTCCTCTTTAAAATAAATAATATTCTGTGCAGCAGTGTGGTATTCAGGGTCAGAGGTTAAAATAGGATTTAAGAGCTTTTTTTTTGGGCGTGACCTCATGGGGATTTTGGCTGCAGACTTTGTTGCTTCCTCTTGTAGGAATTATCGTCCTAATCTCCTGAAATTAACCACAGCTCCTGACAGATAGAATTAGAATTTAAAACAAAACAAACCACACACATTTACATTTAAATATTTTTTGTTTCAGCATCTGACACGTGCATATTTTAATATTTTAATGCAGTAATTATTAGAAATGTATTTTACAGCAGTGATTAGGCTGAAATTAAATTAGATGTCATATTTTATTATTTATTACTTAAACTAATTTCTTAATTATAACCCAGAAACCAGATATATAATTCTAACAGTTAAATAAATCACTGTTTTTATTGATTCTGTCTGTAAATAAACATAGTGACAGGAGATCACTCAGTTTTAATCTGCAGATTTTTGTGTTTTCTCTAATTTATTTAATTTTTGGTGAATCCACAGAAATAATTTGGCGTCTTGATTTTCTGCTCGAAGCTTCGGTCTGTTTTTTGAGGCGTGTTTGAAGACGATGTGAGCGTCTGAAACTTGCAGGAATGAACATGAGCTTTAACGTTTAATCTGATTATCAGGCAGTAAAACCAATAATCAGCAGACAGAGTCCTCACTGACTGACTGACTGACTGTCGGTTTTACAAATCCTGCTCAGTGGAGAGACACAAAAAATGTGTTTTTGGGGTTTGAACAGACGTGTTCACTGGCTTGGTGTTTTGGAAAATCCTCATCAGGCAGATTATTACTCTTTTTGCTCATTGATTTATTATTTAATCATTGTTTTTTATTTATTTCTGATATTTCAGAGTAGAAGTGTGTGTGTGTGTGTGTTTGTGTTTGTACTGAGCAGCTCATGTTATAATCCAGTGACGCTGTTTCACACACAAACATGAAAACCTGCCAGGACCAAACACTCTATTCTTTACTTTAAATTATAAATTATTCATATTTATATTTAAGTTAATATTGGCCCAAAATATCAACAACTGCTGATTCCTTTAAAAAACCTTTTTTAGGTTAAACTTGAACTTCCTGGATTAAAAAGAACAGATTAACAGTTTGGGATGGAACCACTGGAGGATTTCTGTCACATTCAAAGAAAAACAAATAAAATTTAAAACGTTTTTAAGAGTCGATGACGTACTTGTCTATCAGCCAGCAGGGGGCGCTCAGAAACAAAGCTTTATTAAATTTTATATTTTATATTTTATAATTGAAACTTTTAAAGAGGCACTTTTCGTCGTGGCTTTGGGGGTTTTGTGTCTGTCTGACAAACTTTTTGATTATCACAAACATTTTGTTGGTGTCGACTCTGACGTGATCAGGATGTTCGACGTTCAGCAGGTTTTAATTCGGTTAGTTTGTGTTTCGTCAGCTTCTCTTTGGACATTTGAATTTTATTGATTTTAAAGAAAAAGCAAGAAGTAACATTTTTATAACAGTTTGTGGTCTCAGGAGGGCAGCGGGGCGGTTATTTCATTTTCAATTAATCTGCAGATTATTTTCATCATTAATCGATTAATACTTTAGTCTACAAAATACACCAAAATTCTGTAAATATCTTATTTTATTCAACCAACCGTCCAAAACCCAAAGACTCGTCATTTACTGTCAGAAGTGACAAATAAAAGCAGCAAATCTTCATAGTTAAGAAGCTGCAACCTGCAAATGTTGCAGGACATTTTTGCTTTGAAAGTGACCGAAACAATGACTCGATTATCAAAATCGACTAATCAATTCATCGACTAATTGCTGCAGCTTTAGTGTAAAAAAATAGAAGAATTAAGAAAAGTAAAAATAAGAAACATATGCAGAAGTGTTAGACTTCATCCCCGCCACAGATTGAAATCTAAACCTGTCAGATTTTATATTTTTACTTCAAATAAAACTGCACTTAAATCTGGTGATCAGAGCAGATGAACCAGGAGTCGGAGGAGACGCTGAACTCTTCTGTCCACTCAGGACCAACAAAGGTCTCCCTGAGGCTGACTCTCGTGTAAGATGTAGGAAAGTTCCCACAATTCATTTCTGTATTTCCAGCACAAATGACCACATATTCCTGATAATATCTGTGTTTATCCTGTGTCACAAATTTCTGCTGAAATGTTTTTTCTTTATTTTGTGGTGAAGCGGGTTGTTGTTGGAGCGTGTGATTGTGGAAACGAGCTGTTCTGGCTCTGATTGGCTCAGTGACTTCAGTCGTTTGGCTGAATCCTGCTGTGTGTGTGACTCCAGATACAGTTTGTGTATTTATCTCCCTCCTCGGTGTGTTTCGCGTTGTCGTGGCTGCCGCCGTCCTCCTCTTCCTCCTCCTCCTCCTTCTTCATCAGCAGCCGCTAACCGGCCTCGACGCTCAGCCGGGCCTCGGCGGCGAGCCGCTGAGCCCGAGTGACACGCCGATAATTCCCTCAGTGTGTCGGTGTGGGTGTCAATAGACGGGGAGGGAGGCAGGGAGGATTACCATTATTGCTCCCCTAAATGACTGTTATTCAGGGGGTTGTTGTTACAGGAGCCCATTACATCTGTCACCAAGGTGCAGAGGGAGAACGTGTAAGCCTCGGCCCGGCTTCAGGCTCCCCTCGCAGGTTTAGAAACGCCGATTTCCTCGGAGGGAAAACCCTGAAAGAAAGACTGACCCCAAAAGAGATGAAGAAAGAACCCCGGGGAGCCGCGTCACACGTCCGCCCCCCACCCCAAAAAAAACCCTCCTCACCACATCGTTTTAACCAGGCGGCTTTTATTCAGCACAGCCAGCGAGATGAGATGATTTACACCTGTTTTTAATCAAAACGGGTTTAAATAAAATGTCATTTTCTTGACACAGATGCAGCTTTAAGATAATAACTGGAAATGAATTCCAGAAACAAGAGAAGAAGCTGGATTATCTCACGCCAACTGGCTGAATATTTTTTACAGAAACATGTTTTTAAGGCCAGATGTGAAAAGAGAGCGAAAGAAATGTGGAGCTGAAGTGAACACACAGTGAGAAACATCAGGTTTTGTGTTACAGAAGCTGGAAAATCTCACATTTTCCTTAAAACAGACCCCCAGAATGCCCTCTGGGTTGAGATAATTTTATGCTTCCAACACAAATCAATCAATATTTTCTCCAATAAAGAGTCATTTCCTCGATTTTTTTTCCTGCAGAGATCAGCTCTGTTCCATCTTATCTCAAGATTCTGGCACCGATTTCAGAAAATTCGTGAAACACAGAGAACAAATTTGACCAGAAAGGTTGAATATTATCTAATTTTTAGTCAGAATATGACAAAACTAAAGGGAATATTGTTTTCAGTGCATAAATTCTCCACCTGAACAAGACATTTAGTCTGTTACAGAGTCCTGAAATGTTTTATTTTCCTAAAATAAGCACCAAAAACAGCCAGAAGGTCGAGGTCATTTCATGCTTTTAATACAAATCAGCTCATAGTTTGACTCTGGTGAAAATCTCTGCTTTTTCCCATTAATACTCAATTTAAAAAAAAAAAAAATCCTGAAACAAAACTATTATTAAAAACGATTATTTGAATATTATCAGATTTTTAATCAGAATCTGATTCAAATGGAGATTTGAGTAGATGGATGTTGTTTAGTGTTGAAGTTCTCTACAGAACGAGTCATTGTGGTTGTTATAGAGTCCGAAAATGTTTTATTTTCCTAAAATAAGCCCCAAAACATCCAGTAAGTCGAGATCATTTCATGCTTTCAATACGAATCAGCTCATATTAATAAATTGTTTGACTCTGGTGAAGCTCTCTGCTTTGTTTTATCCTATTTCTTGATACTTACACTAAATTTTAGAAAATTCCTGAAATAAAACACAGAACAAGTTTGATTATTTGACCAGAAAGTTTGGACATTTTCAGATTTTAGACAGAATATGAGAGGATATGATGGTTATTGTTTGCGGTGCTGAAATTCTCCACAAAATTAGTTATTTTGGTTGTTACAGAGTCCTAAATTGTTTTATTTTCCTAAAATAAGCTTCAAAAACAGCCAGTCAGTTGAGATAATTTCCTGTTTTTTTGTGGGATCTTTTGATTCTGCTGAAACCATCTGCTTTGTTTTTTCTTATTTCTCGATATTGGCACTCAATTGTAGAAAATTCCTGAATCTGCACAGAGAAAATGGTTGATTATCTGACTAAAAAGGCTTTTGTTTTAAGGAACCGCATCAGGTTTTTAAGTTCAAATCTGGAACAAAATGTTTGCTGTGCATCACAGAACATGTCCAAGTAAAGAATCCTAAATATTCCCCTGAAACGAGCCCAAAAAGCAGCCATTAGTTTGACATAATTTCAGTAGTTTTCTTGACTCGTTTTCTTGACACGGATGCAGAAACAGGATTATTTAGTTTCAGAAAACATTCCTGAGTCGAGGGGAAGCTGAGAACAAGAGGGATTATCTCACCCCGCTGGCAGAAAAGCACGTTTTTAAGGCTGAATATGAGACGGAGTGACTTGTTAAGTGGGATTTTGTTTGCGGCCGACAGACAGAGTGTGAAAAAGCGGCGGAGGAAACGGCGGCGGTGGACGGTGCGAGCGGGTCAGGAAGCTGAAACGCTGCACTGGGCTGTGAGGAATGTTGGTATGTGGCTCCAACGAACATCCAGAGCCGCCGAGCTGCAGATCCACTGTGGAATGTGTGTGTGTGTGTGTGTGTGAGTGTGTGAGTGAGTGTGTGTGGAGACGAGGCTGAACACATCATCCGTCCAGCAGCCGCTCGTCGTCCTAATAACTGCCCGAGGACACACACAAACAGAAACACATCTCACTGCGAACAGAAACCACAAATAACAAAAGGCGGCGTTCTCGGCCGTCCTGGAGTGAGATTTCAGAGCTCAGAACGCGGCTGCAGGTTGGCTGCAGAGCGGCTGGAGGCGCTTTTGGAGACAAACCCGTTCGCCTGGACCGTCTCCAAGAAGAAACAATGTGCTGTATTCAGACCCCTTGACAAGGGAGGGTGAACAATGTTATATAAAAAAAAAAAAAAGCAATGCAGCTGGCGCTCTAATGCACAGCCTGTAGATATAGTTTCCTGTTTAGTGTGAGAGCTCCGAGCTGGAGGTTCAGTCTCAGATGAGATTTGACATAAAGATTCTCTGACAACACAGCTGCAAAAAACTCCAGCTGAACTTCCTGGATTTTCTTAAATATTTAACCCAAAACCTCAAGTTGAACCCGAAAACAAAAGATCATCCGAATGTGTGAAACTGGGATGATATTTTATATTTTCCTTCATGTTCAGACTCAAACCAACAGTGAATGTATACAAGCATAAAGCCTGATGTATCTTCTTCTCTGTGCGATCGTCATCCAAAAACTATTGAAAACACATCAGCGAGGCTCGCTGTGGCAGCGCTGAATGTTGATTCATCCACCGCTGAAAATAGTCCCCAACAAATACACTGTTACCTCCTGCAAAAGGAATGTTTCTTACATTTTTTGTAATCATAAAATATATATTTGTGAGGTTTTTAGAGATTTATGTCCTCAGTGGGAGCTTGAAGGGTCTGAAGATGAGACTTTTTGACATAAAAATTGAAATAACCCCGAACAACTTGCAGGTCAAATGGGTCCAAAAATCTCTTAAACGCACTGTTGTCTTGGTTTTCTCACAATAAGTGAAAAAAAAGACCATTTGGTGAAAGAATTCCAGCCTGTTTTCAGTCAAAATCAACTTATTTTCCAGAAATGAGAGTCAGGATCTTGAAAAAGACGTCAGTCGCTGCGCTAGAATCCAAAAAAATTAAACCTGATTCAAGAAAAGTTTTTGCAAGACGCTGATTTGTGTTGAAACAAAAGTGAAGTTGCGATAGCTGCGACCACGTCCACAAATGCATCCGTGCATTCTCACACAACTTCACAAACATCTGACATACACACCAAAGTCACATGGAAATAGAAAGTTTCAGGTGTGTGCACGTCTGCGTTTCTCTGCAGAGTTTGGTCACGTTCGGTGATTCTGTTTTGAAGTTTTGCGCCGGTTCTTTACATGCTGCTCGTATGGCCACGCCCTCTTTTCACCAGTTGCCATGAACTCAAACAAAATTTGTGCCAAAATTTAAGCGTCCTTGAGCAAAAACTGTGGCCACCAAAGGACAGGGAAATTTTGCGGACTGACTGTCAGAGCATGCTAGCTGCTGCCGCTAAAAACATCTAGATTTTCTTGGGATAAGCAGAAAATGGTACAAATATTTGTTACTAAAGCGAGTCAGCTTGTTTTCCTGTTGAACTGTCAGTTCAGCAGACAATAGTTTCTGGACAGTAGATGGAAATATTGTCTCTTCTCGGGCAGAAATGTTTCTCTTGTTGGAAGAAGACGAGGCTTTCAGGACTTTAGACCGAGCAGAGGGAGGATTTCTTTCAGTATTTTCAAATATTTTCACAAAACCAATCATTTTTCTTGATTCTGCTGCAGTGACAACAGTTTCTACAAAATACTTGAAACATCAATTTTCTTTAGATTTATTTTGTCACAGCAGCTTGACAGATACTTTTTTTTCACGGGTCATAAGAAGTACAGTTTCACTCAGTGACAGACAGAAACTATTTGATAAGAAGCAGATTTTTCTCTCCACATATGCTGCAAAAAATTCTCATTCTTATCAAATTGTTTCAGAAAAAATCTCCCTAAACAGTCCGAATATTTCAGCCTGTTTCCAACACTCCTTTTCTGAGAGTTTGTCTTTACATTTTCAACTTTAAGAACTCATGAGTGACCTGATAGGGAGATTGTTGCATGCATACATGCTCTGTGTGTGTTGTGTGTGTGTGTGTGTGTGTGTGTGTGTGTGTGTGGTGTGTGTGTGTGTGTGTGTGTGTGTGTTGTGTGTGTGCAGCTCATAATGTAGTATCCACATGCCGCCCCAGTCGGAGGCATTTGCACGTATCAAGATGTGTGTGAGCCTCTTTGATCTATGAATAGTCGAGTTTTTTTTCAATACGTGGCTCAGGAGGAGGAGGAGGAGGAGGAGGAGGAGGAGGGGCCTCTCGCCTCCCTCCCCCTCGTCCTCCCCCCTCCATCCCGTCCCGCTCAGTAACCCTCTGAGGGGTTTTATCCAAATAGAAAATGTTCCATGAAGATGTTTTTTGTCCGTCTGTTTCTTCTTCTCTTTTTTCTCGTCGACTTCGTTGTTTCTCGGTGATGAAACTCTTCTGCTGTTTGTCTGTTTTTTTTCTCTGTCTGTGTTTAGACGAACAAACTGAAACGAAATGACAGGTTTTCAGCAAGCGTCACCACAGACGAGCACCCAAACCCTGAAAACAAAACACAGAAATATTTATAGGTCCATATCGGTGTTTTTCCATTTACGACGGATCTCATAAACTAATTTTACTGCAGAGCCAAAGTGTCACACATTCATTCATCTGCACTCGTTTCTATTTATTTCCTCATATTTACTTCATCACGTGATTATCTGTCTTTTTTGTCATCAACATGTGGCGACAAAGTTTTGAATTCACTCACACGTATTCTTAGATGACAAATAAAAACCGAATTCTGCTCAAGATTATTGTGAAGTAAAGTAAAATAAAATTCTTTGGACAAAGGTCATTTGGTCTGTGATAAACGAGCTTAAATATGCAAAAACTGATGCAGTTATTATCTCTGTCAGGCGTAAGTATGTGTGTGAAGGAGTGCCCGTTCTGTCCACACCTGATCTCTCACATCACTCAGTCTCTCCAGGAAGTTGTGACGTTGCGATTTGTCAGACACGAATTCAGACAGTTCTCATGAATTCTGCACAACCTTGCAATTTTTGTCCAATCACTGCACATTTGACCGATCACTGAAGCTTCCCATGAGTTCCATCCACAGCAGTCCCCCACACAGACATTATACATGTACGTCTCAATGTTTTATTATTTACAATTTTCTGTATTTTTATTTTATTTTTGTCAAAGGTGCAGAAAAAAAACTCAAGGTTTATGATTGTTATTGGCATTTATCAACACTCTGTGCACTTTTTTATTTTATAATTTCGTACCGAGTTTGAGTTCCAAAAACATTTTGCTTTGTTGTAAACCGCGCGGTGCACTGCAGGTTTTGTTAGAATTTCTGTAAGATTTTTTAGAACACAGAGAACAGAGTGCAGTTTTATTCTCACCTGAACAAGTTGCATTTGAATTTTGATGAATTTTACAAAAAAAAAAAAGAAAAAGAAAATATTGTGACTTTTTTTTTGCCGCTTTTGTTTTTGTTTTTGCTCCTGCAGTTTTGTTGCAGAAAACGACTAAAAATATTGCATTGTACGTCACAGTTTTTCAGAAAAGCTGCCGTGAAATCAGCATTTTAGGCCAACGCCCCCTACTGGACCCATCAGCCTAAAATATTTTTGTGCGCATTTGTGACTGTATCTCAAGGACCTTTTGTGGTTTTAGTGATTCACAATTTTTGAAAAACCTATTTTATTGGCTGCTCTGTTTTGTACTGACTGCTGACTCCTCACTCCACAAGTCCTCAACAACTGCTAGGCTAAAAACAATGCCAAAACATGAACCTTCTGAACAGCCACAACTTCCACTGGGACATGCAGGCTCCAACCTGTGAACAGGCAACATCAAGTGTCAATTATTCATACAAAAATATTTCATTGAAATCTTGCAAATCTCTGCTGCTTCCATCTGACAGTTGCAGTAGGTGCTTCACCGCCTGGTGCCTGGTGGAGATCTGCACTCCTCTGAGTGACCTGACAGATTTTTAACAGATATGACTGAGTTTTGAACTTTGAATGCTTTTCTGACTGTCACAAACCAAAAGCTGTCGTCAGAAGTCACCTCAGATTCATGACGTGTTCATTCTTTGATCATGTTCTCAAATTGAAGTTTTGTTAAAAGTGTTTGTATCCGTACTGAAAATCATGTCTGCACCATCTCTGCGGGTAATCTGACTTGTTTTCCTCACTGTGATGCTTTGGGTTTTATTTCAGCAGCATCATAGTTATACTGCATACAAACGTAGTGAATAAAATACTTTTTGAAGTTAACTTCATATGTTCCGCTTATTGAGCCAGTGCCATGAATAAAAATAAAAATAATAAGATGTTAGCACAAAGAGCTTTTGAATTAAATCCTTCACATATGAACTTTGAAATGGTTCAGTTTGAATTTTGACCCTTTGAGGTTGCTGTAGCTGGTCAGTGTGGAGTGTTGAAGCAGAGTAACAGACGAAGTCAGCAGCTGTTTTCCACAGATGAGCGCAAATGTTATTTTATGTTTAGGATGTGAAGAAAAATGAATCTGTTTGTTAACATGATATTACAGCAATCGCAATGCTAATTTCGCGTTAGCTGTCAATGGGAATTTCCATTATGTGTTAGCACTGAGCTAATGGATTAAGTGGTACTTATTTATATACATACAAAATCGATTCAGAAATCATAAAAGGAATCATAAAATCATAAAAGGAATCCAGATACTTTCAAGATAAAAGTTGTTGTTTTTTTCTCCCCGCAGTAATAATAAATGTGCAACATTCAGCTGCACTTTCAAAATAAAGGTTGAGGTATAATTGTAATCATTGGAATGATGCAGCTTTTCCATGCTTATGTACTCTTTGATTTCCAAAATAAACTGCAAGCAAATGTATGATATGTTTCATGCAAAATCAGTAAAAATTGTTAAAAGAAAATAAAGGTTTAGGCACCAAAACTACTTGGTTAGGTTTAGAAAACATCACGTTTGGATTAAAATAATTACTTCCTTAAAACCACCGACAGCAGGAGCTCTTTATACTGTGTTTGCACTTATTGGTTTGAAAGTGGTGATGTCACAAAAAATACTGACAATTACTATTTCAGTTACTGAGCTGCTCATTTCTAGAAAACCCCTGGAACAAGGAGAAACTCCTCTTCTCACCTTTAACTCCTCTGTTAGCTTCTTGTTTCTCATCCTTTACGCCGTGTGGATGTCGTGTGTTCTGTTTCTGTTTGTCACGTCTGTGTGTTGTGACACTGAGCAGTGACGAGCAGATTTTCCCTTTTTTCCTTCAGTCTAATGTGTTTGTTTCCTGGCGCTGGATAAGCCTGGTTTTGTGGCGGTTTTTGGGGTTGGGAGGAGGAGGGTGAGGAGAGGAGGGGGAGGAGGGGGGAGAGCAGGTGTAACCAACCCCAAATTGGGTCTAATCCACGACATGCCGTCTAACCACATTCCCACCCTAATAACTGTGCGGCTCTCATCAGCCAAAAGCCACATAATGCACCTTTAATACACCTATAATCCTGCACATGATGCCATCTGAGCGCGTGCAGAAACCAGCCGCATGTTGTTGTTTGTGTTTGTGGCTGCTGCTGGTTGGTTGGTTGTTTTGTTGGGGGTGTTTTTGGTTGGTTGGTGTGTTTTTATCAGGGCTTACAGACCCTCACAGATCCTCACAGACCCACACAGACCCTCACAGATCCTCACAGACCCACACAGACCAACACAGACCCTCACAGACCCTCACAGACCAACACAGACCTTCACAGACCCACACAGACCCTCACAGACCCTCACAGACCTCACAGACCTCACAGACCCACACAGACCCACACAGACCCTCACAGACCCTCACAGACCCACACAGACCTCACAGACCTCACAGACCAACACAGACCTCACAGACCCTCACAGACCTCACAGACCCACACAGACCCACACAGACCTACATTCCTCTCTGAGAGCCAAGAACAAGGCGAGACTGAAGAGTCTGTGTGGCCCAGAGAGACGAGGGAGACGCTGCTGCAGACAAACACTCCGTCACTGTGCTGATAACGTTATGTTAACGTTAGCTTAGCGTTTAATAAACATGGCCCACCGCCGGCATGTTTCCTCAGTGTTTCTCAGCTGTTTGGTTGCAGCTTCTCAGCAGGATTGTGGATGAATTTAACAGAGAAATGATATTCTGATCTGATATTTTGGACCGATAGTGGCCAAACACACTTGTATCAGTCTATATATTTTTTTTGGATTTATAGGCAGCTTTTTATCCTTTTTCTTTCTATTTGCACTTTTTTTATTGAGGCCTAGAATTATTTTAAAAAGAGTATTTTTTTTTTTTTTATCAGCATCTGCCCCAAAAATCCAGTAGAATTTACTGTGTAAGTCTCATCAACAGGAGACGTTTGCGAACGCTGCGAGCAGATACCGGCGTCAGCGTTAATGTGTTTTTTACACTTGACTGGTCGGGCAATTTACTTGCCCAAAGTCAGTTTTCACTTGACCCTGTGCAGATTGTTTTAATGCTGGATATTAATTAAGAACAGCTGTCATGTTTAATTTAGAGCTGCCATGTCTGCAAACGTAGAAAATGTCAGAAAATAGTGAAATATGTCCGTCTCAGTTCTTCAGAGTCTTTAAATGTCTCATTGAGTTGTGTACTTGGATTGTCCCAGATATCTTTAACCAGCTAATTATTGATTATTGAGATGAATCGCTTGGGTCCTGCTTCATTTTGCTACTTTATTTTTCCAGTCCTCTCGTCTGTCTTATCTCTGTCCTTGTTTTCTTTCCTCCTTCCTTTTGTATTTGTTATTTTCCTTCCTTGTTTCCTTCTTACTGTCCTTTATTGCTCATTTTTCTTTCTTACCTCCTTTTCTTCTTCTGTTCTTCCCTATTTTTCCTTCATTTCTTCTGTTTACACTACACTTAATTTCTCTTTGTTGTTTTCTTCTTTGTTTTACTTTCATGGTTTCCTTTTTTGTGTCACTCCTTTTCTCTTCTTCCCTCCAAGCTCTCTGTTTTTCTTCCTTCCTTTCTGTCCCTTTTTTCTTTCCTTGTTTTCTCTTTTTTCCTTTTAAATACTTTCCTTTGTTATTTCCTTCTTTCTGTATTTCATTGCCTCCTTACTTCCTTTTTAACCTTCATACTTCCTTCGGTCTTTCTTCATTTCTTTTGCCCTTATTTTAGCCTTTCACTATTCTCATTCTCTTCTTTTTGTTTTCTTCTTTTGTGCTTCTGTACTTCCTACTTTCCTAGTGTCCTTGTTTCTGTCTTTCCTCTTCTCTTACCTTGTTCTCTCTGTGCTTTCTTCTTTTCCTCTACCTTTTTCCTATTTCCTTCCTTCCTCTCTAGATCCCTTCTTTCCTTCCTTTGTCACTTCTTTATTCCTTCCTTCCTTTTATACTTCCTACTTTCTTTCCTTGTGTTTTTCCATCTTTCTTTTTCTTATTTTTTATCTTTCCTTCTCTCTCTCCTCCTTTACTCCTTTCTGTCTTTCTTCATCTGATGTAAAAGCACTAAAATTTCCTAAATAGGACAGTTTTGTGGATGTTTTGTGCAGAACAACTGAATTAAATTGGAAATGGATTGAAATGATGTCACCACGTCGGCATGTTTCAAGAGTTCTCGACCTCTTCAGCCCCTCTTATCACGTACTGCTCGTTACAAACTCATGTTTGTGCAGCCAAACGTTGCTCAGACTCTCAGAATATTATTTTTAAATCTGGTGCAGATCACAACATCTCCACAGACATCAGATATGTTTGGCTGACATTTGGGGAAATTTGTCTAAAAAGACGTTTCGATCTGATACAGTCATAAAAACCAGGGTTTGAACATCGTGTGGCTCCTCTGAAGTGATGGAACGATACACAGAAGAGAAGAATAAATAGATTTTTCTGACCTGCAATCTACTTAAAAGGAAACAACAAATGAAAACTGTGTTGTTTCATGTTTTGTACGACTTGTTGCATTGACATGTCGGTGTCTCACCTCCTCACCGTGTCTCTCCTCTCCATCCCTCAGGATGAATTCCATCCTTTCATCGAAGCCCTGCTGCCCCACGTCCGGGCCTTCGCCTACACATGGTTCAACCTGCAGGCCCGCAAGAGGAAGTACTTCAAGAAGCACGAGAAGCGCATGTCCAAGGAGGAGGAGCGCGCCGTGAAGGACGAGCTGCTCAGCGAGAAGCCCGAGGTCAAACAGAAGTGGGCGTCGCGCCTCCTGGCCAAACTGCGCAAGGACATCCGGCCCGAGTTCAGGGAGGACTTTGTGCTGACGGTGACGGGGAAGAAGGCGCCGTGCTGCGTGCTGTCCAACCCCGACCAGAAGGGCAAGATGAGGAGGATCGACTGTCTGCGCCAGGCGGACAAAGTGTGGAGGCTGGACCTGGTCATGGTGATTTTATTCAAAGGGATTCCCCTCGAAAGTACTGACGGGGAGAGGCTGGTAAAGTCTCCTCAGTGTTCGAACCCCACCCTGTGTGTGCAGCCGCACCACATCGGAGTTTCAGTCAAGGAGCTGGATCTCTACCTGGCCTACTTCGTGCACGCAGGTCAGTCAGTCTCTCTTCTTCGTGTGTGTGTGTGTGTGTGTGTGTGTGTGTGTGTGTGTGTGTGTGTGTTTGGAGTGTGTGTGACGTGATGCTGAGCAGCTGGTTGTCTTCAGCAGAAGTTGCAGCTCTTTGTTTGGTCTGTGTGAGAGTGAACATGTGACGAAAACACACAAACACGATGAAGACGTCACACCAACGACACTTGACACATCTGAAGCTCCTGCTGGTGTTTCTGTGGTTTGTAGTTTCAGATCAGGTCTCTGCTGTTGAGTTTGAAGCTTCTGTTGCTGCGCAGGGTTCAAAGTTCAGAGTCGATTCTTCAGTTTCCTGTGAGTTTGTGCTTTAATTGTGGACGAGGACTTTCAGACTGATTCAACAGGGTCTTTTTGACAGATGACTCGTATCACTGACTCGGTAGCAGCCCGACTTTCTGTAGAGTTTTCACTCACAAATCAAAATGAGCTTTATTAGCACACATAAAAGGAAACTGACAACTGAAAACAAAGCTGAACAAATGAAGGTAAAGTGTAGACAGAACTGTTATGGACACAAGTGTATGAAAAAATAGCTGCATATATAAATATATACTGAATATACATGTGCACAGTACCATGAACAACAAAACGTCATATTCGATGTTTTTTCATTATTTTTATAAGAAATGGTTCAGATGAAACAGTGTGCAGAGCTGTCGGAGAAAAAAAACTGTAGCACACCTGTAGATCGACAGGTGTGTAGAAGAAGACGATGGGTCGACAATAAAAAGCAAAAAGACTCACATGCTGTCTTCTGCACTTCAAATCAAAGATTCTTTCATATTTTAGATTCTTGCTTTGCATTAAAGAAGAGACACGTTTAAACATTTGACAGAGACAGACACTAAGAACATGAATAAAAACTTTATATGCAAGTGTTTGTTGTGCATATTGTAGAAAGGAAATATGTCTTTTGTGATTATTTTGTGTATGTGGGTCACCACAACTAGACTGGACATATACTAGAGTGTGTCAGATGCATCTGCAAGGCCAGTATTATCAAATATATATCAGTATATTGGTGTATACTTTGGGTAATGATTAACAGTAAAGGTCAGTAGAAAATGAGCAAATATATATTTGAAGTAATTTAATAACAGTGTGTTTTAGATGAAGATTTACTAACGTTAATCCTGCTCTCCTTCCTCTGATCAGCCTGTAAACATGTAAACAGCTGACTGGTGTTACATTCACAGGCCTCAGTAATGTTACGTTAACTTTAGCTTTGTTTTTATAGATATCTGAAGGAACGATACGATATTTGTTGATATCACAAAGTCTGCCACAAGACGACGATTCAGAGGCAACTGTTGATGTAAGATAAAATCATATTTAACATTAACATCTTTTGGCCATAAAAGAAAACAACAACACATAAATAACTGGGAATAATTGTAAGTCCAGTAAAGTTGACTTTAAATGAAACTCCACTGACAAACGTAAAACAAGAAGAACATTTCATTTGACTTTGATAACTGTTCTGTGCTAGTTACTGTTAGCTCAAACCGATGGCATTTGATGTTGCATAAATTAGCCTAGCAACCAGCAGACTTTCCTTCTACTCACAGCTGAACAAACTACGTGTATTATTCTCATTTTTTTCTTACTCACCGCCGGTTAAAGTCACTGCAGCTTCCAACAGAAAAACCACGTTTTTATTGTTGGAAACAGAGCAGCTGATGTCGCTTCAGTCAGAGCAACAAGTTAGCGGTCCAGCCAGGTTTTCTCAGGTCTTTTCCTCCAAAATCCAAAATATTTCCACACTGCTGATTTATCCCTGAGAGGGGGAGTGAATATCCTCGTCGTCTTTTTCTTGGCTGCTCGTCTTTATCTGCCTGGCTGCTGCTGTACTGTTTGAAAGTTTGGGCAGAAAGTGACACGTGGGAATTGTTAGAATAAAAGCAGATTTTGTAGATGTTTTCACTTTGTATCATTGATCACTGAATCACTACATCGATCCAGACTGATGGATTATTCCACCCGTAGCTGCCTGCGTGTTTTCTCGGTTTGTCTCGGCTGTTTTGATTCAGCTTTTTGTTTGATTTACTGCAGGATTTTGGATGAATTTAGTTCACAAATCTGTTTCCTTTTTACTTCCATCAACAGGTGACGTTAGCAGACATAACGAGCATTATTATCTGTAACTGGATTATATTACAGTCACAGATTTTAAACAGAAACAGACATAAAAGTGGGGATTGTTAGTAGGATTACAATTTTAAAATACAGTAAAGACATTAGAGGACATCGTGATGGACTTTGATCAACATTTTCTGACATTTTATGGACCAAATAACTAATTGATTAGTAGAAAAATTGTTGCCAGATTGATCCCTAGTTGAAAAATAGGTCCAAACATGTGAAAACAGGTCCGTGTGCTCCACCTGTTCTCACATGTTTGGACCTATTTTTCAATTGACAAGATTGTGACAGGATCAATTTTTCACCATTTTATGGACCAAGGAACTAATCGATCAATAAATCAATGATAAAAACAATTGTCAGGTTACATTACTTTAATATTGTGATACTTGGATTACTTTATTTAGTTTTCATCTGGTTGTTGTTGTGTATAAATTGTGTAGTTTTCTTTAATTCGGTGTTTTCTTTGTGGGATTTAATATCAGATTTCCTGAAACTTTCTTCTCTCAGCTTGTTTATCTGTTAGTTTGAGGATAAAAAATTCTGCTCTCTGTCTCTGAGACAAACATGTTATCTGCTGCAGACAGGCATAATTTCATCAGCGGTCAGTAAAGCAGAAGTCTGAGGAAACAGAAGCGTCTGTGCCAGAACTCCTCACACTGGCTGCTGCCCTCGGTGAGCAGAGCAGCTGAGGCTCTGGCACACCTTTCAGGACCACTCGCTCCGCTAAAAAAAAAAAAAAAGAAACACAATTATCTCCGGAGTGATTGCTCAGCACGTTTCCTGATTTCCGGCTGATTCCACGGGAAAATAATTTGGCTGGTTGGAATATTTCAGTGTGCAGCAGCGAGCGGCGGCCGAGGCATGTAGAGGAGACGTTTGGCAGCAGACGCTCTGAATACTTGGCACCGAGCTCGGCTGAAGTTTGTTGGAGTTTTCTTGACAAAAGGAGGACAGCTTCCAGATAGTCGGCTGAAATTATCTGCAGGGTCCACGTTCAGATTCCTCCAGCAGCCAGCCGGGGAGGATTTTCATAACTGATGCTTAAATTTGTCTTTCTTATCGTTTCCATCTGAGTCCTGAGAGTGAAAAATATGAGAATATTTACACCTGTTTCCAATAAACATCCACTCCGTTCAAGCATGTACTGAATTAAAGGACACTTTCCTGAATTTAAAAGTTCATTTTTGAGCTCAGAGTCCATTTAGCAGCTCTTCTGGACCTTTCAGTCGTGTCACATGTTCATGAGAAGAAGAAAAAGTTCTGTTTTTACCAAAAACTCCAGGTTCCAAGATAACAAATCCATGATGTGATATTTATCCTTTATTATATCTGATGTTTACAGCATTTTAGGTTTGTATAAAATTAGTTTTTCCTTCTAACTTAAAGTGCTTCTGTTTTCCTTCTTTAATAAGATGAAAGTAGCAGCCATGAACTAAACGTGCGAAAAATTGGCATGAATTATGAAGTATGAAAAACTGCAAAACAAACTGCAATACATCAGTCAGTAACAGTCCTTTTATTAAATAAATTAAAATAAAAATAATAAAATAAAATCATTGACCATGTAATATCACTGTAGATATCATCACAGCAATTTGTTGCAATACTATGATAATGTGATATGTCGTTACATCCCAAACAAGAGGTCTTTTAAAGTGTTTAAAAAGTGTTTAAAGTGTTTAGAAAAAAATTTGAAGTTCATGACAAAAGATTAAACTCCATCTGCTGAGGAAGGTCATGTGATTTGATCAAGAACAGCTTCTAAATGCCGCAGTTTTCTCTTCTTGTTTCAAAATACAGATGCTGAGCTTGTGGTTACGTCACGTACACGATATTCTCGGCATTCAAGTTAGTTAAGGCATTAGAATACCACCACGCCAAAACTTATAGCATCTAAAAGCTGCTGAGGCTAATTAGTTAGCAGGCTAATGAGCAGATGATGCGATGCCGGAAATGCAGAGACATAAAGAAAAGATGAGGGTGTTGAGAATATCAACATTTATAAAATTACAATTACAGAGAAAAACTTTATATGACAAAAATTACAATATATTAAAGGTTCAGTGTGTCAGATTTCAGGGAATTTATTGTCAGAAATAGGGTATAATATTTATCGGTATGTTTTCATTAGTGTTTAATCACATGAAAATGAGCCTTTATATCTACAGAGGGAGCAGCTCCTCTTCCACAGACGCCGCCATGTTGAACCACCATGATTCTACAGAAGCCCAGAACAGACAAACTAGCTAAACACTGGCTCTAGATGCAGACTTTTTGCTTTTTTTTTTTTTTTTTTTTTTTTTTTGCATGTTTCGCAGCCACCGTAGGGTCTCCTGCATGCCTAGAAGGGAGAGGGTGAGACAACATGTTTGCAATCTGGAAGCTCACCACTAGATGTCACTAAATCCTCCAGACTGGCCCTTTAATGGACTCCAGAACTAACTAATCCTAACCCCGTTTCAAGATAATATGGCAGCTTATTATGGCCATTGTAGGCTAAAAAAAAAGAAAACATGGAGCTGGGGTTGGTGGTGATATTCCCTCAAAAAATACAGAAATTAAATTGGTAAATTTATGAGGAAAAACTGAGATTATTTGGGCAAAAAATTGCAAGAAAAGTCCAGTAATTCCGAGATTTAAGTCGCAAATATACGAGACAAACATAAAATAAGGTGGGTTTTTTTTTGTTTTTTTTTAAAGGAACCATGTTGCTGCACTTTGCAAGTTGGGATCATTTAATTTGATGATCTGTGATCTTGTTTCCTGCTGCACCACAGCTCCCATTTGACCTGCCTGTAGTTGGAACCAGTCATATCTTTGCATCTGTGCATTGCGCTGGAGTTCCTGTTGCACAAAAGCTCTTCTGTTATCATCCAAATCAGTGTGAATTTTATTTTTTTCTCTTGAATTTGAAAACTTTCATGTTTTTTTCTTGTAATAATCCTACAAAGGCCCTGATACTCCATCTTAAAGTACAGATGTGACGCTCGAAACTTAAAATACAAAACAAGTTTCTCTTGAGAAAATATTTTATTAATGTCCAAATACAGAAATTGTTTGGATAAGATGGACATTTTTCACAGCGTACAAACATGTTGTGAAAATGGCACATTTATCAATGTATTATTTAAGATTTGGAGAGAAGAAAGTGTTTTTAATTGTATATTTTCCTTCAGCGCTCGTCGTGTTTTTGTGGAGGTGAAGTTTCGGCTGCGGTCCGTCAGCAGACACAAACACTCTTGCAAAGATTCTCCGTCCCTGAGCCTTAATTACAATCATTTCCTCTCTCAGACTGAAGCCTCTCTGAGCCCAAAGACTGCCGCCTTTCTCCTCCTTCTCAGCCCTCAGTGTGTGTTTTCACTGTGCGGTCGCAGTAATCAGCTGCGTGCACGTTCACACTGAGCGCCCTTCAGTTTGGGGGGAAAAAGTTTTGGAGGCTAAAACGCCTCCGACGCTGCTGCTGGTCCGTGGTTTCGTTCTGAGTCGAGGGTCTTTTAGCTCCGTCGGATTCTTGGCTGAAAGTTTGAACTCTCACTGAGGTTTTTGTTTGAATTTTTAGTTGCTTGTCATCGACAGAAACACAGAGGGGGATAATTAGTGGTGAACACAGTCGCAATTCTTGAGAATTATGTTTATGTTTGAATTTTCTCTCCTGCTAAATTTAGGTTTTATATTGGAACAACTTTTGCCACCCAGATCCAGAGCGTCGAAGTCTTTTCATCAGGACTTGGCAGCATTTTGTCTCTTTTGAATGAGCCGACTCCCCCGTTCCTCCCCCCTCCTGGTCTGGATGCAGGAGGATCAGGTTTCTTCCTGCCTCTTATTTAAGGCAGCGGAGCTTTTCTGGAGCGGCGGCGTTGATTAAAAGCCTGGTGAAGGCAGACTGACCTCAGGACTGGCAGGGCCGGAGGCGGGGTCTGTCGGGGCGGCCCAAGTCGGTAATTAAATTCATCCCCATACCACTGACTCAGGGTGGAGGAAGAGGAGGAGGAGGGGGGGTGTTGCCAGTAGAAACCGCAGCGTACCACCAAACATTTATTATTTAATCCTCTGAGTGTTCAGCAGCTCGTCAGGATGTTCAGACCTCAAAGACACAAAATCTGAAGTTTGGATTCACCTTTAGTTTTACAGGAAACATCAGAATTTTGATTTTTTTTTTAAAATATATGATGATACATATCATGGATTTGTTGCACTCGAGTCGTTTCTTAAGTCGTTTTTTCTGTTGTTTCAAACTTGTCTGTGTCTCAGGGGCGTTTGGACTCTGACTTGTTGCTCACAGTTGTTTTTCTTTGACCTTTCTCGTTGCTCTCATCTCAGTTTGGAGAGGCAGCATGTATAAACTTAATGTCGTCCCAGTTACATAAGTTTCATAAGACAAACATAGCAAAGAAACTTTTTTTAAAGATCTACAAAGTTGTAAAACGTTCACTCACTGTTTCCATCGATGACGAATCTCTTTAGAAAAAAAAACTTCCTCAAGTACACAAAAAAGTTTTGACATTCACTTGAGATAGTTTTTGCCTTTTTCAAAGAGGAGTTAATATTTGTAATGGGAGGTGAAAACACTCCACATAGAGAACATTTAACATCACATGACTTCACATGACTGATGAGCTGTTTCTGCTGTTGACTGTCACTTTAAAGAATAATTACAGCTTGTCAAATTGACAAAAAACCCTGAAGACGTTTATTGTTTTTCCCTCATCGATGGCCGAGGTTTTGTTTCTCCTTCTTTGAGGTTTATTGGTGGTTTTGTTTCCGTTATGTGACCTCAGCTTCTTCTACTCTGTTTATTAACGTAGCCTGCACCACAAACTTCTTTTCTTTTTTTGCAATGTTTCAAAAGTTTGCTTCAAATTTGCTCGACAGAAAGTTGAAAACACGGCTACTGTCGACATATTTCATTAGTTTTCCCTCAACATCCTGTCATATCAGTTACAGCATGAATAATATCTTTACTGTTTTGTTCAGCTGCTCTGATTCAAGTAGAGGAAAGATGGTCGTCTTTGTCACATGTTGATGACGCTGACGTTGAAGAAGATTTAAGCAAAACTGATCTTTATCCAGGTGTTTTTAGTCGTCTAAATGTAACTACAGGAGGACAGGCAGGACGTGAACTCTGGTCTTTGGTGTCAGAGTCTTCAGTCTTTAACTATAACTGAGGTTTTTATTCATATTAATGGTTAGATGATGAGACATTGGGCCTCTGGGCACAGACATGTAACAGGTCCCATCAACTGTCCTACATTAGGACAAGACACAGACTTTGTGGTTATTTTGCCTCTTTTTGTAGTCGCTTGACAAATTTTGTACTCGTTTTGTGCTTTTTTGTGGCCATTTGTAGTTGTTATGCATCTTTCTGTAGTTTTGTGTCTCCTTGTGGTCATATTGTGGTCATTTTTACGTGTCTTTGTGGTCATTTTACGTCTCCTTGTGGTTGTTATATGTCTTTTTGAGTGGTATTTTGCAGGTGAAACCCAGAGAAACCCCTGAGTCTTGTCTGGTAGGCGCCTTCAGTAATCCTTACAAAAGAATTGTCTGGACATCTTGGTTATAATTTTGCCAACTTTGGTTGTCTTCAGCTGGTGAACAGTCAGTTTAATTCACTCAAGTTTAAACCTTCTCTGGTTCAAGTTTTTCTGTTGTGAGGATTTGAAGGTGTCACCCTGAACTGTAGGAACTCAGATCCGTGTATTTTTCGTTGTATTTTCTGACTTTTTATTGAGCAGATGATTAATTAGTGAATCAAAATAATAAAGTCTTAATATATTCATGACAGTTGATAAAGATTCAATTTTAAAAAGTCCAGACTATCAGAGAGCAGAGCTGTGGACTAGAGTCAGACTTCAATAACAAATTTAATGCCTTTAAATTTGACTTGACAAAATCAACAAAAATGCAGCTGGACTTCGAGCTGCAATTTTTGTTGCAGCCCTAATTTTGAAATGTTGTTGTTTGAATGCAACAGTAAAATGTCATCGAGACGAATAAAATCCTTCCAGTTTTCAGCCAAACTTTGGTGCAGATTTATCTGAAAGTTGCTGCACAGTCGAGGGAAATGCAGCGTGTGCACGTACATCTGCAAATACGGTAAACAGCTGAACAGGAAGTAGCTGCTGAGCGTTTAACAGGTGGAGATTTTCAAATTAACACACTCTCACTCACTGCAGTCAACCATGAACACACACACACACACACACACACAGGCAGCATTCATTCATCTGAGCAGTTGCAGGGAGTGTCTGCTGTGTGTGTGTGTGTGTGTGTGTTCAGGAACAAGTTGCGGGGTCAAAGGTCGCCCTCCCCCGATCCTCCCTGTCCCCTCACTGATTTACGAGCTCACTCGTGGAGGTGGCAGCGGCGGCGGGTGTCACTATCAGAGGAACGCTCAACGCGTGCTGAAAGGTCGTGACCCCTATCATGAGGCCATTTAACCTCTAGGATAAACATCTCCCCCCTTCATTAGCAGGCAGCGGTGAACACACACACACACACACAGAGCTGAGGGGGGCGTGGTCAGGGCCGGTTGGTGGTGGCGTGCGGCCGGTCGTGAACAAAAGGTGGAAAAAGGTCGACTGCGGCACTTCGTCTCCTGTGTGTCTGTGATTTAGAAGCGTCGCAGGCTGAAATAAAGATGTTAACATTTATTACAGATGAGATAATATTTATGTGAGCAGTAAAGTCAATTAAACATAATTAGAGAGATGGAACCATAAAAGTTGGATCGAATGAGTCTTACATTAAAGTTAGTGGCTCTGCAGCGAATCGGCTCCCAAAAGACGACCCAGCAGAGGAGGATTCACTCCGCTGACGTCTTCTCTCACACACAGTCGAGACTTTTTAACTCCGTGTTTGAGGTTCAGAGACGAAGCAGCTGATGGAGGTATAAAGACAGTCGTAGTTTAACTCTGTTTTCTGATATTTCTCTTTATGTTCACACTCAAACAGTGAATTTATCCACTAAAAAAAGACAGTGTGTGTATCTCAGCCTCGTATCTCTTCTTCCTCTGTGTCATTGTTGTCCAAAAACTGTTAGAAACACATCTGTGGCGAGCAACAAATGTTGATTCATCCGCCACTGAAAATAGTGCCCAACAAATGCATTAATTCCTCATGATACAGTAACGTTTCACATGTCTTTTTTTAAACATGAAGCTATATATTTTGAGTATGAGATAATTTATTATGCCTTGTAAATATGGTAAATGTTACCCTCGAGTATGGACCAGTTGTTGGAGAAGATGTGGAAAACAAAAAGCAAATCATACGCATGTTAAATGAACATCTGAAACCAGAAAATTGATTGTATTAATAAACACGACAGACGTACATCTCTTCACAGGTGATGAGGATATGGAAACAGCATATCCTAAACTAAAACTATGGTTGGCGCAGTCTTGAATCATCCTGAAGGGGTTTATTTCACAATAATGACCAGCTTACTGTACATTATTCTGCTTATTACATGGTTACCTTCAAAAGAATCAATAATTCAACTCGAGATATTAAGTTTAAAATGATTTTAGTGATTTAACAATGAAGAGTCTGATCAGAATCGTGTCCATAGCAACAGCTTGTTCTTCATAGTAACGATCTGTTATACAGCACAGCAAAATATTTCCTTCCCAAAAGTACAAAATCTAAATACTCAGAAGAACAAGTACTTCAAAACAGTGTTTACACTTCTTGTGTTTTAAGCTAAAAAATGAAATTCTATCTGTCATATGTTTGGTTTTAATCACTTCAGAATTGAGACTTGATTATTATTCTTGGTGTCCATCTCTTGGTCGGGTCGTTTTGAGACGTAGCACGTCCAGTCGATGGAGGACGCAGACGTGTTTTTGTGACTTCGTCTCACCTCACGTGTTTATTAAGAAAAGTTTGTGCAGCAGCACAATTGGAGGATATCAGTGTGTCGGGCCGATAACGAGCCGAGGGTCCGTCCTGCAGAATGTGCCGTTAGATATTTATCTTCCCGTCACCTGATACGACCCTGCAGGCTTGATACCAAGCAAACAGCAAGAGTGTGTGCGTGTGTGTGCACGTATGTGTGTGTGTAAGACGTCTGACCCACTTCCCTCCGTCCTCCTGAGCTCTTAAAGAGATTTGGAGCTTCGTCTCTGAACTAGTTAGTGACCAGCCGTCCTCTCAGTCTGCACCAAAACTACACACCAGACTGCATCTTGATTCTAGACCTCCACTGACACACACAGATACACACTGACGTTGTGTTTTCATCAGTTCAAACACACAATGTGAGACCAGGCTGCTTTCATTCAGGACTTCAAGATAAGCCTGTCAGGTTCAAGAGTCAGAATTCAAAGATTTACAACAGATTTATGACTGACTGACATCTGTTCACTGTAAAAACAAAAAAGTTGAAGAAACTGGGAACAACAACAAACAAGGCAACATACCGCAGTAGATTCTTGAGTTCTGAAATAAGTTTTACCAACTACTGATCTTTTGTTCACATAATTTACTTTTCTCAGTCCCTCCAGGAAGTTACGATCGCAACAGTTAACGCAAATTCAGCCGATCCCCGTGAATTCCTCATGACCTTGCAGTTTAGTCCCATTGCTGCAACTTTTCTGCAAATTTGACCAATAATTGTAGTTTTCTGAGTTCCAGGAATCTCGGCAGTCCTCTGCACTAAAATCATACGTGAACATCTCAGTGAACCGACTCAGTGTTTTCTGTATTTTTAGTTTTTTATTTTGTCACAGTGACTGAAGAGGGTTATCATTGTTTTTATTTTGTTTTTTTAATGTAATGTTGCTATTATAACCATCATTAATATTAGTATTATTTTTATCTTTTTTTTTAACTATTATTGTTATTTTTTTGTTTTTTTTAATCTTTGGCTCTTTTCTCTTTCTTTTTCTTTTCTTCTCACTTAAAAAATTGAGATTAAATCTGTGTAGGATGTCTCTGTTTCAGCCTCTTCTGTGTCTGGATATGATTTATGTCACATGATGCAGTTATATATAATTTTGTGCTGCTTTTGATTCTGCTTCTCTGTGGAATATCCCCCCAAGTGAACTTCATTTACATTTAAAGCATAGTTGGTTAAATGTTTTGTCCGTTGACTGTTTGCCTTTGACTTTTGATGAATTATATATTTAAAAAATTATTTGAAAAAATCCAGCAGTTTCTTTGCAAAACACCTGAAAACGTTGCAACATGAATAGCATTTTTTTAATAAAAAGGTGCTGTGAAATCAGGGCCACAACAATCCCCCAAAAAGTGAGAATACGACTTTAAGAACTGCGATGAAACATGAAAATCATGTGTAGATCTGTGGTTTGTTGTGTTGTGGATTACAGCTGATCAAAATCAGGCTCAACAGGTCTGTGAATGATTCTTATTACAGTCAGAGAAAAACTCAAAGATGGCAGCTTCTGTGTGTGTTTCCTCGTCGCAGAGAGAAACAGAATCTGCCAACACGTCTGTGGTGACTGTTGGCTCGTCTCCTCTTACAGACGCTTTATGTTTCCTCTCCTCCTCCTCCTCCTCCTCCTCCTCCTCCTCCTTCTTCTTCTTCTTCTTCTTCTTCTTCTTCTTCTCTTCCTGCTGCTCACCAGTCGTCATGTGGAGCTGTTTAAGGCGAGCACGGCGTAAAAAAAAAACCACAGACTCTGTTGTGGTTCTTGAAGTACACACTGTGACCACGGGAAAACACCCCCAACCCACCAACACACACACATACACACACAGATTGTACCATTCACGGTCAATGAGCTTTGGGCTCATTCATAAAAAAAAACGAACACACAGTCTTTGGCTCTGGGTGTCAGGAGGTCGACCGCAGACGGAAGCTGCTGGTTTTACAACAAATCTCAACAAATCAAAGAAAATAAACCGAACTGATGTGAGGAGGAAGTTATGAGAAACACTTCAGATCTGTTGGTTTAGGTTTTAAAAAGGAGCTGAAGGATTAAAGGCTCCTTGACAGACAGAAACACTTTAAAAAATGATTAATACCAACACTCTAATGCCAATTATATGGTAGAAATTCATTCTTTAAGGATTATTGTATATATTTATGAAATATAGGGCTGCATCTAATGATCATTTTCTTGATTAATTGATTATGAATCGATTAGTGGTTTGGTTTCATAAAATGTCAAAAAAAATCAGTTTTCCTACATAATCAAATGTCTAGTTTTGTCCAAAACAGATATACTCAGTTTCCTGTCAGAGAGGAGTAAATTAGTGAGAGAATTTAGACTTTTTTTTAATTAAAAAATGACTCAAAATGTTTTATCGATCATCAAAATAGTTGGTGATTAATTTGATAATCGATTGATTGTTGCAGCTCTGATGAAATATATGTAATTTATTGAATGTTTTGGTTTGCTTTAAGTTTTTTTTTATTTCTAAACTTTCTCTGTCAGAAAACACAGAATTCACAACTTTAAAAAAAAAATCCTTCAAAATCTAAAACTAACAATACCGACTGATAACAGAGGTGTAGCGTGATATTCTAATCATGTTTGTTTTAAAATATAGTATTTATGAAAATGTTGGCCCTTTAAAGTTGTGTCCCAGATGATTTAATCAGGCATAAAAAGGGTCAGCTATACCCTGAGGACCCCTGTCTCACTTCCTGGTTTAAAAAAGGCGGGAACACTGCTCAAACACTGGTAAACTTTCTATTTTTAGACAAATTAGTTAAATCACAAGGAGGTTACAATGTTTAATAGCCAAAATTTTAATCTTTTAAAATATATTTTCCAGTGTAACTGACGAGTAAAAATCAAAATCCAGTTTTGTCCCGGACCTCCAGAGTTAGTGATATAACCTGAACCTCAGACGTCACCAGTTTTGTCCTGTTAGTCCAGTTTGTTGGTGTGAAACGGAGGGAAACTGAGTGTTTTCCAGTTCAAAGGCTCCTGGTTTGGTGCTGTCGGTGTCCCCCCCACTCCTCCTCCCCCTCAGTGAGGCAGATATCAGCTGATCCCTCGGCGTGCGGCGCAGTAAAGTCAGGTAATCCGGTTTAAAGTGTATTGTCAACGCTGAGCTCTCTGCGGATTTCCCTGCAAATATTCCAGTTTGGAACATATTTCTGCTCTCGCAGCGACACGAGAGGCTGTTAGAGCCGACTGATCCCTGAACACAACACAAACAAACAGCACACACACCAACACACACACACACACACACACACACACACACACACACACACACACACACACCCTGTCAGCCTCTGTGTTGATTTATGGCGTCGAACTTGAACTTGAACGCTCATAAAAAATAATAAAAGAATAAATTGAATTCTGGTCGTCCTGTTCCCCGGCTGTGAGGTGAGGACCGGAGGTCTTCATGGGTCCAGAGTTTCAGATTTGAGGGAAACCTTCCAGAACATCCTGTATAAATTAATTTTCAAAATAAGAGACCTGATACGAGACAGACTTAAGGACAGTCAGACCTAAACAGTCACAGAGACCTTCTTTTGTCCAACCAGCAAACATTTTTGCTTGAAAAACTTAAACAGACTGACTGAAAACAGTTGGCAACTAATTCCCATTCAACTGAGACAAATTTTTGCAGCTACTGAAGACTCAGGTACCAGGTCTGATCTCTTAAACCTCGTAGACTCCAAGACCAGAGATTCATTCTGCGTAACATAATGCAACGCAACGCAACGCAACGCAACGCAACGCAACGTCACGTCCTCTCTGTACCTCTTTCTGTCTTCTTTTTCCTTCCCTCTCCTCGTTTTTTTCCACATTTCTCTTCATCTCTAATTTTTCTCATCTGTTTACTGATTTCATTTCATCTCTTCTCTTCATTCATCATCAGCTATGTCTCCATCCAAACACGTCACAAAATTTAACTGAATTTCATGTCAGCTGGCAAAAGAAAATGTGACTCATTGCTTCCTGTTTCCATCCACTGCCATCACACTTTATATTTCTTAATATTAGGAGTTAGTTCATTGAGATAACAGGAGGTTACGTTGATTTTTCTGTCAGAAAACCATTAACCTGTTGCAGATGGAGATGTAACATTACCAAAAACTCAAAGTACGATAGTGCCATGGTTAAAAAAAAGTCCACTGTACAATATTTATTGTGATATTAAAAAACAGAGAGAAGTGAAGATTTTATTTTCACTTAAAGTGCTTCTTTTCTTCTTTAAAGTTGCTGCAGTTATGCTGAGTTTGGAGCCCCCTGTGGACAAACGCGGTAGTGTTTCCACCATAACAAGCACAAAGTATAAATAATGAAAATTATCTTAACAAAAATCTCCTTCTGCGTCTTCTTAACTGGCTAACGTGACTGAACCTGGACAGTATATCAATATTATATTGTATCATGATATGAGACCAGGTGTTGTGATAGATTTAGCAAATCGTTATATTTAGTGATTTGGTACTTCCTGGTTGTAAAGGTTATTTTACAGTGAAGTGATGTCATTTTCTGAACTTTGCCTACTTAGTCATCACATCCAATTTATTTATTGATGATTATTTATCAGAAAATCTCATTGTGTTAATATTCTGTAAAAGCACCAGTTGTCATCCCTACAATATTGTCACAATATGGAGGTATTTGATAAAAATATTGTGATTTTTACTCATTTTATCACCTCAGCAGCTTCCATCCCAACATGTCGTCAGTCAACCGATATGAAACGTCACTATCATGATAGGTTTTTCAGCTGTTGCCCAGGACCAACTACTACTGACTAAAGAAACAGACAGTCTTCTCTCTGATGGTCTTATTAACTTATGTTAGGTCATATCGAGACATCAGGATTAAACTGAGACCGATTCATAACCTCCAAACTGCTTGTAGTAGCTTTAATTGAATAAAAAGTAGCCATGATGTAAGCATGTGTAAAAAATTGGCATGAATTATCTTCAGTAATTAAAAAAGCACCAGTGGAAGCTCAGATGGTGAAAAACAAAAGGATGGAAATATGACATTCTCCTCCTTCTTCTTCTTCTCCTCCTTCTTCTTCTTCTCATCCTTCTTCTTCCTCCTCCTCTGCCCTGTGCACTGATCTCTGACACACACACACACACTCTCGGTCCTCTAAAGGTCGTCCTCGCTGTCTTCTCGTGGAGGTTGTCCTGCAGGAATGTAGCTGTGTTCGTTGCCGGCGGTGATTTGTGAGGATCACTGTCTCTGTTGCTAAGGACGACCCCCCTACCCCCCTCACCCTGATGATGGTGGGGTGGTGGGTGGTGGTGGGGGGCGGTCCTTAGCAACACAGACCCCTCAGCGGAGCCCCCACGGCAGTCCAGACTCTGCCCGTCTCAGTGCCAACCGTGCCAACAAAATGGTGTCTGGCTGCTGTTCAGGGTTTTGTTCGCCATGAAGCTTCAGAGACAAAAAATAAAAAAATTAAATCCTTTAATTAATAAAAGTTACAACAAAAGTAGTTCAGTAAAAACTTTCATTTAAACTGAAGCATCAGTAAATTAAAGTTATTTTACAGGAGGGTTAAAGGGTCTTTACACCAAATTTACACATCAGTAAGTCCTCCTCAGGCTGTGGGAGGTCGTCTGTGTCTGCAGGAGGAAATAACCCTGATGATGTCACAGTGATGTCATCAGGTTGTCTCGGTGTCGGCTTGGAGACCACATACAGTTTGTGTTATAAAGTTGTGGAGTCTGAAAGATGTGGCTGTTAATCAGGTTCTAAGTTAAGACGATCCAGTTGCATCATGGGAAATGTAGGATTTAGTGTTTTTGGACTAAAAGTCAGGATTTCTTCACATCTGCTGCTCAGATTTGGTCTGTTCTGTTTTCACTGCAGTTCCTCATTATAAAGCTGTTTTCTCACACATTTTTCATTTTACAAAAAAGTGTGTTTTGGTTCTGGTTCTGTGATTTGGACGTTGCACTTGGTCATATTGTGATTTGATTTCGATTGTGATTACTTGTGCAGCTGTACCTTTTAGTTACTGCATATTTTGAGTAATTAAGGTACTATGCAGTCATACGTCAGGTTATAATGACCTAAAAGAAAATTTAAAAGTTTTATTACAGTAACGAACAATGAATAATTGAACTGCCAGATCGTGTGGCTCCGAGCTCCAGAGCTTGTGACGCCATGTGCTTCTGCAGGACATGCTACTGTGGAGGAATGAACTTATGGAATTTTTAGTCCAGCTTAAAGATGTCAGGATGCTTCACAAATTTCATTTTCTGTAACGTTCAGGCTCATCTGGTTCTTAGTCAAACTTTTCACCCTGCAGTCAAACAACTTAATTTGCTTCACCAGCAACTTTAAAACAGATGTCTGTTTCTGTTGTCTGGTTCTGGTTCCGACAGAGCAATATTTAAATATCACTAATCCAACAAATATTACAAATGGATCTTTTTTATGGTGCATATTTTGCTGTCCCTATTTTTCTTTATGCTAAAAAGTGTTTCAGTTGATGGCAACCAAAGGCGAAGAAATGGTTGCCAGTTTCTCAAAGTTGTTGCCAGTAGCAACCAGGCAACTGTGACCGTCGAGTCCTGATTTATTTAATTTCTCAGGAACAGTACATACTAATAAACTTTACTGTATTTGCTGTCCAGTTATCAGATAAATATAGTGAAATTAAAAGTCAAATATTAAAAGACAACAAACAAATTTAGTTATAATCTGTGTTTTTGCTGGTGTTGAAGTTTTTTATTACATTTAATCCTAAATAAAAAGTTCTAACACTGCTGGTTTTTATGGTTTTCTTTAGAAAATTCAGCAGAAGAGAAACTGTGAGTGTTTCAGTGTGAACCTGCAGCTCTTCAGTCACATTTTAGTTTTCTGACAGTTTCTGTGACCCTGAGAGCTGCAGGATTTTCTCACTTTGACCCTTTGTCTTCATTTTACTAATGAACTTTTTGACCTTTGACATTAAAAACACACAGATTCCTTTCTACTGAATCTGTGTGTGTTTCTGTCTGTCTGGCTGTCCGTCCATCTTGAAAGGCTTAATGAACGAGCGTGTGCCAAACCCCTCACACCAACACCACACACACACACACCACACACACACACACACACACACACACACACACCCTCCCATTGTGTGTGAGGCCGTCGGGACGCTGCTGTGTGAAGCAAACGTCGACATGAACCAGGACAGCTGCGAGTGTCTGCAGGGAAAGTCTCCACAGATGGTGGAGGGAGAGAAACTCCAGAGTGCCGTATGGCTGCTGAAAAATAGACGAAGGAGAAGAAGAAGCAGGTCGGAGGGATGGTGACGACATGTTTTCTCAGTTGGTGGAGAAGATTGTGATTGGTCGCTCAGTTCAGAGGAGATTCGGTCTGTTAGCGTCAAAACCAAAGTGTCTGCTTGGACGTGAGGTCGTCCCCTGCTGGTCGGAGATGAAAAAAAGTTTATTTTATTGCACCTGGAAAAGTCAAATATCCACATTTTTTTCTGAAATTTTTCATTAAAAATACACTTTTTTACAGGTTTTATTATTTAGTTAAAACTTTTCAAACAGGTCTGAACTGACGGCGGGAGGTCGTCTGAATGTTTGAACTGATCTAAAATAAAAACCGTGATAGGTGGAACGTTGTTCTCTCTGCAGCTGAAACTTCAGACGTCTGTCTGTCTCGTCATCACGCTGTCCACACATACTGCAAGATGATGTGTCATTGTGATATGTTACGTGCAATGTATGTTCTGCCAGAACAGTTTGCTTCTGAAGAATCCTTTTTGTCAAGGGTTCTTTGTAATACTAAGGGTTCCATTGAGAACCCTTTTCATCCAAAGAACATTTTTTAGAAGAAAGCGTTTTTGAAATCCTTGAAGAACTCACTTATCAAGGGTTTGTCATAACCATAATATGAAACAGTTCTCAGTGGAACCCCCTGTGTTGATTCGAGATAAAACCCTTGGAATGTAAAAATGTTCTCAGTAGAACCTCCTGGTTTGCTAGAAAGGTGCTGGATAGAACCTCCAGAGAGGGTTCTAGGTGGAACCATTGCACCATAAAAGGGTTCTCTGAAGGGGTTCTAGGTGAAACCTTTCATAATAATGGTTCTAGGTAGAACTCTTTGAAAGGATTCCAAGTAAACTTGTATAAAAAGTTCTAACAAGAACCAAAAATGGTTTTCCTATGGGGACAAGCTGAAGAACCCTATATGGTTCTAGCACCTTTATTTCTAAGGGTGTATATGATGTCAGTGAACGTGGAACATGTTGATGTGGAAATAAAACTTTGATTGACGGGAAAATGCATTTGGTGTTGTTTGGTAAATACAAAGTTTTAATCATTTTCTAAGTCGGATGAATCAGTTAATTGAACGTTAATTTTACCAATAATTGATTAAACAAAGAGCTGACAGGCAGGTCGATCGTTCACGTCTGAGACTGAGAGAAACATGATCATAAAAGTGAGTATACCTCAAAAATTAAAACAGCATTAAGAGATATTTGTTAATAAGTAAAAACACTAGTGGACTGTTTCTGAACACTCTTGCAGAGTTCAAAGGGTTAATTTATATCCCGTCAGTCACAGGTGAGCTGTTAGATCATGTTCTCCAAAACGTTTTAACTTTAATTTCAGCCAAAAAAATGATTCAACCACTGAGAAATAAAAGTAAAAAAAAATCACACAGCTGTTCTGATGAGACAAAACTTTTGTCCCTTCAGAGTAAAAGCGTACTTTAATGTTGTCCCGTCTGCGTGTCTGGATTATGGAGGAGATGTTATTAATGATTCTGTGTCCTTTTTTCTTGAACCAAAGTAGCTCATTAGTTAGAATCTGATTAGAATGATCACTTGATTAATTATACTGTGAATATTCAGCAGTTTTTCGGGGAGACTTGGCAGGAGAGGAGGGAGGCAGCTCCGCATGAGTCCAGGACCAGCAGATCTCCCCCCAAACACCCAAAAACACAAACACAAAACGAGTAAAGAAACATTCAGAGGATCTTCTCTCATCTCAGAACAGGATTTTATTTTGTTTTTCACCTCCTGAATCTCGACTCAAACCTCTGAGGGCTGTTTTTCAGATGAGAAATGAGCAAAAAGTCGACCTTCTCACGTAGGAGGGACAGAAAAAGTGTCCAAAAAGAGAAAATGAAGGAGCAGCAGAGAGAAAGAGAGCATCAGTCAGGCTGAGGCTGAGGGTCGAGCTCTCTTTGCATATTTGAGGAAAAACTGTCCGACTCTTTGGCCCGAGTCCAGGAGGTGAAGCACACAAAGAGCTCATTCTGTGAAACCAGGACGCCTTTCCTTTTGTTTTTGTTGTTCTCTCTCTCTCTCTCTCTCTGTGTGTGTGTGTGTGTGTGTGTGTCAGAGCGAGTGTGCAGTCGACACCGTCAGATGTTCATTTTTAATTATTGACAAGTGAAGGATTAGTGGAGGTGGAGGTTGGGGAGCTGATAACTGAATTATTGAACTGTTTCTCTGCAGCGCTGCCCTCAGTCGCTCCGTCTGCGAGCCCAGCCGAGGTGTCGGGGTTGGTCGTGGGGTGGGGGGGGCGGTTGGGGGGTCCGTGGCGTTCGCGGGGGCGTCGGTGGTGAATAAAAGCGAGAGCGGGGATAATGAGGCTGTGGCGGCTCGTCGTGCCAAGCCACAAGGCGCTGGCAGCCGCCTGAATCCCTCACTGTTTATCTCGTGGACGCCGCTGCGGTCGGGAAGGAAAACTCCTAAAAATTATAAGTCAGCGGTGATCCAGGAGCTGAGAGGAGAGACGTGTGTGTGTGTGTGTGTGAGAGAGAGAGAGAGTTGATTCAGATATATTTACTCTATCTGAGGAAAACTGAGCTCTGTGCGCTCTTTAAGCTAACCAACGTCGGTTTATTTTGATAAACTGCTAAAGTCTGACCTGATATTTAATGTTTCCAGTTGATATTTCACCTTTGTGGAGCCAAAAAGGAACTAAAGTTCCCAGTGTTCTTGCAAAGACACTTTTCAGATGAACACTAAACACGTTTATGTTTTATCAGTTTGATGACTTGTCTCACTGCAGTTTTATCAGACTTTTGGTCACATTTTCACTCTCACTTTCCTTTTCAGCGGACACCAAAATGTGCCCAAAAACTCCCACGGTGCCTTCACAGTCTCCTCTGACTCAGAAATGTCACAGCACAAACACTTTGCAGCTCGTTCAGGGATTCATATTGAGCACCACGTCCCGTCCAGCGCAGAGTATCAAACCTCAGGACGTCTTTGTTCTGACTGAAACGTGTCTGCAGCACCGAGTATCAAAATCTGCACGTCTGCTTGTGTTCACAACTTTTAATAGTTTGTACAGAATGAAAGTATCACATCTAGTGTCGTATTTCTGCTCACAAGCCAAGATATTCTGACTTTTAGTCTGTGTGCGGCAGCGTTCCCACGGCTGGGATGAGTGGATGTGGGATGGATGATCGGAGCTGAGAGCTAACAAAGTAAGAACAGAGGACAGGACGTGTTGCTGAGTTTGATTTGTGCAGTTTTGTTTATTTTGTTTTGCTCATTTGCTCTTTTGCTGTGTTATGAATGTTGTGTCGCTGTCTGACTCACAAAAGGCTGAGGTTCTGAGGGTTCTTCACATGGTGAGCAGGAACCTTTTATTCCAGAAAAATGATGACATATATGAGGACTTTAATTTTATTTGCTGAAGGTCTTAAAAAGCAGAATTTGGAGTGTGGAAATTGTTTCCAACTCTTAAAACACTGGATCCTACATTTCCCATAAAGCAACTGGATGTCTTTCATGAGAGCTTTCCTGCTTGTATGTTTGACATCAGTAGTCCCCAACACTGATGACATCATGATGACATGGTTATTTTCTCAGCATTGGTGAAGGTTCTTGTGCGCTCAGTCAGGTTGTTTCCATACAGGCGCTGTGATGTTGGTGTGAGTCCTGTTCCTCAGTAATGGATACCACACCACGCCCTGTGTGTGTGTGTGTGTGTGCTCACCCAGGTCGTCAGCTCGTTAGCGGTTTGTGATCGGTGCGTCCGACTCCTCCACAGGCGGCCCCGCCGGGGCCTCCGTTTCATTCACACACTCGAAGCAGAAAACTGTTTTCAGAGACGAGACAAAAGCTCCACTTGATTAAGCTGCGAGAGTGTCTGGGAACGTGGGCCCCGGTGACCGAGCTAATTGGTAAAACCTACCCCTCCCTCACCCCCTCTCGCCCCCTCACCCCCTCTCACCCCCACCCCGGGGTCTCCCACACTTTAAAAAACCATCACCTCCTTCATTGTTTTTTTCTTTACTCACTTCTTCTCTGAATCGCAGCACAAGTACAGTACAGTCACTATGAGAGGAGACGGGAGGAGGAGGAGAGGAGAGGAGAGAGAGGGGGGAGGAGGAGGGGGGAGGGGGAGGGAGAGGAGAGGAAGGAGAGGAGAGAGGAGAGGAGAGGAGAGGAGAGGAGAGAGAGAGAGAAGAGAAGAGAAGAGAGAGAAGGAAGAGAAGAGAAGAGGAGAAGAGAGAGGAGAGGAAGGAACAGAGGAGAGGAGAGAGGAGGAGGAGAGAGAGAGGAGAGGAGGGAGAGGAGGAGAGGTTTTCTATTTTTGTAGAAAAACTGAATCAGTCTCACTAAATATGGTTGGGTATCATTTTTTCCCATATCGGTGCACAAAACACACTGTAAACAGGACTGTAATAGATTTTTGAGTTAAGTTCTGAAAAAGTTTTACCAACTATTTTTTGCAAACATTGTATTTAAAAAATATTTAGTAAATTCATTAGTGAAGGTAAATGCATCATCATTTGTAACATCATTCATATTTCTGAAAACAATTTTGAAGTAAACTGCTACATTATAACTGTACCCACTCTTCTAGTTAGTGCCATAAGAAAAATATAGCTAAAATAAGATGTTGCCAAAATGAATATAAGTTGGAGTTTTGACCCTCTCAGGTTGCTGTAGCGGGTCAGTGCTGTTAGCAAAGTGAAGTCAGCAGCTGTTTGCTTGTTTCCAGGAAATAAACATCTGAAAGTCTGAGCACACGTGTTGTTTAATGTTCAGCGCAGGAAGTAAAATGGATCTGTTTGTTAAGGTGATACCACCAGGATTGTGATGCTAATTTCTATTAGCGTCACAATGGGAATACTCATTATGTGTTAGCATTGAGCTAACGGACTGAGTGCAGGTTATGTGTGTATAAGAAAATGTAAGAATGACAATACTTCAGACCCATGCCCTGAACTTAAACACACTGAGCAACAGAATAACATGAGATGGACATGTTAAAAATGTAGTGATTGTGTATTTCATATTGTATTTGCACAGTGCAGCGTGCACTTACTGTTTTTATTATGTACATATTATGTGCATCTGCACTGGCAAACTTTATAATACTACTTCATAATGTAGTGATTGTGTATTTCATACAGTGTGTACCTACTGTCTTTTATTATGTGAGGCACCTGCATTTACTGTAGTCTCTGTTGCATTTTAAATTTTATTTATTGTGTCTACTTGTTATGTGCAGGACTACAGATTGAAATTAGCATCTCGCTAAATCTGGTGCAACCATGTTTTCATTTTTGTAAATGATCAGTGTCATTGCACACTGTTTTCTGAACTAAACCCTTCAAAATAAAATTTGTAATGACGATAATGAGCTCAGCCCCTCACTCAGCATCACATGACCATGATATTAGGGTAATGTGAATGTCGTCACAGCCTGAGTTGTACATCAGGCCCCATGTTGGAATCCTGTCAGGTGAAATACAGACACACTTTAGACCATTCAGCTCAGCTACTAGCTAACGATAGGCTAACGTTAGGCTGCCACAGCCTTGTAGATAAAGTGCTGCAGTAATTGGACGTGCAGCGATGCTTCTGTCCCCTTAAAGTCCACATCAGAGGACAGCTGTGTCAACTGACAGCTCAAAAGTTTAAGTGGCACCAAAACCTGTGTTGCGGTCCGTTAGGAACCACATCATCATCATATGGGATCCGGTGCCATACTAGAACCAGATTTTGGTAGGTAGCCCTGCTGAGAATCGATCAGCTGTTTGACCTGCTGACCTTTGATCTGCACCACAGAACCCAGGAGCAAGGCAGTCCTCCCTCCTCCTCCTCCCTCCTCTTCTCCCCCCTCTGTGTCTCTGTAGGACAAACAAACAGGACTCTGATGATAAGAGCATAGATCGTCCCGCTGACGGACGGGGTTTCCAAAGGATGACAGCAGGGGTCGACCGCTCGATGCCCACACACACACACACACACACACACACACACACAGAGGACCATCCCTTCCTCTCCCTCTGCTGTTCTCTCTCTCCACACATATTCTTCCTCCCCCTCCTCCCCCCTCTATAACCCGCTCTGCGGCTTCCTGCTAATTAAATTCCTGCGCTGTCCATTAGACGGATAGAGTGAGCGGGACTGCTGACTCAACACAGGTAGGGCAGCTCCTCGCCGTAATGGCTCGCAGAGCTCGAGTGCCCGAGCAATTCATTTGGCCGCCCCATTTTACACACCGAGGGTCACCGCAGGCTTTCAAGGGTGCAGAGAGAGAGAGAGAGGGAGGGGAGGAGGGGGAGGGGGTTATAAGCTAATACCGTCAAAACGCTTTAATTCTAAAACGGACACTCGGCAAGGCTGTGTCCTCTAAAATGTACTGACGTGCTCTTTCTATAGGCTCTCTGTCAGCTGCAGAGTCGAACCTCCACACTTTTAATATCACCTCAGTTTCAGCCTCAACAAGTCCTAAATGACAAAATAAATCTCTTTTATTACCATTATTCATCAAACAAAAGACCGTGGTGGGAAGAGAACTGAAAATCTATACTAGAAGTGTCACAATTTCAATATTAAATCAAAAATGAGCTTTAAGTTTCAGTAACTAAAATCAAAGCCAGAGGTGCTGATTCTACCAGCGCTCTGTTTTTTTCTTTCCAAACCCCCGCTGACTTCCAGCATTCAGAAAAAAAAACACACCACTTCACATCACACTTGATACCATATAGACCATGTTTTTAAAAAGGAATATGAAAATATAAATGATCAATGATGTGTTGATCTTTACAGCTGATGACTCTGTTCTCTGATTGGAGCCATGTAGTGATCAACCCCCTCCCACCACCGTGCAGAGCTCATGTGAGACTAACGGGGTTAAAACTGCAGGCTGTACCAGGCCGGCTTAATTAACCAACATTTATCAAAATCACTGTATGGCTTTCTGAAATTTTCAGATCGCAGTGGGTGCAATATTTGTTAAAGGTATATAAAATAATGATCATCACCTCTAATATCACAAATCATATCACAATTGTAATCAGAAAATGAGATATTCTTTCAGAATCGTTCGGCTGTAAACTGTACCACACATCCATGGGAGAAAACACAGATTTTGGCATTTTATGAATCGATATCTGATCATGCAAAGAAATCTTTTTTTAACCCGGCCCTGTTCACAAGTGCTGACACTTCATCATTTACTTGTGAGACTGTCGTGTGTTTTTAATGTTGTGTTACAGACTTCAGGAGCACTTTACTTCCATCACTTTCTCCTCCTCCTTTTGGCTACGTTGCGTTTTCACCGCTGATCACGTGTGGGAACCTTTGGCGTCGCAGCTGAGCTCTGAGCAGGTGGAGGCTCTGCAGTTTGCTCAGGGGCACTGCAGCAGGAAACACTGAACCAGTTTAGAAGTTCAGTCCCTGAACTGATGAACAGAAACAAAAAGCTCCCAGTGAGCAGCTGTCAGACAGCTGTGAACTACATGAACGTTCAGAGCGGAGCTGATAGAAACATCAGAGTCTCTGAGCTGTTAACACTGTGCAGGTGAAACTGGATGAGTTTATTTCTGCTTTATGAAGCATTTAATTAGATCAGTCTGATACCTGCAGAGATCATCCAGTCATGATTTACAGTATTTAATGCAGAGCTGACCAATAAACTGTATGTTTTTAAAAGCTTTAAATGACTCATCTCTTAATCTCTGCAGAACCTCTTCATGTAAACCAAATGTCCCTTAAATCTCTGACTTTAACGCGACAAATTTACCAACTCGCTCACAGAAAAGACCCTTAAACATCTGAGTACCTTAAATTCACTCAGGTGTTAAACTCCTTCACGTTTGTTTTTGGTGCTTAAATGATCAAATTTATTCTTTTATCCAAACGTCACTGATTCCATGTATAAGTTTAAAGGATTTTTAAAGTATACAAATCCGCTGCAGCATGCAGGATTATGTTTCGGTGTTGGTAGCAGCTGTAATACGTTCAGGTTCATATCACAGATTTGACTCCATAAGGTGGATTCATGAGGAATAAAACAGGATTTGAAGGATTTTGAACGTTGTCACGTAGGTGAATGTGCAGCTCAGCCTCGTTCTGACGTGTGTTCTCCCGCCTGTCCCCGCTGTAACTTCACACCTCCATCCCTCCCTCCATCCCTCCATCCCTCCCTCCCTCCCCCGGGGGGGTTCAGGCCTGTATGCAAGACGCAGCAAGTACTATTTAGGAAGTGACAGCTAATAAACAATGAAGAATTTACGTGAGCGCTGCAGGACGGACGGACAGGAGGACGGGTAGAGGGGAGGAAGAGGAGGAGAGGAGCTGCTGACTGGACGCTCTGATGCCTCCGTCACACGACTGGAGCAGCTTTATGTCCACATCCACCAACTGTGGAGGGTCAAAATCTGTGGAGTCACAGAGCTGCAAGTGTTCAGCCAGCAGCTTCAGCCATGTTTGTTTTTCAGCATCAGGTGATGTCTGTATCTGTCTGTATCCGCATCTCCATCAATATATTTTCATGCTTATTTTAAGGGCTGCTGCTAATGATTAATGATTTCAGAGGCGTCAACTATACAGAAGTTTAAATGAGCAGTTTGTGACAAGTTTGTGCAGCCCATAAATCTTGGAACAGTCATGCAAGCAAACGTCACAGAGAAAAGGAGAATTTGGGGAAAAATGTTCTTGAATGAGGGGCAAAAAACCAGCTTCATTTTAAAAAAATCAAGAACCAAAGACAATGTCCAAGTTCAAATCTGTAGGAGACAACCAATCAGGGAGCTCCAGATTCTGTTGCCGTGCGACAGAGTGAAGTTAGAGGTTGAGTTTTGTAGAATTCTTTGGATAAAATCTAGAAATTTGAATCCGTTTAGAAGCAGCCCAGCAGCTTCGGGCAGCGTTTAATTCTTTCTCAATCATGACCGTCACTGAGGCTCATGGGTAGTGTAGTACGAGTCAGTTTCTGGAGGTTTTCATTGAAAGTTTGTCATTAGTTTTTTGCCAGAAGTGAACCGTTAATGATAATTTGAGTGTGTGTGACATCATCGCGGACACTCAGCTATTGGTCGGCTGTCTATTTTTTTCCCAGCAGCCTTTGGGAGGTTCCCAAGCCTCCTCCTCTTTCTTCTTCATCCTCCTCCATTATGTGGCCTAAAACAAGGAGAACTCCTTCACCCGCCCTCTCCTCCTGCCCCATCCTTGAAGATACGCTCTTAAAACCCCCTCCTCACCCCTCCATCCTCACCCGTCCAACTCGGAACAAACAAGAAATTAGAAAAAACAACAACAACATCTTCTCTTCTTCCTCATTAGCATGTCAATCGCTGCTCAGCCTCGCTGTTCTTCTGCTCCCTCCATTGCCGGGTGAGGAGGAGAAGGAGGAGGGGGAGTCAACTTTCTGCTCCCTCGTCTTCATCACAGGATCAGGAGAGGATGGAGGGAAGAGAGTGAGGATGCAAAGATGAGGAAAGGATGGAAGGAGGTGGTATGTAGGGGGCAAGTGCGCGATAAGGAAAGGATTGAGGCAAATGATGTTAGGAATGTGGGATGGAGGGAAGGAAAGAAAGAGGAGGAGCCAAGAATTGATTAGGAGGAGAAAATGAGCGGAGGTCTGAAGGTGGGAAGAATTTAGGAAAGGAGAGAAGGAAGGAGTGAAGGAGAGAAGGATGAATGAAGGTGCAGCAGCAGAGGAGTGCAGCTGCCTGCTCATTCCCACACTCGCTCTTCCTCCAGGCTGGTTTGTTCTGGTCCAGACTTCATTCACTTTTCGCCTAATTAACATCTCATCTGCATAACTTGTTGCTGCCCCCCCTCCTCCTCTTTTTCCCCCCGCCCTGAAACAATGGCCGCCAGACCGAAGAGAGACTTAATCCAGAGCGCCTCTGTGCTGCAGATAAAAGCGATCTGTGCTGTCCAACCACTCGCCTTTCTCCTCGCCAATTAAAACTCCTCTGGGCGGCGGCGGCGGCACCGGCAGAGCTCTCAGACGCTCCCTCGCAGCTCACGGGGGTCACGCCACCGTGTGTGAACGCTGCCTCGCTCCTTGACCTCCGTTTGGAGTTTTGTTTTGTTTTTGTTTTTTTTACTTTTGATTTTCCTCTCAGTGAAGATGTTTACCTGCAGTGTCGACTGATTTGTGGAAATTCCTCTAAAACTCCTGCAGGTTCGGAGGATCTCGGAGGACTCGGGAGGTCGTGTGAATCTGCAGAAAACGAGAGCAGGAGAAGCTCTTTGTTTTCCTCTGATTTAATCCTCCTGTTGGTTGTTTTGCTGCGGATTTATAAAAGTATAAAAGTGTTGGTTGTGTTTTGTGGAAGGTGAGCGAGAGGGGAGGCAGCGGGGGCGGTGCAGAGGAGGGTTTCCAGGTTTCAGGATCTCCTGGAGATCTGAACCAGATGTTGGAGCGCCGGGGTTTGGTTGGCGAGCTGTCACAACCCCTGCCTGCATATGACACACACACACACAGGCATGACCGCAGCTCCCGACCGGCCTCAAGGTCAACGCCCCAGCTCCCTCTGCCCACACACACACACACACACGCGCACGCACACACACACACTGCTCTGATGTTTCTACAGTCCACAGCTGTCTGACACACACCTTTAATAAACGCTGCAGACGGGGAGTCCGGAAACATCTCTGCTTCTGATGAAACCAGCTGACAGGAAAGAATCTGGACTGATGAGGACAAATTGTTCAGATATCAGAGATGAAAGTTATTAAACTGGATCAGAGTGATCAGAGTTCAGTACAGAAACACACATCATGAAATGTTTTCTGCACATCTTTGATCCAAACTGTTGTCAGTCTGTGCAACAACTTCATCACAGTGTCGCTGTTCACAATGAGACACAGCAGAAAAAAAACTGATCGACTTTGAAAGAAAAGCAATAAACAATGACACAATTCCTGACGATTAGTATTTTAAATGCTAATTTCATTAAAACTATGTTTGATTACTGCGCTTTGGTTGATGCTGGACAGTGTTTTCTGTGAGTTTAGCATCAGACTGCTGCAGTGTGGGTTTGTTTTGCATCATTGAAAACACTGACATCACAAAGGATGATGATGTCATTTCAAATTTTTGTTTTCAAATGTTTTCAGAATAATACTAATAAAACTTATGTTATATCAGTGTATCAGTACTTTTAAAACATTTTCAGCACATTAATTCTGATAAACGTGATCATTTTGGTCACTAAAATCTTGAAATCTATGAAATTTTCATACTGTCTCTGCTGAGGGAGCGACAGACTCTGACCAGCACTTGAATTGGCATTAGTACTCAGCATCAGTGCCAGCAACCTCAGGGCACTAAACGTGTGCAACTGTCATGGTTTTGAGATGCAGTTTACTCATTTGTAATACAAAATACTCATTCTTCAACACCAAGTACAAAAGACTGACCCCTAATACCTGCTGGGCACTGCTTTGTACAGATTTTGAAGGTGTAAGAGTTGATGTGCACTCTGATTCAGTGGCATACATGGAAACATGTACAAATGTGGTCGCAGTTATTGCAAATATACACTTGTTTGACTACACCTGCACCTTAAAGATCTGCCAGTACTTCACACACTGTCCTCATTAATGCACAGCTTTCCTTCAGCTGGATTTAATAATCAGGGATAAAACTGAGACATTGAAGAGAAAAACACAATAAAAACTTTCAATCCATCTTCACAATTTTCTCAGTTTTAGATGCTAAATTTGTGTATTTATAGCTTCCAGAGAAAATCAACTTGAGATCCAGTCAACATGTTGCTCTGCTTCAGTTTGTCAGTCATGTTACTGGTGTGTAATAATGCAGCTGATCTGGTGTGTTTAAGTGCTGCCGTGAAGCTCCGACATCTCAGACAGACAGCGCTGCACTGTCAGAAACTCAAACCCAGACGTGGACGTCATAAAAACATGATGTTAATCTTGCAGCTTTTTGCAGAAAAGAGTTTCTGCTGCTTCCTTCATGTTAAACCTGATTTTATACTTTGTTAAACAACATCTGTGAAATAAAGTGAAGCAGGTTTGAAAGTAACAGGATAAAAGCAGTAATCTGAGGATCTTAAAGTTTATTTAACACTTGGCTGTAAAATAAATTCTCCGTGTGAAGAATGAACCGCTCGTGTTTCCTCCTGCAGGAGCTCCAGACTGCAGCTCTCTTTATGTTTTATGTATATTCAACGTTTCCTGAGTCAGACGCCTGCGAGCCTCGCTGAAGCCTCCTCTGCAGAGGCAGCGCAGCAGCCCGACTCTCTACAGCTGCTTGTCGATGACAGATAAGATGCAGCGCGGCCACTGCACGCGCTCAGATCGTCCCCGGCCCGGCACCGAGAGCCCAATCTGGTTTTAATGTCGGAGAACGGAGAGACGAGCTGATTCTCTCAACTGTTTCTGTTTTCTCTTCTCACGTTTTCCCCCAACTTTCTAACTCCCTCCCTCCTTCTCTGGGGGTGATTCAGCATTCAGGGGAGAGAGGAGTTGTTGTGGCAGAGGGGGGAGGAGGAGGAGAGGAGGGTAGTCCAGGGGAGAGAAAGTGATATTTCTATTTTGTGGGCCGGTCCTGCGCTGGGCTGAGCTGAAATGACAGGCTTAGGGGTGTATTATTACCCCTGTAGCCTCCTCCTCCTCCTCCCTCCATCCCTCCCTCTGCAGTGAGAGGAGGGGGGGAGGAGGGGGGAGGAGGATAATTTGTGTGGCTGTAGCCGAGCTGCTCTCTCCTGACCTGAGGAATAACTCACAGCGGCGGCGGCGGCCTCAGTTTGTTTTCTGGTGCGTGAGGAGAAACTCCAGCTCCTCTGCTTTTACTGCCCACTTATTATCCTGCTCCTCCTCCTCACTACACCTCCTCCCCTCCTCTCCTCTCCTCTCTCCTCTCCTCCTCTCCTCTCTCCTCTCTCCTCCTGTGTCAGCAGCTCTTCTGTTAGCAGCAGCGTTCAGGCTCCAAGGGCTTTTGGGGGAGACGGGCTTTAAGATGCCACCGGAGCAATTAGCTGCAGGCTCTATTAAAGCCTCCCCCACCTCCTCCCCCCTCCTCCTCCTCCTCCCCGTACCCCCTTCACGCCCTGCACTTAAATCACACTCTGCCAGCCGTCTTTAAGGTGGTATGACTCCCTCTTCCTCCTCCTCGTTCTGTCCCGTCTGCAGTTTGCTCTGAAGCGGGACGAGACGTCACCGAGAGTTTGAATATTTCTGCCCCTTTTTAGTTGTTTTGGTAGTTTGATTGATTCCATATTGATTGCAAAAATGTGCTCGATAGGCTCCTCCTCCTCACTGTGTGTGTGTGTGTTCGTGCTGCAGCAGCATCGCCGTCGCTGCTGCCTGCTGATCAATGAGACCCCTGAACAGACGTGTAATGTGAATTCATGTGTTCAGTTATCAGAAGAGAGTCACAGCATTGATCTGTGTGCAGACACACACACACACACACACACACACACACAACCCTGGGGAGATGTATGGAGGGATGTCCTGTATGTTCACATCAGTCATGAGTCAAACAGAGTCACGAGTGTTGTTTTACAGTATTTTACAGGTTGGTGACACGGAGAAAACAAACACTAAAATATTCACTGAACTCATCAGCTCAGAATTCATTTCTTGTAAAACTAATTTGCAAAACAAAATATAGTTTGAAGGAAACGCCTTGCTGACCAGATTATATTTTCTAATCTCATAATGAGGCATTAACGTATGAGGTGAGTCACAGTAATACTGATACTGATTCAATGATTCAATTTTAAGGCCACGATTCAGTTAGATTTTTTTATTTTGGGGGTGTTTTCACTATAAGACAATAAAATCTTGATTTGATAAAGTCTCTAAATGACAACTATCATTTAATTTTTCAAATTCTTCTTTAAAAAGTGTGATACAACAGCCAGGAAGTGATGCTGTGACGTCTTTGAGGTGTTGTTTTTTTTGCATCAGACAGCTGCTGGATGCCACCAGAAGGCTGGACTGGAGAGAAAAAACAACAAATATTTTAATTTAATATTAAAAGTGTTGCACCCCTGCTGACGGGATCAGTAAAACGTCTCCTGACAACTGATTTAGTTTGTTCTGCACCGACTGCAGCTTTATTAAACGGTTCAGACTCTCGTTTGCCACAAAACATAATCAGGAAAACATTAAGCAATTTATTAATGGAAGTTTTGAGCAAATAACAGATGGAGCGTGAAAAATTGTCCAGATAAACTACGAGCAATTTCATAACGGAGCGTTTGTGTTTTCTCCTTCTGCAAATGAGGAACTTGAGTGTCTCATTTCTTATTTATTCACGACTAACATCATTTTCATCAGTCAGCCTTGTATCTGTGGAGCCGGGGACAGTTTTCAAATAGCTCCACGTTTTCTGTCCAAATCTGGTCCTTTTTTAGGATGTCCTTACAAACAGGCTGCTGATGTGCCACTTCATCTTTTGTCGTCCATGTTGACTGCTGACTGGAGGACAAAAAGAGACGTCATGGACATCAGCATCAGTTTTTACTAAAGAAAATGGTTCAGAAGTTGCAAGTGAACGAAAACTATCAGGGCGAGTGTGGCGACGTGGCGGAGCAGGTTAAGACGTCCTACCTGGAAACAATCTGATGTTCACTTCTTCACATCGCTTTGAGTCATTTTCAGAAAATATTTTGCTCCAAACTCACCTGAGTGAGTTCAGAGCTGCAATGATTCATTGGTTAATCAATTATTAATTGATTATTCCATTAAGTGCCAACTATTTTGAGAACTGATCATTTGTTTTGAGTCATTTTTTTGATGAAAAAAAGTCTAAAATTCTCTGATTTCAGCTTCTTAAATGTGAATATTTTCTGGTTTCTTTACTCCTCTCTGACAGTAAACTGAATATCTTTGAGCTGTGGACAAACGAGACATTTGAGGACGTCATCTTAGACTTTGATCAGCATTTTTTTTACCATTTTCTGACATTTTACAGGCAAACAACTATCTAACTAGCTGTTAGTTGCAGTCGTGAGTTGCTGATTTATCTGATGGTTGGTGGTTTGAACCTGAACTCTTCTATGTCTCGTCTGTGAAGAAGTTTAAATTTAAATTTAATTTCAATCATCTCAGTTTTTCAAAGTCGAGTCAAGACTAAAAGGATGGAAGCTGATCTGTCGTTTCTGACCTTTGACCTTTGCATATTGTTTGTGGGGTTTTTTCTGAAGTGGGAATCAGAGTTAATTTTACACATTTATCTCTGGATAATCAGATTAAAACATGAAACCTGTCAGTCTCTCAGCGATGCTCTGATTTGACCTGCTGTCAGCACTTTAATGAGCCACCTTTAGAGAGAGCCAATCACTACCTGTCTGTGTGTGTGTGTGTGTGTGCATGTGTGTGTGTGTTATCATCTTTGTAAACCCTTCGCCTGCCTTCCCGCCTCTCTGCTGCTGAAACCTGATTAATCCTCAACATTGTTTGTCCCTCCATCTCGTCGTTCCGCCCGGCCAAATGCAATTGAGCCGTATTTTTACAGATTGCCTCGTTGTAAATAAGTTAATTGGGCTCATTAAGCATCCTGAGAGCAGCGCTGTGTGTGGAGGACGCTCGCTCAGGCAGGGAGAGAGGAGAGGAGAGGAGAGGAGAGGAGAGGAGAGGAGAGGAAGGAGAGAGGAGAGGGAGAGGAGGAGAGAGGAGAGGAGGAGAGGAGGAGAGAGGAGATTAGGAGGAGTAGGAGAGGAAAGGAGGAATAAAGAAGAAACGGAGACAGAGGAGGTGCAAAGGTCAGGTACAGGTCACATATTTGTACTTTCTGGATCAGATTTTTGCTTCTTGACCCGTCACACTTGTTATTATATGGAAACTGATAGAAATGATGGATAAAACTACAAAATAAGACTTAGTGACACCAGAATTACTCTTCAACCCATTTTCCCTGTTTTTCTTAATTGTATCCTGCAGTTTCTTGGCTCCAGAAACTGTCCTGTCTTCTGTAATAACTGTGGAAATTACTTATTCTGGGAATTATTACTGGGAATTATTTATTCTTTATTTGGATCCTCAATGCATTAGGATTTGACAAAAACAGCAAGAACAAAAAATCACAGTAACAATAAAACAAGAAAATTAAATGTAAGCCAAATATAAAGTTCATAAAGTTTGAAATGAAATGACGTGAAATGAGTTATAATGACCTGAAGATCAGATAACACCCAGACTGTTATTTTTAAGGATGATTCTTTTATTTTTTAAACTAAAGGTGGCAGGTTTGTTAGATTAAATGAGAGGATTTTAGCACTTTACACAGGAATTACCACAGGGAAATAAAACATACAGAAAATATGACCAGTTAAATAAGTAAGACATGAAATTCTGTTTATTCTTATTTTAAAATCTCAGAAAAATTAAATGCAACTAGAAATCAAGTCAGATCAGCAACTCAGAAACTCAGTGCAAATTTTTGTGGAATTTTTTTCTTATTTTAATACCAGAAAAATGTACAGAGTTTGGTTGGTGGCTTGTTCAGCTGTTTAGTTTTGGGATTCGGCCTCAGTATTTAAAATTTCTCGCTGCAGCTCTGTTGAAGTCACAGAACAGAAAGTTTCAGATCAGACGTGAGGACCAGAGTGTGAACTGTTGGCTCCACACAGACCATGATAATCATCACACTCACAGCATTATATAATATGCTAATGTACACTCTATAATGCATGCCATAATACATTATAAAGAAGGCAAATTGCTGATTGTGGCGTAAGAGGGGAGGATGAGGAGGGAGAGGAGCCATTCTTCATCGCTAACAGCCCGACAACAACAGAGCGGATCTTCCTCCAAGTTCTCCATTATCCCTAATAATGGCCAATCATCTCCGTCTCTCTCTCTCCCACTGCGTCCCTCCCTCGCTCCACCTCGCCACATGATATTTAATCCGTCATCTTTGTTTTCAACACACACGGTGCAAGCTGTTGCTGGCAGGGCCTGTTAGGGCTCAGGGCCCATCTGGAGAGCGGACACAGTCTTTTCTTTCCTCTGTGTGTGTGTGTGTGTGTGTTGTTGTTGTCTGTTGTTGCGTGTCTGTTGTTTGTACTGGGGAGTATAAGCAGCGCGGCGTGTGACGCGTTCACTCCCTCCGTCCTCAGCAGGCCTGGTGGGTGCAGCTGCAGGACGTCAACGTGAAATAAATCGACTGTCAGAAATCATGTGAGAGGAGCACAGACCACACTGCTGCTTCTGAAGTTTTAACCTTAAACATATTTTACTGTAAGATTATCTCACTACAGAAAGTTTCAGCTGACGTAGAGATGAGCTGGAAGCAGTGGCTGCTGGGAAAGAAAGAAATCGATTTAAAGTATTTATACCAAAACTTAAAAATACTCCATTACTTGTAAAGGTCCTGCATTTAAATACCATGTAATACTACTGGACTGTCTGACAGTGCTGAAGTGAAGCTGAAGCAGTTAGTTGATTAACAGTTAGTTGATCGTCAGAAAGTTTATCAGCAACTCTTTTGAAAATTGAATTAGTGGTTTCCAGACCCTTAAATGTGACAAATATTCTGTTTTATTTAATTATAATTTGAATATTTTTGGGGTTTTGGACTGTTGCTCAAACAGAACAAGACATTAGGAGGCGTCACCTTTACACTGTGATCGACATGTTCACAAATATTCAAACATTTTATCGGCCAAACAAATAATTATTTAAAATCATCAAAATTGCATCTATGCAGTGTCTTGCTGTTGGGCATCAGTGTGTGCTGTATGTTCTGGTGTTCATAGATCTGTGTGCAGGTTTGTACATGTGTGCTGCTACATCAGACATGTTCTCTAAAAATGTCCAAAACAAATTTCTCCTAAGGGAGAGCGTAAAGGCTAATCTAATCGATTAATCAAGAAAATAATCAGCAGATAAATCGAGAGTGAAAACAGCCGTAGATTCAAGTCCTATCTGCAGGACTGGAAATATTTAGTTTCAGTCAGCAGCTGTAGATCCGAGCAGACCAACATGCTCTGTGGAGTTCCCCAGGGTTCAGTCCTTGGGTCTCTTTTATTTAACATTCACATGCTTCTGTTTGCTTGAAATATTCAACAATAAAATCAACTGTCATAGTTGTGCAGATGACACCCAGATTGACTTTACTGTCTCACCAGTTGACTAAAGTTCATTAGACTCCTTCTGTAAGTTTACTGGACTAATCAGTGATTGGCTGAACTGCCTGAACTTCCTTTAGATGAAACTTTGACGCTTGAAAGTCAGTGTTTGTTATGATTCCTCTCATAGTTGTGAGTTGATTCCACCAGGCTGTGTTGTGTTCCAGCTGTGGCCCCTAAACTGCTCAGAATCAGCTCTCCACCCTGATAACCTCCAAACACGCACTGAGTCTGTGTGAAGCTGAACAGAGCAGATGGAGCTGGGCAGGAAGTTAGACACAGTTACGGAATCCGGTCAATTTTCAAAATAAAACACCCCTGTGCAGATGTGCTATCATAACAACAGACAGAAAAATAAACTATTTACTAGGGCTGCACAATTAATTCCAATATTATCAAAATCACAATAAAGCCAAGTACAATATCCAAATTTCAGAACCAGAACCGAATGTGAGAAAAACCTCATTACATTGAGGTTGTAGTGCTGCAGAGATGAGCTGATCTAAAAATCTTGTTCCTCAGATGAAGGAACATGTTTGTTTAGTTCAGACCTCAACAAATATCACATCACCACAATGTTAATAGTTTTTGTTTTTCAGTAAAAATGAAAACTGTAATGCAAAAATAATCATTCCCTCTCACAATATCAGTCAAAATAATCGCACTATGACTTTTTTAACCAGATCATGCAGCCCTACTATTTACATTTGCAGCCCACTTCCCCATGATAGAAGCACAGAAATCAACGAAAAATATTCAAATCAACTAAATCTGAGCAAGTCAGCAAAATCATGCAGGCAAAACACTCCACTTTTGTGTATGAAGCCATGTGGAGGACGGAACAAAACTGTGCTGCAGACACAATGTCATAGAGGCGTGCACAGTGGAATCAAGGCGTTAAACTTAATTAGTCACAACAAATCAGTAACAAAAGTCTTAAAAACATCACAAGAATCAGAGTCCCCAGATCTGATTTAAAGAAACTTCTCCACACTTTCACTGACAGAAGATCACTAGTGTAGATCTTTTCTCTGGTCTAAGATAAAAACGTCTGCTCATAGAGACTCAGGTATTCAGGACATTTAACATAATGAAATTAGTGTCAACACGTAAACAGTGTTTTACTGTTAACAGAGGGTAAAATGTTCTTTACCAGGGTTAAAACCTGGAGACAAAACGCTGGAAATAAACAATCTTGTAGAAACAGATAAAATGTCACTGTAAAAAAATAAGAAATTATTAATTCAATCAATTCATTTTTAGTGTTTTGATGTTGTTTCTGGTCCAACTGAAGGTCTCACTTCATGTAAACTCTCAAGTTCAAGCATTTTTCTACAACGTTGGTGCTTTTTGTCATCACAGGCTGGATAATGAGAAGATATTCAGACCAAAGTTGCAGCTAAATCAAGTTTTTATGTCCTGAGAAGTGAGCGTACTGCAGATATGAAGGTTTGGTGTTTGTTGCAGGACATCCCTCTCTCCCTCCCTCCCTCTCTCCCTCTCTCCCCCCCCCCTCCCTCTCTCCCTCCCTTTCTCCCTCTCCCTCTCTCCCTCCCCCTCCCTCTCTCCTCCCTCCCTCTCTCCCTCTCTCCCTCCCTCTCTCTCCCTCCTCTCCCTCTCCCCTCTCTCCCTCCCTCCCCCTCTGTCTCTCTCTCTCCACTCGTTCTCACCTGTAATTAGTCTGATGTGTTATCGGCTGTCATCCTCATCGTCACGTAAATTAAACGCATGTCTTCACTACACACACACACACACAGACACACACAGGCGGAGGTCCAGCAGTGACGGGCAGCTCTGAGCTGATTACGTTTTCACTTTTTGTCACTATTGATTGAGGGAAAAGGAACAGAAGTGATTGCGACTCCATAATCACTTCAGGCTTTCAATTAAAAACCGGCAAAACTCCACGTCTGTCTGAGAGCCCCTAATCACACAGTGAGTGTGTGTGTTTAGCTTTGAACATCTGTGCGTGTGTGTAACCTGGCTGTAATTGTCCCTGTAGTCTTCTTCGGCTTCATTATTGTCGTCCTCAGTGGTCTGAATTAAAAGCAACACACACACTTGTCTTACTCAGTTCAGACCTGTGAGGTGCTCTTGGTTTTACCTGGTGTAGTTCTGGTGTTTCACCTGTAAATCTAAAACAAAAATCTTACAGAAAAGTTACAGATGCTTCATTTCCAGTGCAAGGTGTTAAAGGGATAGTTCATGAGGTTCTTCTCCTCACAGACAGTGTTTTACCTGCAGTAGATGGAGGTCAACATGCCTCCGGTTTGGAGAAGCAGCAGGAGAACTGGTGCAGGAAGCTGAGCTTGGACCGGATCAGCAGGTTCACATATTTTACCTAAAAAATCCACATCAGTTTAAGTGTACACCATATTTAGAATATTTTTCACCACTTTACCTTCCTGTCAGACAAACTCTTCTGACAGAACGACCATTATATCGGACAAATATCACTCTCTCCAACCCAACCAAACTTCACTGACAAAAACAATGATTTTAACTCTGCTCTGCCCTGATCTGTTAGTTTGTTTGTGTTATTGTGTGACTGTGGTGTTTTTAATGGTTAGTTTGGAAGTCACACAACAGCACAAACAAACTAAATGATCGAGGCAGCAGTAGACCAACAAGTAGGATCAGGTATCATTTGGACTTGATCAATTCTGATTTCGATTCTTGAGCATCCTTCTGCTTTTTTTTACAGCAGAGTTGTGTGAAACACAATTTGCACTGATGAAAGTTACCAACAGAAACACTGCGCTAAGCTAACATTAGCTAGATAACCGTGATGATGCTCGTCTCTTCTGGTTTCTTAAATATTCTGTGGTTTACTGAGGTCACTCTACTGTGACGATGGAGGAGTATCCCAACCTTGAAAGAGTTTTGTAGTATTTGCTAAATTGAGGTGATTGTTACAAGACTGGCACAATTTGTGTTGTTCACCTGCTAGTCTAGCAACTTAGCAACACCAGAGAATAATGCTAGACTCACGATTTAATGAGACAGATAGATATGCATGCATTCAACTGGCATGTCCACAGGAGCAGACAGATAGCCACGTCGATATACGGCAGGTGTTTGCAGCACACAGTTTAATTTGAAACTAGTGCAATGAAATTCCTGTGGAATTGTAATTTTGGAATCTTATTTGGAGTCAGTTTTTGATGCACAGCCCTGGTTAGTGTTGTTGGTTTGCAGAGAGTGATCTTTGTCTTATATAACGGTGGTTTCCTGTCAGAAAAGTTCACCATGAATACATGAATACACCTGAATACACCATACCTGCCAGGAGGAAACCGAGAGGAAACTGGAGGAGGGCAGTGAAAAGTGGGAGTCTGCAGAGTTGGTGTCTAAAATACATGTTGCTGCTGACTCTGTCCACAGCAGGACATTAGCTTAGCTTCCTGCACCAGTACTCCTGCTGCTTCTCCAAACTGGGGGCGTGTTGACCTCCATCTACTGCAGGTAAAACACTGACTGTGGAGAAGAACCTCATTCAAACACACTTCAGAGAACCTGAACTGTCCCTTTAAAGGACCGGAGGGCTCATGTTCTTCAGGGAACCAGGAGTCATTTCAGGCTCAGGTTCTGCTCTGTGGATAGAACAGTACTACAGGTTGATATATTGATATATTAAAGAAGCTGACGTTCTAACAGTGGGCCTTAATAGTTCCTGTGATGCAGAGGAGGGCTGTGATTGGCTGACAACTTGCAGGCGTTTTCCTGATTCGAGCGTGCGTGTGTGTGTGTTTGTATTGTTGTGTGTTTCTTTCTGGCCGTCTGTGTTCAGTCATTATAAAGAGTCGAAACATGCAGTTACAGACCCAGACCTCTAACACACACACACACACACACACACCACACACACACACACACACACAGCGTCATTACGAGGCGATGCCAGGTCTTTGTGAAATGTTTAGATAGCCATGCTTCATTCATCAGGCCTAATCACACACTTACACACACTGATGACAATATCCTACTATCTGTAACTCTGTGTGTCGTGTGTGTGTGTGTGTGTGTGTGTGTGTGTGTGTGTGTGTGTGTGTGTGTGTCTGATAGTGCTGGCGCCGTATGAAGTGAGACCCTCCGGCTGCAGCCTCTCCTGCTGGGCTGTGAAACTTTAGAGGCATACGTGACAAAAACACACACACGCACACACACACACACGCATGCACGCACGCACACACACACACACACACACACACACACACACACACACACCACACACAGCACATGTTTCCAAGTGCACATAAAGGTGGTTACAGTGAGGACACACATGCACTCAGTAACCTCTGAAAGAAAATTACTTTTACTGTTGCTGTGGGTTGATTCTTCCTCCTCTCCTACTTTTTTCCTCCTCCTCCTCCTCCTCCTCCTCCTCCTGCTCTTCCTCCTTGTCCAGCCTCACCACTTTCTCCTCTTCTTTCATCTCAGACATCCCTTGTTTCTATTTGTGATTGTTCTCTTCCTCCTCCTACTTTTTCCGTCTTGTCGTTTTCCTCCTCTTCCTCTTTATTCTCTTGTATTTTCATGTTTTTGCTCAGAATTCTTAATTAAAATACAGTCCAATTTAAGTCCACCATGAGTGGAGGAAATATTTAAATCCTTTACTTAAGTAAAAGTTGCAATATTACAATGTAAGTAAAGAGTCCTGAATTCAGAATCTTATATTTCCTTGGAAAAACGTATGGCCTCATGTAAGCGTGGTCTCTCTGGATGGCTGCTGGAGGTGTGTGCTGGTGTCTGTATCTACACACACTCTGCTCTCTGCCCCTGTTTTCTTACTTTCTCACGTTTTGTTGTGCGGTATGCTTCCGTGCCTCAGTTTTTGGGCAGTATTCTCGCGATACCTGACCATATTTGATTGTCTGTGGATTTCTAAATGCACAACAGCTGCTGGAACGGCAGCAAGAACGACTGCTAACAAACCTAGACCCCCCTATGTTTTTTCTTGTCTTGTCTCTTCCTCCTTCTCTTTTCCTCAGCTGTTATACTTGCCCTTACTTTTTTCCTCTCCTCTTCTTCCTCTTCTTTCATCTCTTATGCCTCTCTCCTCCTCCTCTCTAGCCGACTAAAGTAAATTTAAAGCTTTTTTCAAACTTCTTTAAGAATGAAGGGAGGTAGAAGACAAAGGATTCATCTATTCACCTCATTTACTTGTAGTGTAACACAGTGTTTTCCTACATTTCCCAGAATGCTTGTTTGCAAACATCAGACTTGTAAAACTTGTGAATATGAGGCCAATTTTCCACTGAATGTAGCTCCAGGACATATTTTTGTTCTCCCTCTCTAGTGGATTTTGTGGTTGATGCTCCTCCTGTCAGTTTGTGTGTCTGTGTGTCTGTGTGTGTGTGTGTGTGTGTGTGTGTGTGTGTGTGGTGTGTGTGTGTGTGAGAGCCAGGTATGGCTGATGCTGATGCAGTGAAGAGGTCGACCTCGCTGTGATCAGGTGACAAGCAGCAGCTCAGTGTCTCCACATCTGCTCTTTAATTATCTGAACTCTGCTGGGTGTCCGAACCAACCACACATCAGTCTGCCTGGAGGACACACAACAACACAACAACACAACAACACAACACACTGTAGTCTTGTCCCGACTCTCCACTGAGCTCAGAACAGGAGTCTCCTGATCGTTGAACCACACTGTGGGGTTATGTTGTTGTCTTCTGTTTCCTTCAGTTTTTCTCCTCATGTAAAAAGTAAGATATTCATTAAGACTACATTACCCATGAGCCTCAGCTCCTTCAAGAGCTGTGAAACCGAAGTGGCAGCATCAATATTTTGTTGGTAAATTCAAAAGTAAATTGATGACTAAATAAATAAAATGACTGAATTTATCTAAGGACTCACTTCAGGCTGCAACAAGCGATTATTTTCATAGTTGATTAATCGGTTGATTATTTTCTCAATTAATCAATCAATCATTGTTTGCCTGTAAATCTCAAACACTCAAACTCAAAGATATTCTTTGATTGGTTAGTTAGTTTGTGTTTATTAACATGTGTTTAATCTCCCGATGGGAGTTTTTTTTTTATGTAAAAAAATGCAAACAGGAAGAGTTGAGCTGCTGTTTAGTAATTTTACAAACTCAACATTTCAGTGGTTCAGAGTTTTTCTTGCTGCTGTGAACTCATCTTTATTGTTTCATAGTTTTCAGTCCTCCCCAGCCTCTTTGTATGGATGACACAGAACAAGTGGGGTTGATGTAATGATGTTTTCTCATTGGTCGGACAGCAGCGGGCAGGATGAGGCCCCGCCCTCCCTCCTCCTCCGCTCCGGCTCTTTGTGTTTCGGTGTTTCGGTGCTGAAGTCCCTGCTGACCAGGTCTGAGTGCAGAGAGAGACCGTAGCTTCAGGCTGAACGCTTGTTGACATTCCACAGGCACTCGCATGATTCAGTATGTAGCATCTGAATTAGTGCAATCTCACACACACACACACACACACACACAGAGTCAGACACAGTCACACAACACACACACGCCCATAATGCTGAACTCGGGTCCATCGCTGCCCTTCATGGTGCATTGCATTGCAGAGAGGAAGGGAGGTGTGTCCGTGTGTGTGTTGTGTGTGTGGTGTGTGTGTGTGTGTGGTGTGCAGACACTGCCCTCATAAATAATTCCACTCCATATTGCTTTTAAACGATAGCATCCCACGGCTGGCCCGCCGCGGCGTGCAGCTCGCCCATAAATGATACTGTCAGGGCTAATACACGGCTTCCATTATTAAGGAGGCGTGGAGCGGGTGCTGCTGCAGCGCTGCACCCTCCGCCTTCACTCCGCGGTCACAGCAGAGTGTCGGGGCAGAGCGGCAGAGCGGCCAGCCTCTCAGCCTAAATCAACAGCCGGACAGGCCAGAGCGGATTCTTCCGGAGGCGGCTGGCGCCTCTGCAGCGCTGTGACTCCCGGCTGGGGGGGGGGGGGGGGGGGGGAGGGGCAAGGGGGAGAAATCTACCCACAACCCCCTGCAGAGTCCTGGTTAGATGGATGAGCGGCTGGCTGGTTGCTGAGCTGAGCCCAGCTTTCCCACTGTTCCCCTGAGGAGCGGTGACTCGGCAGAATGTACACAGTCCGAACCCGAGGGAGCAGCGGGGCTGAGAACGCTGCTGAGACGTGACCGACTGCTCATTTCACAATACACTCGTACTGTACTCCTGCAGCACAGCACTACTGTACACTGTACCCAGTACACTGTACCCTGTACTGTACAGCAGGGCTGCAAATAACGGTCATACTCGAGTAACAGTTGGTCTGTAACACGGGTCTGCAATCTTTGCACACAAAAGAGACATTTTTGGCCCCAAAAAAGTGAAAAAAAATCAGTCTGGAGCCACGACGAACTTTCTCTTTTCGGATTTGGCATCCGCAGCTAGTCAAGTGCTTTAATCATGCCTGAAAAGTTGAGCCCGTTGAGGCCCCAAAATTCTGTCCAAACCCAACCTGAACCTGACCATCATTAGCACATTTCAGCCCAAACCCGATTACAGCCCAACATTTTTCTGTGCACTGAAGAGCAGGAGTTTCTAATGACAGGGACAGTACATCCAGGGAAGTGGAACCGGCAACAAAAAGATGAAAATAAACAAATAAATAAATAAATATAATACAGCCTGAACCCATGAAATTGTGAGAACTAAGGCCTGACCCGACCTGACCCAACCCAAACCTGTCAGGTCCTGTCGGGTTTCGGCACAGATCTCAAACTCTACTAGCCGCTGGCGAAATTTAGAGGAAAAGGTGCAAAGCCTTAGATGAAGGCTATGACACACATATTAGCTGACAAAGTATTAAAACATTTTTTGTTATGCTGCACATTTTTACACTTGGAGAATGTAAGAATCACTTTAGGCTGCAAAAATAGTAGATAGGAATTAAAATGTTAATGTTTATTTCCACATAGTTTTTTGTCAAAGCCACAGGAAGCCTCTAGAAAGGTACAGAAGAGCCACATGACGCTCTGGAGCTGCAGGCTGCAGACCTCTGATCTATAAAATGTCAGGAAATGATGGAAAACATTGGTCAGTGTTTCCCAAAGCGCAGGATGACGTCCTCAAATGTCCTGTTTTGTTCACAACTCAAATATATTCAGTTTACTGTCATTGAGGAGCGAAGAAAACTGAAAATATTCACATTTAAAGAGCTGAAATTGTTAATTATTAAATTAGTTTGCACCAGAACTGTACCAGTGTTCAGCCGATTTTGGTGAACTGGTCTGATTCTGTGTGCTGCCACTGAATTGAATTGAATCAAAATGTATCATAGCAGCAAATATCAGCAAATGTTGTATCATGTGCAAAGAGTCAAAATCACATCCTACAGATTATGATGAAACTTGTGATGTACGGTGGCCTGGTCACTCAGTTGTTGGAGCGTTCTACTCATTTACGGAGGCTGTGATTCCTCTTTGGTGGCCATGGGTTCGACTCCCGCCTGACTCCGGCCCTTTGCTGCACATCATTCCCCCGACTTGCTCTCCCCATTTCCTGTCATATCTTCAACTGTCCTAGAAATCAAGGAAAGAAAAGAAAAGAAACTTGTGATTTATGCCCCTACAATTAAATGTTTTGGTCATTTTTCAAATAAAATGTGAGGATTTGCTGCTTTTCTTTGTCATTTCTGACAGTAAATAAAGAGTCTTTGTGTTTTTGACTGTTAGTTTGACAAAAGAACCAGATTGAAGACGTTTATTTGAGCATTTTTCACTTTTTTGTCATTTTATAGACTAAACAATTAATCAAGAGAACAATCATTAGTTGCAGCACTAATTCAGTCTAATTCAGTTTGAGTCCTGTTGTATGCAGGTCCCTCGTCTCGCTTGTTTTGTGGATTCAAGCTTTTTAAGGGCTTCAGAGCTTCACCAGCGATTAGTCGGGTCCGACACACCTTGATTGATACATGAGACCTCCTAAATACGTCAACAGCAAAATTTCAGGGGATTTCTGGAAAAATCTTTTAAAAATTATTTGTCAGTTGCAAAGTTGAAGTGTCTTAAAATGTTATTATGTTCAGTAGATTTATTCAGAAAAATGAGTACAGAAAAGCTAATGACACCCCACACAACCTGAGAAACAGCAGATTTATTCTGCATGGACGACATGGTTACACTTGGTTAAAAACACAGACTAAGGTCTTGTATTTTGAGTAAGACTTCAGTGTAACACTGGACTCTCACACACTCCTTCCAGACAGTCGGCGCAGCCCTAATTGACTCTTGTGACAGTTGGTGGAGCATTAATGCTGCTCCGGCGTTGGTGTTCTGTCTTTGTTTGGGTCTGTTTCGGTCCACTGCATTAGGGATTGTGACTACTTATTCTCGTCAGTTCTGACGGTTTTCAGGTCCCTTTCAGATCAGGGTGTCCTCTTCTTGGAAATATATTTGTGCCGTAAACTTTGGAATGGTTTTCTGCTGGTCCTTTGCAAAATATCTGCCTCTCATTGTGTTTTCTGTTGCCAGAACAAAGTGAGCCTCAACCAGGCTGAACTGACTGGCTAACTACCTAACTGGTTATGGTTTGACTGAAAAAACATGTAAATATATTCTTTAGAATTGCCAAAATAGTCTAAAACTGTTAAGAAGCCAGTTTAAACACTGAGAAAATCCCAGTGGTCTGAAGAAGAACATCAGTACAAACTTTGATTACAAATTCTCACAGAGATCTCAGAGTTCACAAATTCCAAAAAAATCAAACTCCTGCAACCAAATTCTTTCATTGTGCAGAAATGTAATCTTTACCTTTTTGCATTTTTTCAGATTTATTTGAGCTGTGTGTGCACTTTTATAAAACTATCAGTGGAGGGCTGGTCGAGGTTTTAGGATTCTGCAACAAATCAGTGCTGGAGGGAGAAACCAGCGGAGCAGCGAGGAGGAATCCTGAGGGAGGAGGAGGAGTGATATTTTTAGGAGTTCAGGTCCATCACAGTTACACATACCAGAAGCAACTTCCTGCTTTGCTTTTCAGTCTGAAAAAACTGTTCACAACGCCGATTCATCCCCGCGTGCTCTGTGTGCGGCGTCTTTATGACAACCAGGAGCAGAAACTCTCACAGAGGACGACTTCCTTCTCCGCAGGAAAGAATCAGAAAAAAAAGGAAAAGGTGGAAATAAGAATGGAGCGTTGGATAAATAAATAAGCTGCTGAAGTGTTTATAGTGAAGAGTGAGAGACGAGAGGAGGAAAAAAAAGGAAAACGGCCGTCCTCGAGAGGCGTGCCCTCCTGCGACCTCCATGCATCGCCGCGGTCCGATTCTCCCCCACAACTGATGCATTAAGGAGCCTCTGTGCTTCATGTGAGCAGAGCCGCGAGCCACGGCGGCTAGCGAACCTCTGCTCTGCACCAGGAAATGCTTTGGGGATCTGTTCACTCTCTCACTCTCTCTCTCTCTGTGCAGCCGTGGCCCTCGCTCTCCCACGGACTCTGGGAGACGGCTTTTTATCTCCAGTTGCTCGGATAACAACCGCTAAGCTTCCAGCAAGCCAGAAAGGCCTGCTGCTGCCTCCATTTCTGCTTTTTTTTTTTCTTAAAAATACAGACAAGAACTCGAGCCTTCTCTTTGTTTTATTTCTCTTTCCGTCTTTCTGTCTGTCTGTCTGTCTGTGTCGTCTCACGGGCTCGCCTTCTGTCTCCATTTAACTTATCTTTAAAAAAAGAGTAATTCTGGAAAGTCCCTCTTTTTTCAGCTGCTTGTTTAAGTGTCTCTTGAGCAAATATTCGCCCCCTCCTTCCCCTCCAAGCGTTTCAGCTCCTTTGTCCTCGGTATTGCGGTGTGATAAAAGGTTGCACTAGGTGGCCGGGCATTTGATTTCTCCATAAAAACCCGCCGTTCAAAGTAATAAACCCCCCCCCTACACACATGCTAACCCCCCCACCACCCACCCACCCTATCCTGCTCCGGCCCCTGCACGCATGTTTGATTGCGAGGATTAGTAAGACAAAAGGCCCAGCGGCAGTTAGTGGCGTCCTAATGAAACACCGCAACAGATAAATGAGCGCGCCGGTGTTTCCCTGCTCCGGAGTGACCGCCCCCCCGCCAGGATTAAGTGGACTCCCCCTGTTTCTTTTGTGCCTTCGTTTCCCAGCAGCACAATCGAGCCCCGAGTCAGCGGGCCAAATAGTGAAGAACCACCCCCCCTCGCCGCCGCCGCCACCACCACTTTCTTTTTCTGTGGTATTTTTTCAGTCCGGCTCCTGCGTCTCACCCCGGCGCTGTAATTAATTTGGAGAACAGTTTGCCTCCATTCACTCCGTGTGTGAGGAGTGAGTAAGTTAATGGCGCTGGTAAGGTGGGACAGGTGGTGATGTGGACGAGGCCGACAGCTCGATGACAAAATAAATTCAGGATAAATCAGCGTGACGGTCACAGCGTGAGAACCAATAAACAGATGAGTCTCAAGGCCGTTAACTTCTTATGAAGTTTGACCAATCACAGCGTCCCTGTGGTTTGTAACAGACAATAAAGATCTTAAAACATGCAAAGTTTCTTTCTTTATGTTTCTGATTACTTAAATATGCAAAGTCTGGGCAGAAAAAGGTAGTTTTTGTACAAATATATACAGATTTTGGCGTCAGTGAATTTAATCTAATGTTGTGTAGGGATGTAACAGGGAGCAAATTTACCCCCCGGTTAATAAAGACAAGTGCTGCTGATTACACCAAACATTTTACAAGAAAAGGTAGAGCGCCTAATTCTGTCCTCTCTGATCAAACCTTCACTGCAGGGACCGTTGAGGCAGCATCACTCTCATGAAGGTTTGTGTGCAGATTAGCGGTGAAGCCTCCACCTTCATCACAACAAGTTTAAGAGCTGCAACAACTAGTTGATTAACTGATTAGTCAGTTGCAGGAACATTAGTTTCCTTCCGGCTAACTTTGGCTTTGGTTCAGTGAGTTGATCTGATTGGTTGAAGTTCGCCTGTGTTTGACGTGATAGACAGATGGTTCATCCAATCACGGGCCAGAGGTTTTCTTGAAGGCGCCTGCCCTTTTCCAAACAGTTTCTATGGACGGCTTCTCGGGTGGTTCTGTGTAACAAACTACAGGTTAGTTAACATTGGGTTTAAATCCAAAATATCACTTTTTTGCTTTGACACTGAATCCTCCACCATCATCTTGTTGCTCAGCTCTCTCGACATGATAACATGATCAGTATTTCACAAATTCAAGTTTTCTTTAATGCTGAACATGAGGCTGATACAAAAAGTGAAATAAATGTGTTTAATTTCTATTTATTTCTATTTTTAAAAAGCAAAATAGTGTGGGTGGTGGGTTAGTTATATAATCAGAGTGTAATCACTCTATCAACACCATGTGTACTGCAACAAGCTTAATGATGTGTTTATGTAAAGCAGAATGGGAATAATTCTTGATATTAAGATATTAAGACTATTCTAAGATAGTTAACCCCATCGCGAGCCTCATACATGACACCAGATGAATCAATTTAGGCCAGATTAGTCATTTTTATCATGTTTTATCATATTTTTAAGAGCAAGCCTTGAGATGCAGTTGATTTTTAAGCAGGAATAGTGTTAATTTCTGAGGACGAACACAACCAAAGCTCCAGATGGATGCAGGATATGCGAGGTAGCCTTGACCTGCATGCAAATACGTAGTTAAAAACAAGTATATCTCCATCCTAACTGCCACTTTGGAGTGATATTGTTAGAAATCAAAAAGACAAAAAATCTCCAACTCAGAATTACATCTTGAAGGCAAACGTGAATGTTTTGTTTTTTTCCCTCGCAGCTACTCGTAATTATGAACTGAACGACGTGCTGCTTGGCTTTGAGCAAATAAATTAATGTAAATCTCGAGTAAAACAATGTAAAGCCTTAAGAAAAGATTGTTCTGTTAAAGTTTAACAGCTCACAGAAACTAAATATTACTGTAAATTTGATTTACTGAATTCTAATATCACCTCTAGGAAAAAAGTGTGAAACAAATTATACATTTTAAACTTTAAGTCTAATAATTCTCTCAACAGTAGCTCCTAAATATGCCGTGATGTTTGGATGTGGTTGACGGTATCGACAGCGATGCTGCAGCCTTCAAATTTCAGATGGCAGGGTAACGGCTGAGGGTTGCGTGTTTGCAGTTCACCCAGTTTGTTTATTTTATTGTTTGTGTGTCTGTTTGTGTGTGTGTGCGTGTGTGTTTGTGGATAATGCCTGTAACCCACCACACACACACACACACACACACACTGACACAGGCCTTGAGGGGAAATTCGTGGTATCGATAGAAATGAGGCATGCTGGGAGTTGAGCATGGAGGTCAGTGTGCCAGCAGGCCTGACTGAGCGACCTAAATACCACAGCGCCTGGTCACACCACTCACCTAAACTGACCCCTCGCCTCCTGTTACCTCCACTTACCTAACCAACTTACTTTGGACAACTTTTTAGTTTGTCTCTTTGGTTTACTTCTTACTCTGTTTCATCACTTTTTTGGTGCTTGTAAACTTTGATGAAATGATGACAAAGTATTGAAGTTATGTTGTCTCTGTGTCTACTTATGAGACTCATTTCCATCCTGTTAGGAACAAACTTCTCCTCTTTTTAAAACTCTTTGCATCCCTTTGGGGAATCTTTGTCTGATCCATCAGGAACTTAAATTCACTCCTTGTATCCATCTTATCATATTGAGAACTTGTCACAGTTGTTCACGCAGGGAAACTCTGAACACAAGGATCTGGACCCAAATGCAAACTCAGGCAGATCTGTGCAGTTCAAAAGTTTTATTACAAAAGTAGTACAAAAGGCTGAGGGGACAGACAGACAGGCAGAGGTCAAGACTAAAGACAGCAGTCCAGATCTGGCAAACACGTCCCAACAGGCAGCAGGCAAAATCCAAAATTCAGAAAACAGGAAAGGTCCAAGAAAAAATAGTGAGGGGATAAACACTAGGAAAAGGCTGGAACACTTCACACAAAGATGAACTGGAAATAAAGGAGGGAAACACACAGACTAAATACACTTATGAGGGAGAAAGATAATGAATGACAACTGAAACTAATCAGGGCTGGGCTGACGATAAGAATTGACAGGAAGTAAAGTTGCAGAAGTGAGAGGAGAGGCAACGACTTTAAAATAAAACTGGAAACGACTAAACTAAAACCTAGTAATGTCCTCCCATTGTTTTGTTCCTTTAGGGCTTCATTTCTGCTCCTTGTAGTACTTGTTTCTGTTCATTCAACAACCATTTCACACCCACTTCAGTTTATTTTATGTCTTTGGAGACTTGTTTCCGTCCCACTTAGAACTTATCTCTGTCCTATCAGCAACTAGCGTCCATCCCTTTGGGGTCTCAGATCCATGCCATGAAAGGATTCATTGCTGTCCCTCATGTGTTTGTCCATTTGTGGATTAATTCTTTCCCATGTGGATTTCAGCCTTTTGGGGACTTGTTTCTGTCCCATTAAGGACAAGTGTCCATCCCATTAGGGTCTCAGATCTGTCCTGCTGAGGGATTCATGACTGTCCCATCTGGGTCACTCTGGCCCTTTTGGGGACACAGTTCGACTATGACCCAGAGCCACAAAAAGTTACCCTGAAGACACCAGTTTCCTCATCAGTTTTTCATCACAAACACCACAAGACAGTTCATGGTAAAAGTGGACAAGTCATTTTCAAAGTTTTCATTTTGGCCACCAAAATTGTATGTTGGCCACCAAATTTAGAGGACTGGTGGTCACTGGGGCCAGTGCTTAAAATTAGTAGTGTCCTTCCTTGGGAAAGTAGCTTGGTTTCATTGGGGACCGTCCCATTGGTGAGGGGGTTGTTACTCTTTTAGATCTCCTTACTTTTATGACTGTTTCCATTCTTTAGGTACTTTTATTTACGTCCATTTGGGGACTCATTGTCCCAGCAAGCACTTGTATCTTTGGCCTTTAGTCCCTCTGCCATAATTTTAAGCAGAAGTTGACTGACCCAGACGTGGGAGTCTTACATGAACCTTGTTCCTTTCGTCTTGTACAACTTGCTGGTCGTTGTGTGGTCATCCTTATCAACGTCCACGGGGACATAACACCATCTCTTTCTACTCTCCACTCCTCTCTTCTCCTTTCTTTCCTTTTCAGTCCAACAATTTTGACTTTCCTTCCCTCCATCCTTTAACTTGAACTCTGATCAGAACAGGCCTGATCAGTGGTGACGACCTGGTCACTCCTCGTGGTTATCTCTGCAATCTGACTTCGTCATACTCAATTCCAGCAGCCAAATAAGCATGTCTGTGGCGTTTGGGGCTTAATCTCCCCCCACTGCTTATCTCACATACTTGTAGGAAGAGAGACAGAGAGAGAGAGCGAAGGGGAGGAGAGGGGAGGAGGGAGGGACTGAGGGAGTAGAAAGTATCAGAGCAACATAATACCGTCTTTGTTGGGGCGATGTGGAAAATGATCGTCCCAATGCGAAAGCGTCTGTACAGCTGGATCATATCTGCAACTTTACTATATCTGACTGTCTGTCTGGCTGTCTGGCTGGTTGACAGACGGACTGCCTGCCTGTCTGTCTGTCTGTCTGTCTGTCTATCTGTCTGACTGACTGTCTTTGTAGCCGGCGGGCTTCTGTTCTCTCCCCTTTCTGCCTTTTTCCTCTTTTTCTTCATTCCTGCAGTCTAAACGAAGGAGCAGCAGCCCTCTGGGGCATAACGAGGCAGGGTGGGGTGGGATGGGAGGGGTGCGGGGGGGGTCAAAGGGGAGGAACATGAAGTCCTGTGTGGGGGTGGGATGTTGGGTGAGGGTGGGGGGGAGGACGGAGGGTAGTTTTGGGGGGCAGGAGGGCAAAGCCGGGGGAAGATGTAAGCCTCCGCCACAGGCCCTGACAGCCACACAGGAAGGAGATCACAGGAGATCAGCCCACCACTGCTTCAACATTACACCCCCCCCCCCACCACCACCAATCCCATCGCCCACAGCGCCCCCACCACTCCTCCTCCTCCAAGACCTCCCCCCCTTCTCTCCTCTCCTCCCTGTGAGGCCTGTCTGCTTCCTCTGGAAAGAAAAAGGAGTGGTGGAAAAAGAAACACACTGTACGTACACTTCAGATCAGGACTGTGCGTTCCTCCTGGTCATAAAAAAGTCAGATAAAACTCCAGCACTTCCTCAATGCTTGCACGTCTCCGCTTTGACAGTTTGAGTTTAGCTTTTCTGTTCAGGACAGTTTATCTGAACTCTGCAGTGGACTCTGGACTGCAGGTTATTACGACTGTCTGAAAATAGTTCAGTCAGAATAAAAATGTCTTAATCAAGCACCTCAATCAGAGGAGACTGGCCCGATCAGTAGACACTGAAGGGGCGGTGTAAACTTTTGATAATCTGTTTAATCGAAAAATATTAGTGCCCACACGTAACCCGATTGTTTCTCTCCAGTCTGCATGTTTGCCCCATGCCAGGGTAACATCAGGTGAAGTTCTCAGGGACAGAAACATGGCAGCAGCAAAACAAAACTGATCTGTGGCTCAAACAACTTTTTTATTGGAGAACTTAAAAGATTTAAGGATTGTTGAACGCCTCTGAGGAGGAAGAGGCACCAAGGACTCTAGGTGGATCCGTCTTCAAAATTGGCTTGAAAAACATTTGGGCAGTACTCCTTCTTCTTCTTCTTCTCCTGTTATATTTTCAGCAGATTAAACTTATCACAGCAGGTAGAACAACTTTGCAAGTTATTTTCCGATTAAATGCTTCTGGGTATGCAAACTTTATTGAGCATCCATATTCAATCAGCTAGGACTGATGCTCATATTCAGACATGTCCTCAGACATCTTAGCTAAGTTATTGATATTACAATCATCTTTGTATTGATGACATTTTCTGAACACCTCCAGATAAACTAGCAATGTTTTTAATTTAATTTTATGTATTGTCCAGGGTTTCTGCAGTATTAGCTTTGCTTCCACAGGTAATATCAGATGAAATGAAACACCTCATCAGTATAAACCAGAGCTGTAGACTTGACTCGGAGTCAGGCCTGATGTTTTGTCAGTTTTTCCCAGTGAAGATGTCCTAATCTGCTCCGTGCATCAGCGAACAGGCTCAACGTTTGAAAAAACACTCAAAGTTCTGGAAGTTTTGCACTCTTGCTTCACATCCAGCCTATTTTCTTTGGTCAAAATCGACACTGATGTCCTTGATTTTTCGGTTTCCCCTCCACATAGCAGTCAACATGGATGAGAAGAGACTAATTAATGAGGTTGAGAAGTGGTACATCTTATGATCCACTGCAGCCTTTTTATAGGGATATCCTCATAAAGGATGAGGTTTGGAAGGAAATCGGGGAGCGGTTGGAAGTTACAAGCAAGTGAACTGTCCTCCAACTATATAGAAACAAGAATGAGACTGAAAATTATGTTGAATAAATCATTTAACTTTGCAGTTTGCAGAGAGATTAAGTGGTGGTGCTGTGACATCGCTTTTAGTTTTTCTGGAGAATTTTTTGCTCTCATTGCTTGATGAATGCTTGACTGGACTTTGGATTAGTGAGCAAAAGCATTCAGATCTGACCTGTTATAACCTGTTGAAGTCCTGGAGCAACGAGGCCATGAGAGTTTGCGCAACTTCACATCTTGAATATTTCATTTTTTGGCTCTGTGCATTAAAGCGGTCACAGATCTGTAGAAGAACACAACAGATTTGAAAGGGAAATGTTCAGATGTTTTATGGTGAGACTTTGATAACTTTGTGTTTGTTTGTGAAGACTTGACTTGGACTTGCCCTCAATGCCTTGAGACTTGATTTGAGACTTGCTTTGACTGGCTTGACTTGACGTAGACTTTCTCCAAAAGACTTAACTAGGTTGTCAGTAATCCAGGTCACGGTTGTCCAGGAGAAGTTAAATCAAGGGCATCTGGACTTGGTTGTAGATTGTTGCAAACATTTCACCTCTCATCCAAGGAGCCTCTTCATTTCTGCAGCTTGATTTCTGCGTCAGCGTCTGCAGAACTGAAGAAGCTCCTTGGATGAGAGCTGAAACATTTCCAAGGATCTCCACCAAGTCCAGTTGCCCTCGATTCAACCTGTCCTGGATAATGAGCTGAAAAAGCTGCTTAAAAGTACAAGACTGTGTTCATGACAGGTTCAGGACATAAGTTAACTACAACTCCCAGAGAGCATTGCTGTAAAAAAAAAAAAAATTGAGAAAGCTGATTGAGATTCTGTTGCTGCTGCGTAATCAGGTTTCAATTTTGGATCAGTTTTTGGAACCTCAGCAGCTACAACAGAGTGTTTGAGGAAGTCTTGTTGATATTTTTAGAACTCTTATTGTGAACAAAAGACTAAAATCTGGTGTGAAAAGACCCTAATTTTGCAGGAAAATACATCCGGAACCAGACGTGTGAGGCAGTGACTTTAACTTACAGTACAGGCGCTGGTTGGCTTGTCTTTGGTCACCGTGAACCGGACAAAGTCAAGTTTTCCACACTGGTATAGACTGAAAAACAGATAACTTGGAGACGAGGAGGAGGAGGAGGAGATGGAGAGATGGATGCAGTAAAGTTTCTCCTATCTCTGAGAGTAAACAGCAGACTGGGAGGAATTTGAGCGCTCGTGTCTGTTTAGTGTCCAGATTAATCCCAGTCTGCCCAGTCGACCCCAGACCTGCAGCCTCTGTGGGTCGGGATCATTTTTATTATTAAGTTTGATTTATTTTGGGACGTTTTGCAGAGAAGTCGTGTCGTTCGTTCTGTGGGAAAAATGAGGATCTGCTGTTAAACTGACCAACTGACTGATTGGTTGACTGACTGTTACTGTGTGTGTGTGTGTGTGTGTGTGTGTGTGTGTGTGTTATTTTAGTTGTGGTTTGTGAAGTTAAAAATAGCAGCAGCCTGTTGATAAGCTCCAGCATAGAGTTCAGTCCCATAATGCTCTGCAGCAGAGCAACACCCCCTGACCCCGATCTGTTCAAACCCCCCCAATCACCACCACACACACACACACACACACACACACACACACACACACACACACACACACACCACACACCCACCCAACCTGAACTGATTAGAGTCTAAACTTTGGACTCTCTGACAAAACAACACAAACATACAGATTGTTCCCGAAGACGATGAAACATTCACAAATACATAATTTCATTTTTAACAAAAAGTTCAGTAATTTCCTCAGACAGCTGCAGTTTTTGGCACTTCCTCATTGGCTTCATTTTTCAGCTCTGGAGGTTGCCAAGAATAGTGAAAAATGTCCGTCCCAGTTCTTCAAAGTCCAGGTGATGTCTGTAAATGTCTTCTTTTGTCAGTCAAAAACCCAAAGATATTCAGTTTAATATGATAATAAACAGAAAAGTTGGAAATCTTCATATTTAACAGGCTGGGGACAACATTACATTAATGATTACTTCACTCCATATTGAGACAACCAAAGATGTAGGTTTCATTCCAACCTTGGAGGGAGCACATATTAAGCAGGGGGTCGTCCTCCGGGAAATTTTGAATTCTCGTCACCTGCATTTTGGTGATTTTTGTGCAGCAGACTGCACCAGTCCCTGCATCTATGTGCAGTGGGAATGACTTTGTTTATGTAAAGGAAAAGACTAAATTCAGGTGCCAGGTAACAATTCAAAATATAATGCAAAATAACACAGTAAGGTTCTCAGGAAATCAGTCTGTCAGAATAAAAGTCCTCTGCTCAGGGTTCCTCCACCTTTTCTAAAATCAAATTTAAAAACTTTTCAAGCAGTTTCAAGGTGCATCTTGAAGCTTTTCCAGCACCGTTCCTTCTTCACATTGAATTCAGGCACAGTCGTCTTCATTTTGTGCAAAAGGCAAAAGCAGTCAGGCTCTCTGACTTATTTTATTTCTTTATCTAAGAAGCAAACTGTTCAGTCAGAGAGCGATTTATTTTGAAAATAATGCATTCACAATTCAAAGCAGTTTCAAACACTTCATCCAGAATCCAGGCATCCTGTCTGCTTCTTGTTTTTACTGTCCACTCAGTGGAGACAACAGTGCTTTCCTTTTTGTTCATACATTTAACCAAACGTATAAAAGATCAAATAAAGAAAGTTGGTGACTGTTTGAAATATTTTGATTGTGTTTCAGAGCATCACGGGACACTGGAACGAATGTCTGAGCCAAACTCACAAAAATAAAACAGGGAAAAAATCAGATTTTATTGCAGTCAACTGAACTGACCCTTTCAGAAAACACGTGAAATCTCATATTGATATATTTTACAGTCTATATTTCGAATAAATAAATGTGATTAATGACATTTACATGTGATATAATCTGGAAAACCTTTCACATGTTCTGAAGAATAAGTGTGTTTTTACCCCAAAATAGTGAAAAAATCTGAAATAAAAACAATAAAAGTAAAAGGTGAAATCAGTGAAAAGCCTCCAGTAACTTTGGGCTGAAATCTGAATTTTTATTGTTTTCTGTTTGTTGATAAAAAGTCGGAAGCAGCTCGTCGTCCGCCTGCTGAGGAGGAAACAGCCTCGCAGGGAGAAAGTGATTTTCACTTAACTGCTTTAGTTCCACTTAAACACACAGAGGTCAAAGGTCAGACGGGTCAAACTCAGGGTCAGGATCAGGTGACAGAGGGTGTGTGTGTGTGTGTGTGTTGTGTGTGTGTGTGTGGTAGGTTAAAACAGGTGTCACATGACGTCTCAGGGTTAAACAGGGATTTAATCCAGGAAGGACAAAAACCCTGCAGTGCTAAAGTTAATGTTTGGTTTTGTTTTCATTTCATATGAGCAGAGCTGAGTGTGTGTGTGTGTGTGTGTGTGTGTGTGTGTGTGTGTGTGTGTGTGTGTGTGTGTGTGTGTGTGTGTGTGTGTGTGTGAGGCCACAGTGAGGGCTAAATCTGTAGCTTATAGCCTCCCCGGTTCGCTCGCTCCAGCGGGCAGCCTTGGCCCGCAGAACGACAACAAAGGCGAGCGCTGGAAAAGGTCGCCGCTGCTCCGACATCCAGTCGAGCTCCAGTTGGCTCGCTGAGGAGGGAGGGAGGCTCCGGGCCGGCGGCCATGTTGGCCCGCAGAGCAGGAAACAGCTGAGAGAGAGAAAGAGAGAGAGAGACTCTGCAGCCATAACATGAATACAGATACTCTGTTTTGTGGCCAGAAGTATGTGGACACACGGGTCTGTTTCTAACAAAGTCACGTGGGTGGAATTTGGTCCATTTAATAACATTTCCAACATTTTAACCACATGTCATGGTCTTCATCAGCAAATAGAGTCTGCTTATTTGTCATGGAGGTGGAACAGTTGTAACATATGAACTCCATCTGCTGTTAAAGACCACGAGATGTAGAATAAAGTTTGTAAGTGGACGTTTTTTGGATTGAACTTTATTTTTATTCGATTTTTCCACCTTAAAAAAGAAATAAGAAGGAAGAGCAGTTGGTTTGGGCGACACATTAGTAAAAAAAACAGGGTTTATTAGTTACATCAAACAGAAATCTAATCATTTTTTTCCAGCGTTTTATGTATTGATTGATTGAATTGATTGAAAGAAACCCACTATTTTAAGAATTGATTCGTTGTTTCAGTCATTTTTCAAAGAAAACTATCAAACTTTTGCTGGTTCCAGCTTCTTACATCTGAGAATTTGCTGCTTTTATTCATCATTTTTGATAGTAAATAAAGAGTCTTTGTGTTTTGGACTGTTGGTTGGTCAAGAAGACGTTTGAGGACATCATTTTTGGAAACTGCATTTTTCACAATTTTCTGACATTTTTTAGGCCAAGCGATTAATCTTCAATTCATCACTGATAAACATTTACAAAATTGCAATTCAGTCGTCGTTTGTTGGCGTGTTTGCCTGCAGCTGTTTCCATGTTTGATGCTTTCTTACTCACAACCAAAAGAACTTTTTAAAGAATCTCATCCTGGTCCGTGAGTTCCAGGATTTTTCTCAGGTAGGAGCAGTCAGCTTCTATTCCAAAAAAAGTTTTTTTTATTTCTTTGGCAGTCTCTTTCTGATCTGAATGGGTTAGAGGGCAGCTCCTAAATACATGAAAATGGTCTGTAATTGATTTACCACACGGTCTCCAACGCTCACCCTGTCTCTGAGTACCCAGCTGTATAAAGTTCAATTTTGTACTCCTTTCGTATTATATTCCTCCAGCTGATTTCTTGCTAGGATCTTAACTTGGTGGTGCCATAAGAGCCATAAGTGAACCTTTGATAAACTGCTGTTTCCAGGGTCAACAGTGAATGCCATGTCCACATACTTTTGGCCGTTAGTGAATGAAAACACAATGAAAGGAAAAATCTCAGTCAGTTTTTATTGATGTCCAGATTAGAGATGAAATGGTATGAAAATTTCATATCACGATTATAGTGATGTGCTGAAACACGTTTCATTTCAGTAAATATTGAAATCTGAAACTTGAAGTGACATCATGTCTTTTGTAGAACTGCACTGATTAATCGCTTGTTAAATTAATCGCCAACTATTTTCATAATCGATTTGAGTAATTTTTGAAGAAAAACAGTTAACTTCTCTGATTTAGCTTCTTAAATGTGAATATGTTGAGACTGAACTGGTGTGTGCAGGACAGCAGGAATCTCACTGTGCTTTATTGTGAAAACAGATGCAGGTTCATTTGTTGTCCAGATGCAGAAAGTAGAAGTTTTTCAGGCACTTTTTTCTTTCCTGAGATGTCGTACTCGTAGGAGACGTTTCAGGGAGAAGATGAATGTGCTGAAGTCAGCGTGTGATATATATGAAACACCAACCTTTAAACCTGCAGGGCTCCACACACCTCACATATCTACACAGGGACCACAGTAACCTTTAGGTAATATAAATAGTTATAACTCATGTTCAGGCGTTCCTTTGAAAGCTGAGCAGAGTTAAACCGGTTAATCCAGGTCAGGGTCAGATAACCTGCGTTCACACCGGCCTCGTTCTGGATCTCTGCAGGTGTCACACTCAGGTGTTCAGATCAGACGGGACTTTCTTTAATAAAAATGTAAACTGAATATATGTCACTTTATAATCCATGATCATCTCTGAGAAGTGTGTGTGTGCGTGTGTGTGTGTGCGTGTATGTGTGTGTGTGTGTGTGTGTGTGTGTGTGTGTTGGCAGAGGCGGTATTGGTGTGTGTTTCCTTCTTCCTCGACTTCCTGACTTCCAGCCAATCGTCATTTCCGCTGCTGGAAGTGAACTTGCTGTCTGCTGTCATCATCCAATCACACGCAGCAGCAGGCCAACACAAACACAACACACACACACACACACACACACACACACACACACACACACACACACACACACACTGTAGGAGAGTGAGTGTGTGTGTTTGATTTGATTGCAGCGTGCACACCAGCAGCCTTATTACCAGGCAGAGGGCAGAGCAGGTTAATGAGACACTATTGACTGATTGTCCTGAGCCAGAGACCACACACACACACACACACACACACACACACACACACACACGCACGCACGCACACACACACACACACACACACACACTTGGACACAAGGACACTTGTTCAGCTGGCTGTGGGGATCGAACCTGTGAGTTCAGCTCCAGAACAAATCAACTCTTAAAACGTGTTTCTGACACAAATCTGGATTTTTATATTCTGTGATCATAAAGTTTTTACTTTATTACAACTTGAGTCCGACTGTTCCAGCTTTGTAGAGCTGCAACAATTAGTTTGTTAATCAATTAGTGGATCGAAAAATAATTAGTTGCCAACTATTCTGATAACTGATGAATCATTTCAGTCATTTTTCAAGCCACAGTGTCAAATATTTGTTGTCTGTTATGACAGTAAATGAAGAGTCTTCATGTTTTGTGTGTTGGTTTTGATGCTGATTAACATTTTTCACTATTTTTGATTCGTTTTTTGTTTTTTTTTTTGTTCATTACTAATAATCAGATCAGTATTGTCCCTCAGAGAAAGCGACACTGGCCTGAGCTTCTGCTCGTTGTTAGTGGATCTTACAACATAATGTGAAGCTCTGTGGATGTTTGTTGGTGAAATGCACCATGGGAGACGTAGTTGACTTCTGTTCTTCAGTTTTTATGTCCATATGCTTGTTGTTTCTTTTTATTAAAAGAAGAAGAATTTTGTTGATTCAACAGGAGTTTCATGTCCATAACACAGCAGACTTTGACTGCAGGATGATTGGATGCAGAAACTGTCAACTTTATTCATAAACTTCCAATTTAAACGTTTTTGTTCTGTATTTAAAAGCTGGATCATTTGAATCAGAGCGCGTTGGTCCTGTTTGTCTTCGTCTCTTTAAACGGAGGGCGAGGTGTCAGCGTTTGTCTGAAAACCTGCAGTGTCTGATACCAAGGTCTGTGTGTGTGTGTGTGTGTGTGTGTGTGTGTGGTGGTCTGGGTTGTATTCATTATTTAGTGAGAGCTATTACTGGGGATAAGAGGCTGCTCTCTCCTCTCTCTCAGGACCGTATCGATTGCTTTAATTGCCCCGAAAGATTGTCAACTCTTAAGATAGATATTAAAGCGCCGACGAGGCTCTGCCAGGATGCATGGCAAATGGAGCTAACGGCCCCGTGCGTGTGTGTGTCTTTGTGTGTGTGTGTGTGTGTGATGGGGCGAGGAGAGAGGATTGGCTGAGCCCAGAGTGGGATGCAACATGTCCCAGGCCGCCTGTCGTGCAGCGAGCTCGGCCTCGCTTCGCCCGATCGATAACATCCTTGTGAACACACGAGGCGCTCTGCGGCGTTCACGGACAGGAAGTTAAAAAAAAAAAAGAGAGAGAGAGAGAGAGAGAGAAAGTGATGGGAGGGAGGGGCAGAGAGAGGGGGGGTGTTAGCTGCCAGCCGGTTCTCCCTCTGTTTGCAGATCAATATGTTTGGGAAAGAGTTGTTTGTTATCTCGCTGGCTATCTGGATGTGACTACTAGTGTCCCACATACTCACACACTCACACACACACACACACACAGACACACACACGACTAGATAAATGCTCCACGTGACCACACAACCCACTGTGTGTGTGTGTGTGAGACAGTGATCTGTGTAACCTGCCTCCTGGATGAATGAGGTCAGCTGAGGTGACTGACAGCAGCAACAAACCGAGCGCCCCCCAGCCGCTCCGTCAGACTGTCAACAGGTTTAACTTATAAATTACAACAAATAAAAAACAGTAGAAGAAGAAGAAAGTGTATCGTGTTAACCTGGAGGTCAGATTCTTTCCACCTGATACTGGTTCATGTTGTCGTTATCGTTTCCTGGTGTGCCAGAAACTCCACTTCCTGTCTTGCACTTAACCTGCTTACAGCCGACCAATCACAGCCCGGTCTGTCTCAGTAGAATTAAACCGTATCAAAGAGCAGATTGATTAGTTTGAGATCACTGATTCGTTTCCCTGACGTCGTTCGTCTGCCGCTTTGGTCTCAGGATGTTTGTCGTCTCGAGCCGTTTTCTTGGAAATCCGGAGGTCGGCGCTCGGTGCCAAGCTGGGAGTCCCGCTCGCTCGTCTGAGCCTGGACAGGAAAATGTTGATGAGGAGAACTGAGCTAAATGAAGAAACCTGGTCCGGGATTAACCTGCTGACTGATTTAGTGTTGTTCCACTGCTGCTGCTACAAGAAAACAACTGTTTGACCTCAGCTGACCTGCAGCTCTGCTGTGTAGAGTTGAGGATCATCAACATCTCTGCAGCTCTGCGGAGATTTTCAGCCTCTTTTAGCTGCTAGTTTGGTTCAGTCTCAGTGTTTCTGCAGCAGTTTAAAGCTACTTTACGGTACCTGCTGGGCAGCAAACAGCAGACAGGTGCAGTTAGAGACGAGCTGGTGACCGTAGAGGAGCAACTAAAGAGCCAGATATTTCCCTCAGGAGGTGGAGGAGACCAAAAACAGAGCTAAAAGAGAGAATATTTGATTTTGTCAAGTGACATAATTACGACTCCAGTGGGATGATCGTGTTGCTTCTCTCTCTTCTGCTCCCTTGTGACCAAAAGAAATCAGTTGACACGTCTTTATAACCTGTGACCTTTTCCTTTCTTTAAAGGAAGAATATGCAACATTTTCCTGAAAGAAAAAGCAATGTGAGAGTCATATAAACATAATCCCTTTCAATCATCACTTACTAAAACTAAAAAATACTAGAAATGTGTGGTGGTGTCTGTATCTGCAGATACCCTGCGTCCCTCCACCTGTATTTCCTTATTTTCTCATAGTGTCTGCTGCGTTATGGTTTATAATTTTTCTACCGTCTTGTTTTCTCTGCTTGGCAGAGACTGTCATCATCAGAAAAAGACAAAATTTGTCTATTTTTTTCTGACCATGGCTGTGCAAGTAATGACAAAGTTTTTACTTCATGTTTTTTACTGAAAATCAAAAGCAGAATTAGCTTTACATTTTAATAAAACCACAAAAACCTCTGAGGTCAGGAGGTCTTTGGTCCCAGAGACTGACGACATCCTGCCAGTTTTAGTTGGCTGATCAGAAAATGCTGAATGATCATCTTTAGCAGTCATTTCTGATGGTTTTGGAAGCTACTTATGGATGATTTTATCCTTTAAAGGGAGCTTTAGAGGAGAAAATCTCATATATGTTGTCTCGTGGTTTTCTTGTTGAGCTGAACTTGTCGTTTGTGGCGATGCTCTGCTTCGTCTTTGCTCTTATTGCAGGACGTTAAACGCACTCAGACAGAGAGAGAAGCCAAATTCAGTGACTTTGTCCTCTCCTCTGTGGTTCAGATCACATTCGTTCACATAAATCAGTTCTGTTTTCTGACATCAGCAGATCTGAAGTCATGTCGGGACACTGATGCCATCCTAAGAGTCCTGATCAGGACACAGAAACCCGGTGAAGAAAACGCCGGCTGCAGCTTTTCTTTGTTGTCAGTTTTATTGGTGTGACCTGAGGCTGCAGGAGTCGGTGTGTCCTCCCCTCCTGCTCCCTCCTCCTCCCTCCTCATGTTTCAGTTTGGAGAGGAAACACAGCAGGCTGAGGGGGAACACTCGGACACGATTAGGAAGGAAATCCACGAGTAATCCAGCAATCCTGTCTGATTTAAAGCCATTAACCTGCAGCAGAGGAAACATGGAGGAGAGGCCGGCGCTCTCCTGACTTCACCTTCTCTGCAGGAGGTGCAGGAGGAGTTTCCTCAAACTGACACAGAGGAAACCTTTCAGCTCCACAGCTTCACGGCAGAAATTAAGACACTGAAGTGCTCAAATCCTTCACGATGCTGAAATATAGTGAAGAAAACAGTCCTGACATGTAATGCAATGATTAAAAATCTCATATTTTATTGATTTTGGTTATTACATCCACCAAGAAGGTTGTTTTCGGTGCCATTTGTCAGCAGGATTGAAGGAAAATCAACAGGTCCAGCAAAGCCTGAGCCAAGAAGAATCTGTGGGACAAAAACACAAATTATTTTTCTCTTTCGTTAACATTTTGCACGATAGGTTATTTGTCGTTGGCGGAGGTCTGTGCTCTCTGAGCGTCCTTCTAGTTTTATTCTGCTTTCAGATGAGTCAAAGAATCATCTGATTTTCTGCAGGTTGAGTCAGATCAACAGTCCCAAACATGTTGTTTTTTTATTGTTTTTAGAGTCTTAAAGATGTGAAACTCTCAACTGTTTTTGGCAAAAGTCAGGAAAATTGTTTGCAGAAGTTTTGAAGTTTTCTTGTTAGTCTTCTTGTTATCTTGTGACTCCAAATGTGTTGAAAGTACAAGTGTTTTACACCAAAATAAACTAAAAAAATAAAATTTTATTTTATCTTTATTTTAAAATAAAATTTATCTGTAAAATGTGAAGTTCCAAAGCGAGCACTAACTCCAGGCTAGAGATGAGATGGTAGGAAGATTTCTTACTATAGAGGACTCAACATGGACTAAAGTACATAATTCACCACGTCCTGTTTGGTAGGCTTCTGTTGGTAACCATGGCGACAGCACTGACACGGTGTAAAAGCGGGTGTTGCATCGTGGTCAGGTTGTGTTTATGAACAAATAAACAGTGTAACCAGAAGAGAAATTTGCCGGCCTTCTCCTGCAACATCATGATTATAGTGACCAAAATGATCCCAGTGAAAAGTGTTGCTGCAGTTTGATTAATGTGCTGAAATCATTTCATCAGTTTTAAACTGAAAATTAGAGTTTGAAACAGTAATAACAATTGGCAGGAATTTTACGGTGACTTATTGTGAATCATCATATTAATGTTGTAAAGTGAAATATTTTCCTTTGAAATGTAGCAAAATAAAAAAAAGAAATCAAATAAGGTAGGGAAACCTCAGGTAAAGGAAGCACGAGACATTAAAGGGATAGTTCACCCAAAAATGAAAATTCAGTCGTTCTCTCCTCACCCTCATGCTGACTGAAGGTCGGGTTTAGTTTTTCAGTCTGAGTCACTGCACTTGTTGATCAGTTTCACACTTTGATGAATTTTACTTGATGAAAAAACAAAATTAAATGAAGAATTTAAAGTGAGGAAGCAAATGATTTAAACAAACATTTATTAAAAGTGGAGAAACGATGTGAATGAAAACAGTCCTGAAAGAGAAAACTCACAAAATCAACATGTGACCTCACTTCCTTCCTCTTTCCCTTGTCTCTTACCTGTCAATCAGGTGTGGTCAGGTGAGATCGGGTGTGGTCAGGTGTGGTCAGGTGGGTCAGGTGTGGTAGGTGGTGGTCAGGTGAGGTCAGGTGTGGTTGGATGAGGTCAGGTGGGTCAGGTGAGGTCAGGTGAGGTCGGGTGTGGTCAGGTGTGGTCAGGTGAGGCCAGGTGTGGTTGGATGAGGTAGGTGTGGTCAGGTGATGGTCGGGTGTGGTCAGGTGAGGTCAGGTGAGGTCAGGTGAGGTCGGGTGTGGTCAGGTGAGGCCAGGTGGGTGGATGAGGTCAGGTGTGGTCAGGTGAGGTCGGGTGTGGTCAGGTGTGGTCAGGTGAGGTCGGGTGTGGTCAGGTGAGGTCAGGTGAGATCGGTGAGGTCAGGTGTGGTTGGATGAGGTCAGGTGAGGTCAGGTGAGGTTGGGTGTGGTCAGGTGTAGATCAGGTGAGGTCAGGTGAGGTCAGGTGAGATCGGGTGTGGTCAGGTGAGGTCAGGTGTGGTCAGGTGAGGTCAGGTGAGATCGGGTGTGGTCAGTGAGGGCAGGTGAGATCGGGTGTGGTCATGTAAGGTCAGGTGAGGTCGGGTGAGGTCAGGTGTGGTCGGGTGTGGTCAGGTGTGGTCAGGTGAGGTCAGGTGTGGTCAGGTGAGGTCAGGTGTGGTCAGGTGAGGTCAGGTATTGTCGAGTGAGGTCGGGTGAGGTCAGGTGTGGTCGGGTGTGGTCAGGTGTGGTCAGGTGAGATTGGGTGTGGTCAGGTGAGGTCAGGTGAGATCGGGTGTGGTCAGGTGAGATCGGGTGTGGTCAGGTGAGGTCAGGTGAGGTCGGGTGAGGTCAGGTGTGGTCAGGTGTGGTCAGGTGAGGTCAGGTGTGGTCAGGTGAGGTCGGGTGTGGTCAGGTGGGGTCTCAGGACAGCAGTCAGACCTCAGGTGGGGTCACAGCTTCGGTGCTGCTTTTAGTCAGAAGACAAAAGTTTGCAAAAGCCTCTTTGATGGACAATCTGCTGCGAGCGTCCGTCTGTTGTTTCATCACCTGCAGCCCCGTTTGTTTTCTCCTCGGTTACCTGATCTCACCTTATCTCACCTGCGCTCCACCGCGTCCTCAACACAACCCTCAGCCGTGGTGTCAGGTAACAGTACAGTCTGGTGTTGAACAATCAACAACATCTTTAATAATCTGCTTTTATTTATTTAAACTGCTCAGAAAACTTTTTCTTCTGAGGGTTTTTCACAAAGAAGCAGCTTCAGATCTCCTCCCGTCTCTTTGTCTCTGTACTGTCTCATTATTGGGTGGGTGGGTGATGGTGTGTGTGTGTGTGTGTGTGTGTGTGTGTGTGTGTGTGTGTGTGTGTGTGTGTGTGTGTGTGTGTGTGTGTGTCCTCCAGGTGGTGAAGTTCAGGTTAAATCCCCCTCAGATGTTGGAATTGGACTTGAGCTGATCCTGCTCAGAGTCTCTGATCTGATGGTTCAACCTGTTCATGTCCTCACCCTGCTGTCCTCACATGAACACACACACACACACACACACACACACACACACACACAACACACACACTGTAGTTGTAAAATTCAGCAGAATTTAACTGTATTTCAGGCTCAGTTTCAGTATAAAAATAATAAAAACAATGAAAAATAATAATAAATAACAGATAAAAAAATAAAATGCAGTTCGCTTTCTCCAGAAGTAAAAGTGCTCACTAGAACCATGAACGGTTCTTCAGCTTGTCCCCATTGGAGAACCCTTTTTGGTTCCTGGTAGAACTCTTTATAAACCTTGCACTTGGAACCCTTGCAGAGAGTTCTACCTGGAACCAAACATAAAGGGTTGTACCCAGAACCATCTGTGAAAGGTTTCTGCCAGAACCATCTCTGAGATGTTTTACTGAGAACCCATTTGTGGTGTAATGGTTCCACCCAGAACCCTCTGTGAAGGTTGGATGTAGAATCTTTCTGCCTTATAAGGGTGCCAACAAGAACCCACTCAGGGGGTTCTACTGAGAACCTCTTATATTCCAATCATTTTATCTAGAACACACCCAGGACGTTTTTTTAAGAACCTTTTAAATGACTAAGGGTTTTATAGAACACACTCAGGGGGTTCTACCAAGAACCGTTCACTTGTACACAGTTCCAGGAGAACCTTGTGTCTCTGTGTGTGCTCTGTTGATGCCGTCATGATTACATTTTTTAAATCATCAATAAATTTAAACATCATTTCCTGAACGCTGCGTGAAAAGTAGGAACATGTGACTGTCACCTGAAGGCAGCGTTACCTGTCACCTGGGTGCTTCAGCGGGAGCCTGAAGGCAGCGTTACCTGTCACCGGGTGCTTCAGCGGGAGCCTGAAGGCAGCGTTACCTGTCACCTGGGCTTTTTTGATTTTCCCTTTACTGTACTGCACCACAGCGAGCTGTTCACAGAGGAGAGACATGAAAAAGCTGTTTTATCATCTTTGAACACACTGTAATTGCCGTCTAACCTGTTGAGCTTGTTCCTACAGTTTACAACACTGGTGCTGAACATCGTCGTCATAGAGATGAATCCTGATGATTTGACCCAGCTTAGTTTTTAAGCTTCAGTCTTTGGTTTTTGCTTTATTTTTATCCTTGGTGTTTCTCTTACTTTATTCTACTGACTTTTTTATTGTTTTATTGCTGTAATTTTTTATCTTTATTTATAGTTTTTGTTCATCTCTTGTCTTGTTGTTTTGCTTTGAAACACTTTGGCTGTATGGAAGGTGCTAGATACAGTTCAGGTTGTTGTTTTCTGGTTTTGCAGTTGATGTGACAGCTGATCTTTCTCAGAAAACACAACTTGTATTTTGTGTTTTTTAGAGCTGAAAACCTGAAGACAAGAAAGTAAAAATATTTCAAATTGAAATCAAACTGTAGACTTTAGGGGCTGGAGTCACTGCGAGGATCAGATTCGGGCAGAGAAAAGTTTTCCTGCCGGCTCCGCTCGCTCCTCGCTGTCCTCTCCCTGCACTCCCATTAAAACTCCTCTCCCGATCCCGGGCCGTCCAAAAGATTTGAGAATGACCTTGCAGTGTTCCTCCGCCAGCCTTCCCCACTTGTAAGTGCTCGGGATAATTTATATATAAAATGTGCGTGTGTGTGTGAGGGGGGAGGGGTTGAAAAATGGCCATTTCCATCTTTAGGTGGCCGGGGCTCTCCATTACCAAAATGGGCTGAGTCACTGCACCGCAAGAATCTTAATGAGGAGCCCGAGCGGGGGCGGGGGGTGGGGGGCGGGCCCACCCCGGCTCTCACTGCATGTCTCTCTCCCTCTCCCCCCTCTCTCCCCCCTCTTTCATCCAGCCTCTTATCTCATGATGCAGCAGATTATTCCATTGACTTATTCAAGGGCCTGCACTTTATGATCATGAATTTTACTGTGCCGAGGCTGTACGTGTCCTGCACTTCTACTCAGCTACATCGCCACCTCCATCTTCATCCTCCTCCGCCTCCTCTTCATCCTCATCCTCCTCCTACACACCTTCCTTTGGTGTGCGCTTACATTAGCTGCGTTTTCACCGGAGGAACTTTTCTTCAGAATAGGAACCTTTGGAGTGTTTCCACCGCAGGGACCAGGGTTAAGGGCCGGGTCGGTGACTGTAAGGATTTTTTCTTTCTGCGGTGACAAAACCACATATTCCCGTGATGTGGCGGTTTACCACAACTGCCAGGCTGCAACTAACGATTATTGTCATTGTCGATGAATCTGTCGATTATTTTCTCGATTAATCGATTAATTAATTCTGTCACAATCTTGTCAGTTGAAAAATTTTTCAAGTCTTTCCTGTAATGATCATTTTCATTATCAGTTAACCTGTCAATCATTTGTTTTGTCCAGAAAGTCGGCTCATTAAACCCCGACTCCAGTAGCCCTGACACATCTGTAGCTAGCTGATGACAGCTTTTGTTTTTGTTGATTGTGAAAGGAAGGAATCAGGATGTTTGTGGAACTGTGAGGTCGTGTCGATGATAAAACCCGGAGGCCAAAAGTCCCTTTTTGTAGAAAGAAATTAGTTCTTGCATGAAACTGCTCACGTCTGTGGATTATCTTGAGTAACCACTTCATGATTTTTGGGCAGAAACACTTTTGAATTTTTTTTCAAATGTATATTTTTTGGTGCTTTGAGCACCACAAGCCGAGTGCCATCTCGTTCTGTTATATTAGAAAGAAGGCAGGCGTCTCTATGGCCAATATCCAAAACTCTGCAACTCACACCAAAAAAATCTAGATGGATAAAAATGTGTTGTTTTGTTTTTGTTTGTTTTTTTAAATTTTCAGTTGAACTGTCCCTATAATATCAACCCCAGTATCAAGCCAAAATGCCTGCGATTCTCTGGTTTCTGGTGGTTTTCTCTGTTTTCTTTCACAATAAACTGAACGTTTTGGGGTTTTGGACTGTTGGTTGGACAAAATAAGTCATTTGAAGACGTCTCCTCGGGCAGGGGGAAAATTGTGACGGGCATTTTTCACTCTTTTATGTCTGATAGACGAAAAGATTGATCAATCAATCAAAAAATAATCAAGAGATTAACAGTAAAATAATTATTTTCAGTCCAGCAGACTCTGTGTCAGCTCTGGTAGAAAGCTGAAAAAGTAATTTATGTGTGTTTGGTTTGGATCAGGTCGTCTCTCTATGACAAACAGAGCTCAGCCCAGCAGCAGCAGCAGCAGCAGCAGTGTGTGTTCAGTGGTTTCAGATGTTCTGACTCCACATCAGGCTTGTGGTGGAGGCTGGTCTGGTTCGAGTTAGAAACCCTCCACCCACCAAAACCAGCGTAGATTCTGGTGTTTGAGAAACACAGAGACAACAAGCAGGAGCCACATGTTGAACACCAGCTGTGGTTTCCTCCTCTTCCCACTTTCTCTGCCTCTTCCTCCTCCTCCTCCTCCTCCTCCTCCTCCTCCTCCTCCTGCTGCTGGTCTCAGGCCTGTTTTTTTTCTCCACCTGCTGCCTCCAAACAGACCAGAGTCCAGTCTTCTTCTCTTCAGTCTGATATTTAAGAAAGTAGCGCTCAGTTTATTAAAAGTAGTCAGATTCTGATCAAAAATATAAAAATTGTCTCAGGTCAAGTTCAATTTTATTTATACAGCCAAAAAATACAAATCTCAGTTTGCATCAGGGGGCTTTACAGTCTGTACAGTGTGTGACACCCTCCGACCTAAGACCCTCAATTCAGGCAAGGAAAAACACACACAAAAAAACAAAACAAAACAAAAAGAAACAAGGAAAAAAATGGAAGAAACTGCAGGAAGAGTCACCAAAGTACAACTTTTGTACAAGTACAAATGTGGAATGTTTCCATACTTATCATTAAAGAGACATATCCAAAAACAGCAGCCAGCAAAGTAAGAAAAAAGTTTTTTTTTTATTTAACTGAAAACCAGAGCGATGATTCTGTCGACTATAAATTGTACATTAAAACAAGTCCTGAAACATATAACTGCAGTCAGTACAGAAGAATTGACATAAAATGATGTATTCTATGTTTAGTAATGATGACATATAATGAAAATAAAATAAATTATGAAATAATATCCACAATTTTTGTTCAGTTTTTTTGTCACCAAAGCTGCTCAAGGTTTCTACCTGTTCAATAGAAGTTTTTCCTCACCACTCTCGGTGGATTTACTGGGTCTCTGAAGAGTCACCTGAAATAACCCCTGTCATGATTTGATGCTACATAAATAAAATTTGACTTGAATTTACTAGAACTATTATCACACTTGAATTCCATTTGTCAGCGTCACTAGAGATGCAGCAATTTCAATTTTCTTAGCCAGTTCCGATCTCTGATTTTTTAAGGGTCTTCCTGCCGTGCCGATTCTGATTTCAGCCAGTTCTGATTTTCAGTCTTTGTAAGAACTATGATTGACAGAATACCCAAACATTTTTGCAACCTTTCCTGTAAAATTGTCAGCTGTTCAGCTGCTCTGTCTCTGTGTAGTCTTTTTTTTTATCCTGTTCTTGGAATCTGTCGCTAACACTGACTTCACACAACCATGTGTGTAGGTGTGTGTAGCAGTGGTCTGTGCTGTTGTGGCTGTGACGTTACCGTCAGTGTGTCTGCTGCGTCCATGACGTGACCATCGTTCAGAGCAAGTGTGTGAATTTGACCAGCACAGAATTGGATATGTGACGCTGGAGACCGACCGGTTCTGGTCTCTGGCCAATCGATCGGTGCGTTCCTAATCATCACCATTTGTTTATATTAGATTGTTTTTTTTGTATTTTTCATTGTCGACCAAATCAGGTGTTTAGTGGCGCTCGAGTTGAGTTGAGGTTTGTTTTGTCTTTTTTGTGTTTGACTTTGATTTTCTGAATTCCCACGACTTCACTGTTTGTTGTTATTGTTTGTTGTCAACTTTGGCATCTGTTTGAATTCAGTCATGTAGCTCCCATGTTACAGATGTGCATTTTTTATTCTCAGGATGTAAAGCATGAAGGAATATTTCAGAAAGTGTAAATGAGTGGGATATGAAAAAAAAGGATGTCCTGATACCCTGGTGTCCTGAGCTCTGAAAAAGAAGCAGCTCTCTGTTCATCTTCTGATGAAGGAGCTGATCATCATCACTTTAGTTTCTACATTTAATTCATTTAGCTGCTTCTGTCCAAAGTGACTCTTTTCCCCGTATAAACAAATCAGGAGTGTTTTGCTTCAGGACTAAAGATGTACAGATTATGTGACCATCACCCTCCAAACAGTAACAAATACTCCTCAAATTCATTAAAGTTATCAAAATTATTACTAAAAAATAATCAAAAAAGACGATCCACCTGCTGACGCTCCAACTCTGACTTCAGACTGACAGAGGAAAAAGATCTGAAACACTCTTAGCCCCCCCCCCCCCCCCCCAAACTTCCCCCATGGCCCCCTCTGAGCCACCCCCCTCCATCCTCCCACCCTCCAACCAGACAGGAAAAACCAGCTCCAAATCCCCTCCAACAATAATGAGCCTAGCATTGGAGGATCAGCCACCTTATCCTCGCTAAGGTTGTTAGCGCTCCAGAACAAGTCACTCGCCGTCCATCCACTGCTGCACCCCCCTTTACCACCCCCACCCCCACGCTTGCCCACCGCCCCTCCCTCCTGGCTGCTGTAAGTACTTTACAAGGCAGAGCAGATGTTCCTGTTCACAAAGCGTTGAAAGTCTTTTCTTTCTTTTTTTTTCCTCCGCTCGTTCACTCTTGAAAATCCTCCATTGACGAGATGACCGCGGTGATAACCTCCGTTATTAACAGGCTGATTAGAGCGAGAACACGGAGGTCAGACAGGACGGTGGACCACCGGGTCACAGTCATCACAGCCAATGAATGTGGAGGAATTAGACCACAACGGATCACCACTGTAGTAATACACAAAAGACAAGTATTCAGATCATTTACTAAAGTAAAAGTACCACAATGTAAAAAAGTCCCATAAATTCTAATAAATCTCATCACAAACAAACTTCTTTATTTTAAAAGAGGAAGTTATGAAGCTGTTTGTAAGCTGTTGGTTAGTTTCTTGAAAAAGATCCGTTTGAAGAAAATACAAATTTATTATTGGAGACTTTCACACTGTCCTCATTTGGTCCAAATGTTCAGACTTTTGAATTTGATCCAGACCAGGATTACAGGTGTGACACCTGCAGATCAACAGCTGAAGCCTGGTTCAACCAAAAGAGTCGGTCCAAGGTTCGTATTTCAACTTCATTTCTAGAGTCAAAACATTATTGTTGGATGATATAGACCAGAAATCTGCAACCTTCACTCTTAAGAGAGACATTTTGGCCAAAAAATCTGTCTAGAGCCTCAATTATTTGTATATTTTCCACTAAAAACGTCTCTTTTTTGGATTAGGGCAAAGGCACCAAACTGTAGACGCAGGCTATGATGCACATTTTAACTGATGAAATATTTAATTTTTTTTTTATTTGGTGAATAGACTACAAATTTTTACTCAAGGTAAGATAAGATCAGATATTCCTTTTTGAGTCCCACAAGTGTTGCAGCAGCAAAGTGGAGAGCAAAAATATAAAGAAGCATCAATAAAAATATAAAACATAAAATATAGCAAGAGGAAATATCAAAAATAGGAACAATTTAAACTGAAGAAATATAGAAATAAAAATAGGAACATTATAAACTGGGGAAATATTAAAATGAGAACTGGATAAATATCAATACTACTTACTACAGGGTTATTTCAGTCATACCTTAAAGGCTTCAAGTGCAGACTCGCAGCCCGAGTACTGACTCAAAGACTCTCTGGGTTAAAACAGCAGTTCCTTGAAAATAATTAACTATAAGTGTTCTCAGTTTTCTCTATAAGTAGCACCAAATTACAGAGTCCTTTCCAGGAACCTTCCCCAGGAATTACAGTCAGGCTGCATATTAGTTTGTTTTAAGGTCATTATTCAGAAACTAAGTGTTGTGGAAATGCTCCGTTAAAGGCGAAGAAAACTTGGATCTCCTGCAGGGAAACTGAGGAAGACTTGATGCTCTTGTTCTCGCTGCAGTCGTAACTCCTCCGCGACGCTGACAGCGACTCCACAGTCTCTGGGTTTCTGGTTGCTCGTGTGTTTTTGAAGGAGGTGTTGGAGGAAGTGATTTGCTCGGGGTCACCAACCAGAAGCTGAGTTTTTAATCGGTGTGGCTTCAGACCGTAATGCTTCAAGTGTTGGGAGGCACGCAGCAGCAGGTCTGCAGGGCTGCAGCCACAATTACATGATTGCAGAAGTCTGTGGTTTCACACGAGAGAGTGAGAGGCTGAGCTAGACCCTAGAAGTGAAAGTCAGAATCTGAAGCATAGCAAGTAAAAGGTACAATATTTTTGTACCAAAGTACATTTTAAGTTCTTTAAAACTGTTGTGCATGATTGAAGTTTACTTTGTTCCTTTCCACCACTGCAGCAGGACTTTATTTCAGTCTACAGACTGTCCATATTTCCCCACAGATCTTGTAAAGCAGACACAGAAATGTTCAGGATCCTATTTCCAGCAGTCAGAAGTTGTACAGCAGCAGGAGACACATAACTGCCACCTCCAGGCATAAAGTGATCTGAAGACAAACTCAGAAAAATCACATCAGACTGTCAGACTGTCTGTCTGTCTGTCTGTCTGTCTGTCCACCGCTGAGCCAACCAGAGGTCCTGACTGATTCCCAACATTTTAATGATCCCGTATGACGTCGGCTTTTACCCGCTAATTTACAAGGGTTAAGTCTCAGGGCCCCGGCTCTTTAATTGAAATCTTAATTAATATAAAAAATGAGAAGGAGGGGTGGGGGTGGGGGAGGGGGGTGAGTCCTGAGAGTGTGAGTGTTTTAATGGGCCGGTAGCTCGGGGAGACGCAGGCAGTAATCCACTCTGAATACTGAGGAGGAGGAGGAGGAGGAGGAGGCCTGCAGGAGCGCCTCTCTCTCTCTCTCTCTCTCTGAGAAACAAGTCCTGGAACAGCCTGAGCAGCTATTTGACTGTGTAGTTAAGAACATCTTGATCCTGACACCTCGACAGTTACCGGGTTAGTTACTCAGGTGGGTAGTTGTGGAGTCAATTAGGGACACAGTGATGTAGAAAATTAGTGTTTCACCCACCAGAGTGGAGCAAACTCAACCGCTTAAAACAATCTGAATGTCCAACCTCCACGTGGACTCTGTGTTCACTGTCATCATAAGAAGTCTGCAGGGTTACACAGCAGCAAGGGGATAAAATGTTCTACATAAGACCAGTTTTAAGACTTTTCCCTGGATGTTGATGGAAGTTTTGGAGCCTGTAACAGTGCAGCGTTGTGCAAGTATCAAGTTCAAGGTTCAGTTCACACAGATTAAAACGAATCCGCTCACGTTGTGTATTGTTTATCTTGTGCATTTTTATGTTCTCACCAATGTTGCCTCATGCTGTTTTTATTATATGCAGGCCTTTGCAACAGGATTTTGGATTATAGTAAACTTTGATGTTTACAATGAAAAAACTCCTCAAATATAATCACACACGATAGACAGTGATTAACCGCGTTATGAGTCAGTGTTTAATTTGATGTGTGTCTGATCCACCAACCAGAACTTATTTTGGTGATAAATCTTCAAACTGTAATTGTGACATGAAGTAATGCATCATTGGTTGAGGCATTGGTGCCTGACATTTTGGCTGCAACATTCCAGTAGATTTGTCTTTAAAGGGTTCTTCTGTTGTGTAAATCCTTTAAAATGCTTGAATTTTAATGTTGAACTTTGTCAGTGTAGAATGCAGTCATGACGTAGACTTTTTGTTGTTTATGGCACAATAACATCTGATTTAATGTGATGAAGAAATGACATAGGGCCGAATCATTTACCACAGCTGTAAGGTGCTGGAAGAGCTTGAAAATGCACCTGAAAATGCTTGAAAAGTGCTTGAATTTGACTTTGGAAACAGTGTAGGAACTCTGTATTTGTCACAGGCCAAAATCCTCTCGTTTAGTTTCTTGGTTGTATGTAAACCAGCTTCTCCTTCGCTTGACTTCACTGCTCCAAATTATTCAGGTGAAGTCTGCAGAAAGTCCACCTGAGGCCCCCAGTGGCCTCGATGATGTTGTGGATTTACACAGTCCGTGACACTTGCAGACTTCTTATGAATGCGTCTCCACAATCGAAAGGAACATCCAGCCTTTGTGCAGCTGCTGTCGAATCCCTGTTCGGTTCCACCCACATGCAGGAATCACCCCGACCTCATTCAGCTCCTCTCTGTATTTCAAACTTAATATTTCACATTTGCAATTATTTTTTCAAAAGCGTTGTTGCTCCTATGGGTGCAGTGTTTCACCAGGCTGCTGTACATCTGAGGAGAGCTTCACTGAGGACGTGTACGGCTGATTCTATCAAAGTCTGATCTCACTCCCACCACATCTCCAGAGAGTTTCTTTATTTCTGCATGAGTTACTCCTGATCTGCAGGTTCACGCTGATGTGAGAACCTGAAGAACCTGATGTGAATCCTGCAGAAATAAAGAATGATGTGTAGAGCTGTGCTGAGCGGTGATTGGTCCAGAAATAAACAACTTTATCAAGGTTTTCTACATCTACACAGAACTTTAACGAGGTTCTGTGAAGTAAATACTTGTATACTCTTCCTGTTAACAACCAAGTACTTCAGTTCTGTTGGTGGTAACAGGAGTCTCCCCGCCCCGCCGGGCCCCGGGGCCCCTCCTGCCATACAGATGCCAGTGCAGATGGGACCCTCGTACCTGTCTGCATTGCTAATGGCATCGTGCCTCCCCCCCTCCTTCCCCTCCTGATCTTATAATCCATAAATATGTAATTTGTTCAGCTGTCTCCATTAAATATGCATATGAGAAGCAGGCGTTTGTTATTGTGTTTTTGCGGGTCATTAACGGCGCGCTGCGGCGTATTAGCAGCTCGGCGCTGAGGAAGGAACAACAGTAGAAACAACAGGAGTAACAGGAGTAACAGGAGTAACAGGGGAAGCTAACAGATCATCTGACAAGATCAGAGGGAGGAGGAGGAGGGGGGAGGAACAGAGGGAGGGAGAGAGAGTCTGAGAGCAACAAAAAAAAAGAACAGAGACGAGATCTTCTATCAGGATGCAGAGATGACCCCGATGTCCTGCCACGAGTCCACCGAGGCTCGACCAATGAGAAACCTCGCTCAGTGAGAGGCCTTTACCTTAAATACCTCTTCACCTTTTCACCGCCGCTCGCTGCTCAGTGAAACGCCGTCTGGATGTTGTGAAACAGCAGCTTTCTGTCTCAACTCTGAAATATCTGCAGCTCTGTGACACCACGACACACTTTCATCATCGATCACCTCGGCTCACACTGACCCACAGATCAACCTGTTTTTTCATTGTCACTTTTTATTTAAACAAAGTTAAACTAAATCATTATTAGAATTTATTTAAAAGCACAAAGTTCATTCTGCTTTCTTTGTCAGTCAGTCAGTGAGTCAGTGAAGTGTCAGTGCATCTTTTGTTTCCATCAGAGATGCACTCATTACAATTTTCTTGGCTGATTCTGATTTGGGCCTGTTCCTGTTTCAGTCTCAGGATACGCAAACATTTTTTTAAGTTTTCTTAACATAAAATTAAATTTTATGGTCATAATGAAGCACTGATTATTAAATAACTTTTACATTTTCTCCAAAAGTGCTCCAAGTTACAGCCAGGTCTTATTATATTAAGATTTCACATGAACAAGCCTGGAGACTGACGCGGTGCAACAGCTGCAGTAGATCTTTGCAGTGAGAAAAACAGAAGCAGAAGTTAAACGAGTCTGGATGAGAAAATATTTGAGGAGACGCATCAACACAGGTTGTTTATTCTTCAGTCTGCTGAAGAGCTGAAAGTTTACCGTTAACCATCCAGCGACACCACCAGCCACTCAGCTGCTCCGTCTCCATGGAGACCGTCTCCTCTATATCCTGCCCTTGGAATTTGTCGCTAACGCTGACTTCACGAGAGCGTGTCTGAGCATGTGTGGCTGTGACGTTACTGTCTGTGTCTGCATGTATGACGTGACCATCATGAGTGAAAATGACCAGTACAGAATCAGATATGTGATCCTGACCAGCCGGTCACGCTGAAAACTGTCCGGTTCAATCGGTGCATCACTAGTTTTCATTTTGGCAAAATTAATTATTGAATTAGAAAACTGTTGAATTTGAAAAGGCTTTATATGAGTGTAGGAACTGAATAACACATTCTTGTAACATCAAAGCCAGACAATAAAATTGAATCTAATCTAATAAAACACAAAAATCTTTCTGGCACTTCTAGAGAAAATAATTTGCAGGATGAAACTTAATCTCCTCTTTGAACCTGAAACATGAAACAGAGTCAAACTGAGCTGCACTGAGCTGCCCATCATCAAATCAAGTTCTCATCATTAAACTCTGATGGTGAAACTGTGCCTTTCTGTTGAAACTGACTCCAGTTTCTGACTGTGAGGAAATCAGCAGACTTTAACCTTTGACCTGCTGAGGAGATTAAAAAAACAAAAATCTTTCCATCTGGAAACAGACAACAGCAACTCTGTGGAGCTGAATTGTGAAATTCTGGGCCAAAATGACACAAACGTGTAAAATAACAATTAGGCTAATAGCTGATAGCGACATTAATATTTATTTTGTTTTTGTTGTTATTTATTCCCCTTTTCATGCCAGAGAAACAAACCTTATAAAAAAAACATTGCAGCCTTTGCCCTCATACATGCACCTCTGGATGTGTGTGTTTGTGTGTGAAGTGTGCGTGTGTGTGTTCAGTCGTGCAGCTTAAAGCAGATCGACGTGTTTCATTTTGGAGGCACGAAAGAGACGAGCGAGAGACTATCAGAACACAGTGACAGAGAGAGAGAGAGGGTGGAGGATGGGTGTTGGTGGTGGTGGGTGAGGGTGGGAGGTGGAGGAGGGTGGGGTGGGGGGGTTAATCTCATCATGTCTGCTGGCTTCTCTGTTCCAGTGAATCAGGAGGTAAAAGAGGATCACGCAGGAATGTTCTGTTCCCAGAGGAGGAGCCCAAAACACTCACATCATTAACCCCCGTCACCCCCCACGACTCACCCCCAGCAGCCCCTCACCCCAACCTGACTCACCCCCATCCACCTCTGACTCCCCCCTCATCTCAGCTCCACCCAACAGATGTGACTTTTTCCTCTGTTATACATTCTTCTGTATCAGTGATGTAAAACTGTAGCTCCGCCCTCCACCAACATCCAGCCCATGTGATTGGATGTTGGTGCTGCTCCCAGATTGATTGACAGGAGTTTTAATAGAGATTAAATTAAAAAAAACTGAAATGTCAAGTCAAATAAAAACTTTTTGGCCTCAGAAGTACCAGAGTCATACCCAGGATGTCATGAGTCCAAGATTTAGAGCAGAC